>LPNX010704136.1:335125-377311 GCA_001517045.1 Pseudotsuga menziesii
CTTCTTCCTGGCTTTGTGCTTATCAAACCATCTTTTCACTACCTCCTGCTGCTGTTGGAAACGTTCTCTAGCTTTGGATCTGGCTTCCTCTGCTTTCAGAAGATTGTATATTCTTACTTGGAGAACTTCATCATCCGACCCTCTAGACTCTTGAGCTAGTATGGAAGACGGGAGCAGGATGTTTGGGGGGAGGATGGTTTCCTTTCCGTACACAAGGGTAAAGGGTGACACTCTCATGGCCAACTTAGGGGTAACTCTATCAGCCCACAGGGCATTGGGTAAGGCTGAGTACCAACTTCGCTGGTTTTCTATGACGGTCTTCTTTAGGATTCTAATGAGGTTTTTATTGGAGGACTCAGCCAGGCCATTCCCTTGTGGATAATAGTTAGCAGAATAGTGTAACTTTATACCTTTCTCATGAGCAAAAGCAGTGATCTTAATGGATGAAAAATATTTAGCATTATCAAAAACTAATGAACTTGGAACCCCAAACCTGGTCATGATATGGTCTTGTAGGAAATTGATGACTTCATCTTCATTTATCTTGCGTAGTGGAATAGCTTCAACCCATCGAGTGAAATAATCAGTTGCAGTAAGAATATATTTGTGTAGTAGAGAGGAATTTGGCTTTATTTCTCCAATGACGTCTATTCCCCATTGCTCGAACGGCTCTGTGATCATTACAGGCTTTAGGGGTGCTGCCGCTCTAGGTAGTCTTCCACCGCATCTTTGGCAGGTGTCACATTTTCTGACGTGCGCATGGGCATCTCTGAAGAGCGTTGGCCAATAGTAACCGGCCCTAAGGATTTTATGGGCTGTAGTGTCTCCTGAATAATGTCCACCGACCGGTCCATCATGTAATTCAGACATTACTTTCTCAGCGTCTGCTTTTTCTAAACATCTTAGAAGGACCCCATCATAATTTCTTCTGAATAGTATGCCTTCTACGAGTTGGTAGGAAGCTGACTTTAGGCGCAAATCTCTTCTCTGTTTGGAACTCCAGTGTTCAGGAAATACCCCTGACTGTAGGTAATGTACAAGGTCTCTATACCATGATTCAGGAGCGGTGAATAAAGGACAAACATCCATTACATGCAATTCAGCTTCGTTATCCCAGGCCTGTTCTTCACTATTACTGCTTCCAGTCATCATTTTACATAGCCCCTGACCTTTCACTATATTGGCTAGTTTGAACTCCAAATCGTATTCTTGGAGGGCCGTTACCCAGTTGCCTCTTCTTTCTCCCAATTCCTTCTGAATGAGAATGGATCTTACGGCTGGGTAAGGGACTATTACCTTGGTTCGGTTCTTTAGTATATAAGGTCTGAATTGCTTGACTGCTTTAAATACTGCGTATGCCTGTTTGTGAATGGATGGGTAGTTTAATTCAGCCCCTTGTAGCCCGGTGCTCATAAAAGAGATTGGAAATTCGTCGCCTCCCTCTTCCCTCTGCGTGAGTACAGCTGCTAGTGAATCATCGGATGCGAATGTGTACATAATAAAATCCTTGTCGAAGTATGGGATTTTAAGAGAGGGCGTATATGCAACAACGGTCTTGATTTTACTGAAAGCATTCTTTTCAGTCTCATTCCATTTAAACTATGCATTTTTCTTGACCATCTGCTGCAATGGTTTGACAGTCTGGGCAAAGTCAGGCACGAATATTCTTACAAAGTTTATTGTTCCCATGAAGGATTGCATTCCCTTCTTATTATGAGGCATGGGAATTTGTTCAATGGCCTTAACCCTTTCTGGGTCTATAGAGATACCTTCCTTAGACACTATATGCCCCAGTAACTTGCCTTCCGTGACAGCGAATACGCACTTTTTGGGATTTAGGGAAATGCCATACTTCCGACAACGCTCGAAAATTTCCTTTAGATGGAACGCGTGCTCCCCTCGTTTATTCGAAAATATTGTGATATCATCAAGATAGACCACCACACTTCGTCCAATCAGCCCGCGAAAAGCTATGTCCATAGCTCTCTGAAATGTTGCGCCCGCATTAATCAGTCCAAAAGGCATTCTTCTATATGCAAACGTTCCCCATTTAGTTCTGAATGTCGTCTTCAATCTATCTTCCTCGGCTACCAACACTTGATTGTAGCCAGAGAAACCATCCAATAATGAAAACATTTCAGAGCCGGAAACCATTTGTAGCAATTGCTCCATGGGAGGTACCGGGTAGTTGTCTTTATCTGAGGCGCGATTTAGATTTCTGAAATCTATGCACAACCTGATCTCTCCCGATTTTTTCTTGACAGGCACCAGGTTTGACACCCATTCAGAATGCCTGACTTTAAAGATAATCCGAGCATCCAGCAATTTCTTCACCTCGCTTTGAATTAGCGGCTCCAGCTTTGGGTGCATTTTCCTCAACGGCTGTTGATATGGCTTGACGCCTGCTTTGATAGGGATGATGTGCTTGATAATGCTGGTATCGTAGGTCTTTAAATCTGCGTATGTCCATGCGAACACATCTTTGTACTGCTTAAACAGACTAATGAATTTGTCTCTTTCTGTTGGCGAACAGCACTTGCCGAGGTTAACAAATTTGGTCTCTGATTCAGTCCCTAAATTTATTAGTTCGAACTGTAGAGTTGAGCTGTGTGTCTTCACGTTAGCTGGTCTCCTAAATTTCTCATTCAAGTCAAACATTTTCTCCAGTGTCCTGACACCTTTGGGAATGAAATTATTATATTTCATTTCAGCTTGATGTTCCTCATCATCTATGATAGCTCCTTTAAAGGTCTCGTCATTTGTCAAGCATTCGATTATCTACTGATCGTCGTCAAAGACTCGCAGATTAGTGATCATGTCCGGCACGGAAGGCCTGAAAAGTAATTCAATAGAGCATTTATTATTAGTGGGAACCAGCCTGGCAGCTGATGTGGCTAAAAGATCAGCAGCTGCATTTTTTATTCTTGGAATTGAAACAATATTAAACGCATGAAAACATTTAAGCAATTCCCATACCTCGTTTTGGTAAGCTTTCAAATGAGGGGAAACACAGTGTATTTGATTTTTTATTTGTTTCACAACTATTTCTGAGTCCCCAAAAACTTTTAAATTACTCACCTTCAGCTCAATTGCCTTTTTGAGTCCCTGCAGCAGCGCTTCATACTCGGTGGTATTGTTAGTACATTCAAACTCTAATCTACAGGACAGGAAGTATTTATTTTTTTGTGGATCAGTAAGGACGCAGCCGGCCCCTGATCCTTCTAATGTTTTTGAGCCGTCAAAATATAAAGTCCAACAAACATTGTCTACTGAAAGTGAATCTACTCCTACAACTAAATATACTATTTTACAGTCAAGCTCATCAGCGTGAGAAAACCGAAGGAGATCAGACTGGGTGTTAGGTGTGCTGCTAACCTCTTCCGCTTGATAATTCCCTGGTTCTAGTTCAAGAAAGTAGTTTCCCAATATAGATTCAACTGGTACATTCTTCCCATCCAATGGAGTGACATTATACTTCATATGAGGTTCTCTCACAACCTTGATCTGATTAGGACTCCCTTTGTATGGCAACCAAAGATGTGACCAATCTGTGGCGAAATACCCATTTAGTTTGGCCGACCAGTCTCTACTCAAGACCAAGCCGTACGCATCTGGTATGTCAGCCACTACAATGTTAATGACTTGGCACACTCTATCATCGGATGCCAGGCGGATTAGCACGTCCTCCATCTCACCGACTACCTTGACGTTAGTCCTATCTAACTGCACCACTTTCCACGTGGTTGGCTTGGGTTGCCCATTTATTTTCTTACATACTGATATGGGCATGACATTAATCGACGCTCTCGAGTCCGCTAGACAATTGTGCACATTATGATTAAAAATTTCGAACGTCAAGAGAAAAGGTGGGTGTTTGTTCTTGGACTTACCTCGAGCACTAGCCTCCCTGATTTCTTCTTCCTCCCGAGGCTGATTGTCTGCGGGCAACTTCTCTTCTGATGTTTCCAGTGCTTTCAACAATTTTTATTTCTGCTGAGGCACTTTGCACATTTCAAACAGCGGAACGTTCGCCTTTATCTTCTTTAAGTCTTCAACAATATCATATTCGATTAATTGTCTAGTGGACTGAGGTTTATCAGCGTTTACATTTTCTACGCCTGGTTTAGGCGGTGTTCTGAATTGCCTCGGATCCTGGTTGGTAATGGTAAAGTCCGGAATCTGATCAGCCACGGATTTGTCTTGAAATTTCTTTTTGATATTTCTTTGCAGCCTTTGAATCTTTGGGAGCAGAAGATTGTCATCACTAACCTCCCCTTTGCTCCTAGTTGTGATGTTAGCCTCCCTGATATCTTTGCGTCCCTGAGTGTTTTCTTCTTCTGCGTCTAGTACTGAAACAGAGCTCCATAACGCCATAGTCTCTTCCTCCTGATCTTTTGTGGGAGCGGATGAAGCATTTTCTTTCCTTTCATCATCATCTTCCTCTGTCAACCTCGAATCCAACATCTGATTCATGACCAACGTCATAGAATTTATCCATTGTGGACAGTTCTTTTCGGAATGAGGCTGTTGATGAAAAGTACAGAAATTTTCCATCCCTATTTCTGTCAGATTCATAGAGGCAGTTTTCTGAGGAGGAGTTTGTGTCTGGTTGCTATCCTCTCTTTTCTTGTAGTATGGCCTGAAAAACTTTTGTGCTTCCTTTTCCTTTTCTATGTCTATGACTTTGTTAGACAATTTCTGTACCATTTTGGCCATACCTTCGTAATCTGGTGTTTTCTCCTCTTTGGGTTTAGTAAACAATAGCGTTATTCTTTTCTCCCCTGACTGTTCAGGATAATCTTCAATGCTCTCCCTTTCTGCTTCCACAACTTCTGCCTCTTCATACGTTTCTGTCAAAGTGGGTTTGGCCCTACCTTTAGCAAACATGGCCAAGTCGGGGCCTAGAGCTGATGTATAATACTCGATTAGGACCTTTTCTGAAGGTTTATCTGCATCAGAGAAGTTTTTAAGATATGCTGTAAACCTTTGTGTAAAACTGTGCACTTTTTCCTTCTTTTCTTTCTTCAAAGCACAAAGTCCTTTCATAAGGGCGGCATGAGTCTTTTGGACTGCATACTTACTTCTGAACATTCTCTCGAAAGTATCCCAGTCTGGGATCGAGTTGGCGGGCAATCCAAAATACCACGAAGCTGCAGCTCCTTTGAGGGTATGAGGAAAGAGTTACACACCACATCTTCGTGTTCCCCAGCCCTCAAACCTTCTACCGCCAAGTAGAAACTCTGGAGATGATCATCCACCAGGATTTTATCATTTGGGTCAAACTTGGGAAGTAGCTTCTCAAAGGCCTGGGGTAGGTCGTGCAAAGGTGGGGTCAGGTTTAGAGGTGATCTGGATTTCCATGCGGGCGGTGGAGGATTTGGTGGGGGTTGATTGGCATTAACACCGGCCATGAATTGAGGTGGAGAATGTGGAGGTGAACCAACAGGGGTGTGAACAGGAGAGCTGTGAGGAGTGTCTGGGACTACTTGATTCAAAGGCAATTCAATCTCTTGTAAGGCAGTCTCCACAAGCTCTTGCCAGTCTCCAACCAACACCGAATATTCTATTATAGGACGGTCTTTCTTCTTGTACTCTCTTTTAGGCAACTCGGGGATAATTGGTAACCCTCCAATCTTCTTTACATAAGCACGGGTATGTCTTCTTAGATCATTTACAATTTCGTTACGAACAGGATATAGATGTTCCTTATTTTCTTCTTCTGGGATTGGATTTCGTGGTCCACTACTTTCAGAACTGTAACCAGTGGAATAATCTCTGTAAAACGGGTTTCCTCGGCCAGCCATGCACTGGCAGCCCTCCTTCTAGCGCCAAAAACTGTTGAGGCCTGGAAATTCACAGGCGGCAACAGTAAGGGATTCTCCCCAATTAGCGTTCCCAACTAGCCCACTGACTGTTTGGTATAGGGAATCCGTCCGGTTTGCGGTCCGGCTATCGTAGGTCAAGTAAAAAACAGAGGCTTTACCGGTTGCGGCCCGGCCCACCGAGTTTTTTGTATTTTGACTTAAATGAATGATATGCACATGCCTAACTAATGCAGGGCGATCCATATGCAAGGAGCGGTCACAAAGTGATGCGCAGGTTCTTACCTCTCGTCTTACGCTCACAAGCAACCAGACCAGATACGAACAGAAATAAACTAACTACCTAAACTAAAAAAATCACAGATAGCTTCTTCTCCTCTCACGGCACATGAAAAAAACTTATAAATACTCAAATAACCAGATAGCCGATCACTCTATAACAACGTTTATTGCTCTTAGTGAAAATGCATCCCAGAAAAATACTGAAGAATAGTTAACAAGAACTTAGGTTCAAAACATCAAATATCCTTGCAGCAAATGAAATACAGCTAAAAAAGAAATAGTTCCTCTTCAACATTATTCATTGAATTGCATCAGTACATTTCACTTCTTTACTCTTTCCAGCAGACGAAATTGCAGTTCACTTAGCAAAACGAAATAGTTCTTCTTGCAAGCCAACCATTACAACCTTTTCTAAGGGAAAAAGCCTTCTTTTCATCAGGCTTCCAGCTATTTAAACTACCAGTTTCGTCTCTTGGGATACCCTCATCGTGTGACCTTTCAGCGTCCCTTGACGATTCAGTTTCTTCTCTGGCCATTGCGTTTTCCTCAATCATTTCAATAGACGCTTTACTCTCTGACAGTAACTGCTAAAAACGCCTCATCGACGCCTCTGTCATCCGCTTGGATCATCCTTTTCCTTGCTGTAGGCCGCTCTAGCGATCCATGTGATTTTCCCTGCATACAATTTTAGTGCATTATCCACTAACTTGAGACATTGGGCATTGAAAACTTTTAACTATGGTTAAAAAAAAAATCCACAAGAGCTGGCCTGGTTCATCCGGGCGCAACTTCAGGGTAATGTGAATCGGCGGTCGGGCAGTACTTGGGTCGGATGGGATGAGGCCTCTGCACCGGATAGGAGAAGGCTCCAGGAGCCGCAACGGCGGAGGAGCGTAAGAAGCGAGTGGGTGGTAACGCAGGCGACCATGGGAATCGGACGGCGGAGAGGAGTGGATCGGAGGATAGAATACTCTGCCACCCATAACGGCGGACGGGACGCAGGTCCGAGACCGGCGACGAGGGAGACAGAAAGCTCGGGTGATGGACGGCTGGTCGGACGTCGGATAAAACTCGCGTCGGCGGTTGACTTCATCTACCCAGCCGCAACGTCGGAAGAGCGATTTGGGACAATGAATCGGGCGTCGGATGAAAGTGCGATCGGGCGGAGAGTTTGATCCATGATCCGCAACGGCGGATGAGTGAGAGCTCAGCCTCTTCCGCAAGAGGTCCGATCCAAAGAAGAAAAACAACAGCGCTAAGGCTCAAATGTGGCCAAAAAACAAAATCTCGCTAAGGCACACTCCCACATTCTATGGGCATTAAAAAACAGACCCTACGACCAATACTGAGCTGAACGAAGCAAGCACAAGACAGGCGTTTAACTTCAAACGCAAGGATATGCCCAAAGACGTCAAGCTCTCAACAGTCAATCAAGCAAATAATGATAAGGAGGGGTCCCAAAGTTTAAATGAAAGACTAAAATCGGGGAAAATGGTTGCGGCAGCAACAGGTTGAATGCATGTTTATTTGGCCGCACATTATTTCCAGATTTACTTGTGTAAATTTCTTTCACAATTACGGTGGTTGAGTGAAAGAACAAGAACCCATAAATTTCTCACTCTGTGAAAGTTCCAAGTTTTACGGCACATTGGTCGACTCAAGTCTTCTTACATAATTAGGCATATGTTTTTATAAGTTCTTTGGATTTGTTAATGTGTACATTTTTACTTCATATTACTTATAGTTGAAAAGCATTTGTAATTTATTAAGTTTTTTAGACTAAGAAACATACTCTATAGATTTCAACCAAACAAAGTGAACTGACGAGGTCGAAGAGGATAGCCGACTTAGAGGTCAAAGTGATAAGCCGACTTGAGGTCGAAGTGATCAGTCAACTTGTGTTCAAGGTAAACAAGTCGGTAGAACTGATAAGTAATTTGAAGTAAAAGAGTCGAGTCAAAAGTCCGACCAAAGTTGATAGACTTGTCTAGTTGGGAGACAGACAAGTTTCACCTGACAACTAGAAAAAGAAAAAGAGGTCGGCGTGAAAAAGTGAAAATTAATTTTAATATTAACTTAGCGGTAAAATCAAGTTTAGTCGGCTTGGTTTTGGCTAACATCCACAACCCATGCTAGGATATCTAGAGATTTGAGGAACAACCTGAACATCTGGTTGTGCATGATTGATATTCCTCCTTAAACTTCTTCTTATTGTTATACATTTGGTGCGTTTAAAGGATATAACTCGTCGTATTGGGGTTTTGTTCATTGTCTTGACCAAATTCAACTGAGACTGCACTTCATCATAAGTCATTCTAAGTTGGGCATGATTTGTTTGAGAGTTTGATTCTCTATCTTGTGTCTTTCCAACAATTCCTGTAAGGAGGAATATTTCACCTTCTGCAGACATAAGCTGTTCCTTTGGTCTGAATGGTTCAGATCCAGAACAAATGAATGGAAAAGGATGAAGACCCTCCCTGTATGTTGTAGATACGTGGAATTCCGCTTGAACAGTAAATGTGTGTACCTGCAATCAGATTAAACACACAAACACATCAAAGCTACGAGAACATAATCTATTCATCCATGTTAGTGACTAAGGAATCCAACAACATTTACATGTGAAATCAACAACAACAGTAATGTGGGATGGAAATCATCTTTTCATTAAGATGAATGGAGAATTTTACGACCAATTAAGCCTTAATGTCAACATGCATCTCCATGAAACCAACACTTCATCCCCATAAGCTCCAACTTTTCTCTCTATGCTCTCCAATGGCTTGGGCCAAGTGGTCAATTCAACAGCATAATAATACCTCTATGGTTCTCCCCCCTCAACCATGGACATGGTCTTGTATTTATAAGGCTCAATGGATAGGAATGGTTGAGAGATTTGTGGACGAGGTGGCCACTAAGTTCCTATGATGGGGGGACTCGAGTTCAACTGACCCACAATGTTAGGGATAAGAGAGGACACGAGGTGTTATACCAAAATCCTATAACCATCATGTGATAAGACCTCTGACATACCTACCTTCCCTGAAATCCCAGCTTCTAGAGTGAAGACTAAATGGTTTCTTATCAGTCTATCATACAAATTCCCAGCACCGCTCATCGTCCCTTATCCAGGAGTACCCCCACTGCACCGCTTTTCATCGGTTGTCCACAAGTGGTGCCACCACCTGTCACCCTTGGTTAATAGGCAATTATTACCAAAAGCGCGGTACCCTGGGTAAAAGGGAAAAAAGAGAATCTTCTCGAGGCTTCTAGATGATAAGCCTTGAGATATCCCTTATCCCTAGTACTGTGGGTTAGTTGAGCTCGAGATCCCTCATCTTAGTATCTTAAATGCCACCTCACCCACTAATTTCTCAACCATCTCTATCCATTAAAGCCCTATATATATGAGCTCATAGCCATGGTTGAGGGGAGAACATTGAAGATATTGTTATGCTGTTGGATTAATTCTTGGCCCAAGATCATTTGGAGAGAGCATAGAGAGCTAGAGTCGAAGATTTTGGGGATGAAGAGCTGGTTTCATGGAGATGCATGTCAACACTAAGGCTTAGTTGTAAAATTCTTCATTTTTCTAATGCAAGTTGATTTTCTGTCCCATATATATTGTTGATGTTTGATTTCAGATATATATTGCTATATTCCTTAGTCACTAGCATAGATTAGTAGATCATATTCTGGTTGCTTCATGATTGTTGATGGCGACTCCACTAGGGAGTAGCTGTATTCAGTTGTTTTGATCGTCCTCAATCTGCAACTCTTGTCCGAATCCAGGCTTCATTTTCTTCAACTCTTTATAGTCAGATCTACTTTCTGATTTGTGTTATTTGATTTTGAAATTTCTAGATCTGTTAAGATCTGATTTATTTCGATTTTTTATGCTCTATTACCATATTCAATTCGACAGTATCCATATTGATCTAGTCTGTTTTTATCTGATCCATTGTTCTAATTTTGTTTTGGCCATCTATAGGGAACCGCAACAATGCTTTGTGTGAGGAGTGGTGCCACCGCCTGAACATAGTGGATAGTAAGAGGTGCCACCACTTGTATCTAGTTAGCGAGGAGCGGTGCTATCTTGGAAATGCTCTTACAACACCCACAAAGCATGGTACCAGGTAGGCATTAGTCCAAAACCCCTTTTTCCTCATTTTTCTTTGTAAAAATTTGGAATTTTGATTACTTTCAGTTTTGTTATTAGGCTTGTGTTATTGAATTTGATGTGTGTGGCTTGCTGCTTTGATGGTTCAATATTGATTTTGAGTGGAATTTCAATTTTTTTTTAGTCTTTTTCATTGTTCATCCGCTTCTTGGTCGTTGGTTGTGTTTAAAGAAGGATTTCTTGTTTTCTAAAAGTTAGGGGCTCATTGAAATCTGTTGTCGTTGCATGTACTGAAAGAAGAACACTAGATTAGCTTCTAGATTTCATTTCTTGCTTGCATATTAAACTTATTTTTCCTCCCTTCAAAAAAGAAAAGTTTTGCTTGAGATTAGGACATCATATTTGAGCGTTGGATTCAGGTTTTCTGATTGGCTTCATAAGCTTTCAGGACCTTTACGATATTTTGTCTCTCATGCATATAGGACTATCTTGATCAAAATAAAAAAAAAGAAGGTAGTTTTAAATTAGATTTGCTTATGTTTTTAAGAAATTTGAAAAGTTAGAATGCATTGGCATATAGGTGTGCTTGGTGTTGTTCTTTTAGGAAAAGAGATTCTCACCCTTGCCATTTGCTTTCGGAAAGAAGAATTTGGTTTGTAGAAGTATTTGCTTGTCTTTGATTTGATGTTCATGACTGTTGATTGGTATGATTTTTGAGTTTGAAACAAAAAGAAAAACACCCTCTTCCCTCCCGTAAGTAGGCATATTGAATGGTAAAGTGAACATTTGCACAAGCATACTGCATGGTTTTACTTTTCTGTTAGAACATCATGCATTCACCTAACTGTACAAGTTAAAATCAACGATAGTTGTAGGTTAAAATTTACATAGTAACTTGAGTGATAGGTTAGAGACGTGTTCGGGCATCGTAAAATGTAGGAGCTGTCATAATTTGTCAGCATTACATTCTAGGACTCGCGCGGTTCTTCCACGTACCATCAGTATATCGAACAGACTTTCATGTACCCTTGAGGTATATAGAAAGGTACTTCACATACTCGATTGTATATCAGAAGGCCTCTTGTGTACGATTATGCATTAGACAACACTACTACCGATCCGTTCTCCCACGTACCTTGAGTATATCGGGAGACCCCACTAGGGTACCTTATCTATCTGAGAAAAGCTCTTTGGTCGTCTTGTTTGGAGCCATACACTGAAAAAAAAAATTGGGGAGATTACTACGCATGTACCCTTGAGGTATATCGCGAGTGGCATTGGCTTGACAATCCTAGTGAGAGAGCTGACTTTTGAACTCCTCCTATCATTTTAAGTCTGCTTGTTTTGACCTACAGTTTGAGCAGGGAAGTCTCTTGGTGTGTTTTTTCTAGATTTTTAGACCCTAGGTTAGATAGGAACTGTACACACTGGCTGAGTTAAGACAATCCAGGAGAGTACGGGGCTTGCCACCCGATTTTACTTATGTTTCAGATAGAAATCCAATGGAAGCTATCGACTGAGGAGCTGCTACCACCTCCCAAGTGGGAAATCATGTGGTGGCGGAAAGTGGAGTACCATATTCTTCACACTCACCTCCCTTGGTCCAATAGCATTCCCATGAGGATTCATCACTCCATCCTCCCACAGAAGATCATGTTGATGATAACCATCCAGACTTTGGTCCTAATGCTCCTTTTTGCGAGACACCTATCAGACATGACATTGCCTCAGTTGGCACCTATGTAAGTTCTCCTAAAAGTGAAGAAGAATGCAGGAAATACCGTGCTGCTATCCTCCGTGCACAAAAGGTAGAAAAGTAGATTGACAATATACTAGGCTCTTCACCAGTTCCTTCCACATTCCTTCCTATGGGATATCGTTCACTAGCCGATTCTATGAGACCCATTGAACTGATTATAGATCGTCCATTAACAACCCACAACCTAAGTCAAATTTCCACCCCTCTCACCTCTTATGTTATGTTTGATCCAAATCCACCCAGATCTTTTGCATTTGGGGCCCGACCTTCAATTCCCGTGTCTTTGAAACCTTTGAATGCCGGGGGGCAACCCCCGGCACGACCTACGTTATCTGATCTTGGAGTTGCACCTAGTCAAGAGCAGACATCTAACATAGAAACATCTACAGTTTTTGTCCCTCCCACCCAAACTAATGTAGTAAATCCCCCATCTAGTTCAGGTCAGCCCTTGGGGGCACAACCTGTGGCCATTCAGTCTTCTAGTGGTTATGGTTATCAAATACCTGTAGGTAATCATCCATGTAATCCTACTGGAATTCCATTCCCTAGAAACACTTTTACACCATAGGGGCAACCCAACTGCTCTTACATGCCAGCCATGGGAGGGATACCCATACAAACTACGGGAGGTGTGGGAGGACCACCTTATGGCGGTCATCCCCCTAGGGAACCTAATGGTCCTGGAGGGCCTAGCGGTCCTCCTCATCGTTCTGACATTCCAAGTGGTCCTAGAGGACCTGGTGGCTTTCCTCCTTATGGCTCTGGAGGATCTGGTGGCCCTCCACCTAGTGGTTCCGGTTGCTCTAGAGGTTTTCCACCTCCTAGAGGTTCCAGAGGGTCTAGTGGTCTGCCTCTTGGTGCTCCAGGTGGTCTTGGTGGTCTCGATGGTCCTCGTGGCTCTGGAAGGCCTCCTCCTGGAGGCCCTAGTTGTCCTAGTGGTCCTAATTCTAGAAATCAACCCCCCATGGGTAGATTTCCCAGTAGTTCTTCCTCATAACAACTATTTTTCAGTCAACCTATGGCCCTACTAGTAATTTCATGCCATATCAATATTACCAGTATGTGCAGCCCAATAGACAGTTACCTTTACTTGCAACTTTGGACTTGCCTGATTTGTCCAAGTTAATCAATGATCCCATTCGACACAATCCCAGGTGGCCTCCCCTTCTGGTAAAGTTACCATTGGACATTCCAAAATTCGATGGGAAGCAGGGTGAAGATCTATAGAACCATGTCATGACCTTCCATTTGTGGTGTTCCTCGAACTCCCTCATGGATGATTCTGTTCAGTTACGACTCTTTCAGCAAACTTTTACCGGTATGACAGCGAAGTGGTATATTGAACTCCCACAACATTCGTTTGTGGATTTTGGCTCGTTGGCAACTGTATTTCTTATGCACTTTCAGCTCCCTATTCGTTATGAAACATGCACTAATATTTTAACTTCTCTATTACAGAACACCTCCACCCACATTTCTGATCATATTCATGAGTGGAGAAGGCAGAGAAGGATTAATAAGGCCCCTATTCTGGATCAGTTGTTAGCTAATTGGTTCACTAAGTCCTTGTTGCCTCCTATTACCCGAGATGTGGCCATGGGAGGTGCCGTTACCAAAGAGCAGGCTATTAGTTAGGCTCAATACCTATACTTGGTCTATTCCCAGTCCGAGACTCTTTATGACCTGATTCCTCAAGCTCCTCGCCCCAGCACTGACCCTGCCAAGCCATCAGTAGAAGTACTTGTTGACAGGATTTTTGGTTCAATATACTTCCCATCTACAATAAAACCTACAAAGCAAACCCAACTTGCTACTCCTTCGACTCCCAAGGTTTCTACTGAGGTCAATTCTATTCAAAGTACTCAAACCTTGGGTAATAAAAAGAGAGGTAAAAATCGAAATAAAAAACCTGGAAACCAGCAGGAGACCCCACAATAAATCCATAATGACAACAACATAGGGAAAAGGAAGGATAAATACCCTTGTTTGTTATGTGGTGGTGACCACTTCTCCAAGGAGTGTCCCCATCAGGACGAAATCTCCCAGTTTTTGAAGTCTAACCCCGCACCTGCAGTACTTACGGATCCTTTCCCCTCTCAAAAACAGCTGGTAGACCACATGTCGAACCAGAGTAACTCTAGTTCATCAGAGGAAATTCATATGATGTCCTTAGATACCATCCATCTGCAAACTCGAAGCCAGAATTATGATAAACCCTCAGATAAGCAAGAAGACCAATCTTCTTCAGGGAAATCTCCCTCCACTAGTTCTCCAGAATCCTCGTTTACTATTCCCTTGTCTATCGAGAATCCTACTCTCGACATGATTTTGTGACCACCAAAGAGTACTCTTCAGAAGGCTATCATTAATCCCAATGCCCGAGTTGCTCAATTTTATAATGTGGTTGAAGATCTCGCTCAGGCACCTTATGCGATGTCTATCCTAGAAGTACTCCAAAGTTTCCCTACACAGTGCAAGAACTTGCTAACTGCATTAGGAGGTATAGACCCAGATAACAATAACTTGAATCACTTCAATGTTGATAACTATAAACCTAGATTACCACATAAACTCGCTTTTCAGATCATTACGAAAGTAGTGGGAAAGAATGTCTTTTGAATGGTACTAGATGAAGGAGCTTCGACCTCGGTGTTATATCTAACTTGTTGGAAAGATCTTGGCTCTCCCGAGCTTGTTACATCACCTACGACCCTTAAAGCCTTTGATGGACGGGGATTCCAACCCCATGGTCTCATATCAGCCCTCGCGGTCGAGCTAGGGGGAAAAACCATTTCCATCCAAGTAGAAGTGGTTGATGCCCCTTTAGATTATAACCTCCTTTTAGGAAGGAACTGGTTCTATGCCATGAATGTTGTTGCTTCAACAGTATTTCGAATGGTCCAATTCCCGCATCTCGGGAGAATTGTTACTATTGACCAGATTGATTTCTGTATGCCGGATGTTACTACCTCCATGGCTAATAACATCGCCATGTTAGGTCAGTCCCCTCCTCCTTACCAGTCGATTGGGGTAGGTATGTTGAAGGATTCATCCCTTTTGGGGATTTTTCCCTCCACTACTCCTAGCACGGATACCACGATAGTACATATGATCGCTTCATTTGATATTGAGCCCCATGGCACAAATGTTGATGAGTCCACCTTGTTGAGCCCACACGAAGCTATGTATGACACTATTCAAACTTGTTCTGATGATCACACTAATGCCATTCATTTAGTGGCTTCGGATCCTTACCATTTACTGTACTGGTTAGAACCTTCTCTTCCGGTTCTAGACTATCTCTCTGGGACTTTTCCTTCCGACAAGTCCATTATAGAGATCATGAACATGGGTGAGTCCATTTGGGAGGATCACCATCATAGATCCACGTTCCTCCCCAACACCAGTTCGGGCAGCTATGATTTTGCATCCTTGTTTCCTACTCATATTGTCAATGTTCCGCAAAGTCTTATATTGTTGCAAGATACAGATTCTGAAGGAAACCTTTGCAACATTACTCAGATGAACCCAATTGACATATCAGCCAAGCATGATGTTATTGAGGATTTTCATGTTGGGCATAACTGCTCCACAGATCAATCTGAAGCATATAAGGCACTTTTTAAGAAATTTCATGATATTTTTTCCTGGTCCCATGAAGAGATGCCGGGGATCGACCCTTCCATTGTGGTCCATGAGATTAAAACTTATCCCACGGCTAAACCTATCAGGCAGAAACTTAGGCAAGTGCATCCTAGGAAGGTTGCAGCTATTAAAGCTGAGATTGAGAAACTTCTGAAAGATGGTTTTATTTATCCTGTACCTCTGACAGAATGGGTATCAAACGTTGTCCCTATCAATAAAAAGCAGGGCACCATTAGATTCTATATCGACTTTAGGGATTTAAATAAAGATTTTCCCAAAGACAACTTTCCTACCCCGCACATCGATCAGATTATCGACAACTGTGCTGGAAGTTGTCTGGAGATATTGCTTGTCGATCAACATAAGATGACATTCATTTTCCAATGGGGAACCTTTGCGTATAAGAAGTTACCTTTCGGCTTGAAAAACGCTAGCGCCACGTTCTAGCGTGCGATGTCCTATGCGTTTCACGACATTAAACATATTGTTGAACTGTACCTTGATGACCTCCTTGCTCATTCACAGCGACGAGAGGACCATCCCGCTCATCTTCGAGACATATTCCTAAGATGTCATCATTATAATATATGGCTCAATCTACATAAATTTGTTTTTTGCGTTGAGATGGGACGTCTGCTTGGCTTTGTGGTATCCAAAGATTGCATCCGGATCGATCCTTTGAAGATTGCCACCATCATTAATCTACCAGCCCCAACCACCATTCTTGAACTCCAAAGTTTGCAGGAGAAGGCAAAATTTCTCCGTCGTTTCGTGTGCAATTTCATTGAGAAAACAAACGGTTATATGCGTCTCCTCGAGAAGAACACTCCATTCTTCTGGGATGACTAGGCCCAATGCACCTTTGATAGTCTTAAGCATGCTCTGACTCATTTACCAGTGATACACCCCTTGGACTATTCAAAAGATTTTATCTTGTATATTGCTGCCTCCGCTACTACCATCGCCATGGTTTTAGTGCAGGACAATCTCCATGGTCATGAGCATGTGATTTATTATGCCAGTAAGAATATTATTGATTTTGAAACCCATTATTCACATGTGGAGAAGGTAGCTTTGGCCACAGTCATTACTGTGCAAAAATTTCGTCACTACATTCTGCTTCGCACTACCACCGTATTGGCAGACCAGAACCCAATGTACTATATTCTGACTCTTCGGGTACTTGGGGGAAAGTACTCCCGTTGGATCGTCATCCTTCAAGAGTTCGATCTTGAGTTTGCCAAGGCTACATCAAAGAAATCCTTGATTTTTGCTGAGCTTATATGTGACTTTCCCTATGCTACCATGGAATTTGAGCCCAACAATTCATTTCCAGATGAATTCATGTTCCTAATTAGCACTACTGATCCTTGGTATGGAGATTTGTTGATTTATCTCCAGACCCAGTGTTTTTAGCCGCATCTATCTGGCGATGATCATCACTGCATTTGTGACCACACAAAATACTACCTCATCTTGCATGATACCTTGTATAGACATGGGATTGACTCCATTCTCCGGTGATGCCTCACTCATGAGGAGGCTGAGCATGTGTTAAATGATTGCCACTCTGGATCATGTGGCGGTCATTTATCTAGGATGGATACAGCCCAGCAAATTCTCCACGCTGGCTATTTTTGGCCTTCTGTCTTTAAAGACTATCATGAGGCTATTAAGAAATTCCCACCGTGCCAACATTTTTATCCCAAAAAATGCACCCATCTCTGCATGAACCTGTATTTTCCGTTGGCCCTTTTGCCAAATGGGGGATTGAGTTCATGCATAGTAAACCTACCTCAATCGGGGACCATGGTTACATCATCGTAGCCATGGATTATTTTACAAAATGGGTTGAGGCCATGCCTACATATGCAGAAGATGGTAAGACTACTGCTCTCTTCTTGTTCAATCATATCATAGCTAGATTTGGAGTTCCGTAGTCCATCGTCACTGATCATGGATCCCATTTCCGTAATCAAATGATGGAGGAATTGAGTGCCGAGCTAGGTTTTTGCAATGAAAACTCTATGCCGCATTATCTGCAAGCTAATGGTCAGGTAGAGGCCATTAACAAGGTTTTGAAAACTATGCTTTGTCGGATGGTTGGAGATCATAAATCCAATTGGCATCTCATTCTTTCTCCTGCTCTTTGGGCTTATCGAACTTCCGTGAAAACAACTACTGGTTTCATGCCATTCTAGCTTGTCTATGGAGTCGAAGCTGTCTTGCCTATCCAATGTTAGATTCCATCTTTACAACTCACCGTCGAACTTCTCCCAGACACTTCCGCAGAGGAAGCAAGATTTTTGTACTTGAATAACCTTGATGAGACTCATAGAGATGCTGCCTTGGCTAATGAGGCACATAAGAAATGCGTCAAGGTGCAGTACGATAAATCCATCCAGCCTCATGTTTTCAATGAGGGTGACCTAGTTTTGACTTATGACCAGAGATATGACAAGCTAGGAAAGGGAAAGTTTGAGTCTATGTGGTATGGACCTTTCGTTATTTCCAAGGTGTTAGAGAAAGGAGCCTATGAGTTGGTAGATTATGATGGAATCCCTTTGGGGCAACCTCGCAATGGGTTGTACCGAAAAAGGTACTATGCCTAGGTCTTCTTGGATGGTATCTTGTATATATGTATATTGATTGACTTTTAGTGTGTTTTCAGTATTTTCAAGATGGTTTTGAGTTTTGATGGCCGCATATGTTTATACCATGTTTTGGTCATGCAGATGGCTTTCTACGGCTTCGTTGATGGTGCTTTCCACCACACCTTGAATCTAGCCTTGGCTGCTTGGGTTCTCTATTCCCCAGCTGAAGATTTGGTTAGTTCAGGAGCGGTTTTCTTAGGTACCACTACTAATAACATCGCCGAGTATGAAGCAGTCATTGGTCTTCTGACTAAAGATGCCTCCTAGGATGTCCGTGATCTAGTAGTTTTGATGGACTCTCAGCTTGTGGTTTGTCCTTTAAAACATATCTACACCATTAGGAACCCGGTGCTCCTTCGCCTCTTCCGGAGGGTACGTTTGTTAGAAAGATCATTTGGAACCATTACATATAGGCATATCCCTAGGGAACATAATGTAGTTGCTGATTCATTGGCTAATTACATCCGAGATTGGCATATTGCCCATTCATGACGTTAATCAAACATGGTACATTGTAAATAAAAATTTAAAGACACATAGAACTCATAGAAAATGCATTCATCCATTTGAAATGTATAAACATCATGTAAAAGTTTGTATATATATACGAAAATTTTTACCAAGAATAGGTCCCGAGACCTCTTCTGAAGCACGTACGCTTTCAGGAAAAATAATCATACAAAATCCTGAAGCTATCAGCTTTTCAGTATACATGTCTCATCCAGTAGTGGTGCTTGTCATAGCACATCACTGCTCAAGCCACCCTACAAAGTAGCCTGCTGAATCGTCCTGGTACTCCCGCCATAGATCTCTGATATTTAATAGGGAGGTCATCTATGTCAGCATCTGGGATGTCCAGAGTCAACCTCTCGAGGTTCTCCTCCAGCTCCCCGGNTCCTCCCGCCATAGATCTCTGATATTTAATAGGGAGGTCATCTATGTCAGCATCTGGGATGTCCAGAGTCAACCTCTCGAGGTTCTCCTCCAGCTCCCCGGTGATATCATCACCCTGTGGCACGAAGGGAGCTCCGGCTCACCTGTATAATGGAGATGCTCCTTCAGGCCTCACTGCTCCAACATCTGCATGAAGACAAACGACTCTCATCACTTATCATAACAAATATAAAAAACATAAAAACATTTTTTAGATCCAGCATAAGACGACATTCATTTTTCCATGGGGAACCTTTGCGTATAAGAAGTTACCTTTCATCTTGAAAAAATTTGATGCCACGTTCCAGCATGCCATGTCCTAGGGTCTTTGTCTCATCTTCCACAAAGTACAATTCTATCCATGTGATTACAATGATCTGTAGTCAAACATGGTAGAAACCACTTGATTATTGGCCAATGATGTGAACCGTTAACAAGTGCAAGGGAGATCACCATTAATGTCAATGATTCCCAAGGTACTCCAATACAATCTACTGAGTGCGAATAGATGTCCTGATGTTGAACACCCAGTGGATTCTATCAACCAAAGGTCAATGATGTGAGCCAATGTCGAGAGTGAGAGAATCTGTCATTAAGGGATACATATCTCAAGGTACTGAATATTGTTTCTAAGACTATTTCCCAGATGATGAGCTGACATTGACGGGAATAGTCTCATCGAGGAGGGACATGATGAGTCCCACATTGACGACACGAAACTCGGAACATAGTTCTGGAATGATGTGAACATAGTAACCATATGACTGACTCAAAGATACTGACATAAAGGCTATGTATGCTACAGAGGTAAGACTTCTTCAGATTCTCTTTGAACATCGGGAGGCATGACAAAATGACTTGGCAGCATGACTAGACAGGACAGATACACAATGCGACAGTGGACAATGCATTCTTTTGAAAGACTCAAAGGATTGGCATGACTCATGAAAGTGGATCGTCATGGAGATCAGCTGAATACCCAACTGAATGACATGATTGTGTACACAAGTGTCATGTTAAAATTGATGACAAACAACTGCCATTATTTGCAAAATGATTCCCTTTGCCATTTCCCCCATCATGATCGATGAGTGCCTCTTTTTGGTTTTATGAGTTCAAAGAGGGTAACAAATACTCGATATAGCTTGTTAGAAGACAAGTATAGTCCCATATGTTTTAGGAACCTGAGAGAGGATGGGTTCGTTCCCAAAACGGGTCTCTCAATGTTTAATTTAATGAGTCTAGTAAAAGAAAAATTGGTATTGTTCACGTTTAGAGAGTCTGAACGAATATGGAAGAAGACTCCATGGGGGTCCTTTTTCGTATGATTTAGTCTCTAAGGCCCGAAAAAGTATAAAATAATACCTTAGAGAACTCTTCTAGTCATGATTGGCTGGAGCGTTCCTTTCTCGTAAATAGTACTATCCAAACCGAGAAAGAGATAACCTACCGTCGGATAGAAGACTCTTCAAATACTTTAACGAGCATGAAGAAGACAAGATTGCTCAACGATATTTTCATATTTAGGGAGTCTGAAAAGGGTTTAAAGAGAACTCCATGAAGTTTCTTTACACAATGTCACTTTTTACGAGCCTGGGAAGATTCGGAAACGGACTCGACTATCTTTTCATGTTTAAGGAGTTTGAAAGAAGATGTGAAAAGAAGACTCCATAACGTTTCTTTACACAATATTGTATTTTACGAGCCTGGAAAGAAACTTTAACTAGACTCGGAACTTTGATACGAGATTTTAACAAGCGTGACAAAGTGTCGTAATAAACTCTCAACAACCTTTTCCATTTTGTGAAAGTATGAAAAAGCCATAAACAAACTTTCCAAAGCTTTTACTAAAGTCAACCTGCAGATGACTCGTAAACAAGTGTTAAATGCATACAAAATTAACATTAAGGGATTACGACAAATAGATTTTGACCAGAACATGATGTAATATCAAAACTATACTAAGTCAGAGCCAAAAAATGTCTATATAAGGCAAGTAAATAGTAAAAAATCAAACATTTCACTAATTACCTCTTGGCAAAGAGCACTTGGAGCATTTTTTAGCCAGATCTTCCATAGCTAATACTGGGAGTTTCCACCGTCTTTTTTCAGTCTCGTTAGTTGCAGGTAAGAGCTAAGACATTCTTCTTTCATTTCATAGCTTTTATTTTGGGTTTTAGGCCTATTTAGCAAGCCCTAAAATCCTATTTGTGGGCACCGCGGCTACCCCTTGCAGGATAGGTGGTACCACCTGAGAACTGCACCAAAGACAAGGTGAACAGGTGGTGCCACTGCCCGTCTCCAATGGGGCATAGGCAGTGCCGACCGTGGAGAAATTTAACCAATGATATATACAAAATGAGCTCATTCTTTTGATTTATAATGATTTAAGGATGATATTGATGTATACCATTGTTGTTTTGGCAGGTCTAGGCTTCCAAAATATGGTGATATAGAAGGAAAGAACCCATGATGACAAGGATGCTGCTGTTGCAAGGAATTCGGTTTGTATTGCCGTACTCCGAAACTATGGACTTCTAAAGTTCTTCTAAACACCAAGCATGGTGTCCCACGAGAGACTACTGGAACACATACTGAGAATGTGGAATCCAGAACAACAGTATTTCGAGGTGGGGGCACATATACTTACAGTGGAGGTAGAGGACATCTACTTCCTGACTAGCCTATCAAGACGGGGTGCCCCTATCTCACTGAATGGTTCCCGTGGCGGGGACATTACTACTAGAGAGCTCATAGATCAACACTGTGCACGAGGTATAGGCTCATCGTGGAAGAAAATCCCCATCAGGGCAATGACAGATAGGGCTCTACAGATCATTCTGTTCACAATGCAGAGGGTGGCAGGGAGCCAGGGTGTACACCAGGATTCCAGGGCACATATGATGTAAGCCCTAGAGGCAATCTCACCTATAGTGTTCAACTAGGTGAAAGCATTGCTTCCAATCTTCAAGGATCAGCTGGCTAAATGTCGGCAGGGAGAGCTGAAGCAATTCAACTTTGGTTCCATCTTAGCTTGTTTCTTCTTTGAGCGGGTCCCCCAGATGAGGCCCCAGGTGACTTTTTAGAGTCTGAGAGCACGGGATCCCTGCAAGCTGAGGTGGGTCTAGGTCATGGCTCGCACAGGAGTGGGTAGGGGCAGAGTGAAGTTCGGTGACGCGTTCTTCAGATGGCTACGGGATCAGATGCTCATGGTCGAGGACTATGCCTATGCGGGCACAGATTTTACAGGTGATCCTGACCTATCACTCCCGCCTGGAGGGCAGTGGGGAGACATTGGTAAGAAACAAGAAACCCTAAAGATGAAAAATGTTTTTATTTATTTTTATATTTTATATTTTTTATGATAAGTTACGAGACACATTTGTCTTCATGCAGATGTTGGAGCAGCGAGGCCTGGAGGAGCATCTCCATTAGACAGGCGAGCTGGAGCTCGCTTCGTGCTTCAAAAGAGGTCTCGGGACCTATTTTTTGTAAAAAATTTCGTATATATATATATATATATATATACAGACTTTTACCTGATGTTTATACATTTCAAATGGATGAATGCATTTTCTATGAGTTCTATGTGTCTTTAAATGCTTATTTACAATGTACCATGTTTGATTAATGTCATGAATGGGCAATATGACAATCTAGGATGTAATTAGCCAATGAATCAGCAACTACATTATGTTCCCTAGGGATATGCCTATATGTAATGGTTCCAAATGATCTTTCTAACAAATGTACCCTCCGGAAGAGGCGAAGGAGCACTGGGTTCCTAATGGTGTAGATATGGTTTAAATGACAAACCACGAGCTGAGAGTCCATCAAAACTACTAGATCACGGACATCCTTGGAGGTAGTTTCAGTCAGAAGACCGATGACTGCTTCATACTCGACGATGTTATTGGTAGCGGGACCTAAGCAAAGCGTTCATGAACTGACCAAATATTCAGCTGGGGAATAGAGAACCCAAGCAGCTGAGGCTATATTCAAGGTGTGGTGGCAAGCACCATGAGCGAAGCCATAGAAAGCCATCTACATTACCAAAACATGGTATAAATAGATGCAAGCACCAAATCTCAAAACCATCTTGAAAATACTGAAAACACACTGAAATTCAATCAATATACATATATAGAAGATACCATCCAAGAAGACCTAGGCATAGTACCTTTTCAGGTACAATCCATTGCGAGGTTTCCCCAAAGGGATTTTATCATAATCTACCAACTCATAGGCTCCTTTATTTGATGCCTTGGAAATAATGAAAGGTCCATACCACATAGACTCGAACTTACCCTTTCCTAGCTTGTCATATGTTTGGTAATAAGTCAAAACTAGGTCACCCTTGTTGAAAACACAAGGCTGGATGGATTTATCAAACTGCGCCTTGATGCGTTTCTTATGTGTCTCATTAGCCAAGGCAACATCTCTATGAGTCTTATCAAGGTTATTCAAGTACAAAAATCTTGCTTCCTTTGTGGAAGTGTTTGGGAGAAGTTCGATGGCGAGTTGTAAAGATGGAATATGACATTGGATAGGCAAGACAACTTCGAGTCCATAGACAAGTTGGAATGGCATGAAACCAGTAGCCATTTTCATGGAAGTCTGATAAGCCCAAAGAGCGGAAAAAATAACAAGAGGCCAATTGGATTTATGATCTCCAACCATCCGATGAAGCATAGTTTTCAAAACCTTGTTAATGGCCTCTACCTGACCATTAGATTGCGGATATTACAGCGTATATTTTTCATGGTGAAAACTTAGCTTGGCACTCAATTCCTCCATCATTTGATTACGGAAATGGGATCCGTGATCAGTGATGATGGACTGTGGAACTCCAAATCTATATATGATATGATAGAACAAGAAGAGAGCGATAGTCTTACCATCTTCTGCATATGTAGGCACGGCCTCAGCCCATTTTGTAAAATAATCCACGGTGACGATGATGTAACCATGCCCCCCGGTTGAGGTAGGTTTACAATGCATGAAGTCAATCGCCCATTTGGAAAAAGGGCCAACGGCAATGATGGGGTGAAGCGGAGCAGGATGGGTGCATTTTTCGGGATAAAAATGTTTGCATGGTGGGCATTTCTTAATAGCCTCATGACAGTATTTAAAGACAAAAGGACATAAATAGCCAGCGCGGAGAATTTTCTGGGCTATAGCCATCCCAGATAAATGACCGCCACATGCTCCAGAGTGGCAATCATTTAACATGTGTTCAGCCTCTTCATGAGTGAGGCATCGCCAAAGAATGGAGTCAATCCCACATCTATACAAGGTATCATGCAAGATGAGGTAGTATCTTTTGTGGTGATGAATGCGATGACGATCATCGCGAGATAGATGTGGCTGAAAACGCTGGGTCTGGAGATAAATCAACAAATCTCCATACCAAGGATCAGTAGTGCTAATTAGGAACAGGAATTCATCCGAAAATGAATTGTTGGGCTCAGATTCCGTGGTAGCATAGGAAAAGTCACATATAATCTTGGAAAAAACCAAGGATTTCTTTGATGTAGCCTTGGCAAACTTAAGATCGAACTACTGAAGGATGACAATCCAACGAGAGTACTTGCCCCTGAGTACCTGACGAGTTAGAATATAGTACATCGGGTTCTGGTCTGCCAATACGGTGGTAGTACAAAGCAGAATGAAGTGAGAAAATTTTTGCACAGCAATGACCGTGGCCAAATCTAGCTTCTCCACATGTGAATAACGGGTTTCAGAATCAATAAGATTCTTACTGGCGTAATAAATCACATGCTCCTGACTGTGGGTATTGTACTGCACTAAAACCATGGTGATGGTAGTAGCAAAGGCAGCAATATACAAGAGAAAAGATTTTGAATAGTCCGGGGGGTGTATCATGGGTGAATGAGTCACAGCGTGCTTAAGACTATCAAAGGAGCATTAGGCCTGGTCATCCCAGAAGAATGGAGTGTCCTTCTCGAGGAGGTGCATATAACCGTGCGTTTTCTCAGTGAAATTGCACACAAAATGGCAGAGAAAGTTTGCCTTCCCCTACAAACTTTGGAGTTCAAGGATGGTCGTTGGGGCTGGTATATTAATGATGGCAGCAATATTCAAAGGATCGATATGGATGCCATCTTTGGATACCACAAAGCCAAGCAAATGTCCTGTCTCAACGCAGAAAACACATTTATGCGTATTGAGCTGTATATTATAATGACGACATCTCAGGCATATGTCTCGAAGATGATTGGGATGGTCCTCCAATCGTTGTGAATGAGCAGGGAGGTCTTCAAGGTACGGTTCAACAATATGTTTAATGTCATGAAATGCATAGGACATCGCACCCTGGAATGTGGCGCTTTTTTTTTCGAGCCAAAAGGTAACTTCTTATACGCAAAGGTTCCCCATGGGCAAATGAATGTCGTCTTATGCTGATCGACGGGCAATAACTCAATCTGATTGTAGTCAGAGAAGCCATCCATGAATGAAAAGATGACACTTCCAGCACAGTTGTCGATAATCTGATCGATGTGCAGGGTAGGAAACTTGTCTTTGGGACAAGATTTATTTAAATCCCTAAATTCGATACAGACTCTAATGGTGCCCTACTTTTTATTGATAGGGACAACGTTCGATACCCATTCCGTCAGAGGTACAGGATAAATAAAACCAACTTTCAGAATTTTCTCAATCTCAGCTTTAATAGCTGCGGCCTTCCTAGGATGGACTTGCCTACGTTTCTTCCTAACAGGTTTAGCCATGGGATAAGTTTTAATGTCGTGGACCACAATGGAAGGGTCGATCCCCGGCATCTCTTCATAGGACCAGGAAAAAATATCACGGAATTCCTTAAAAAGTGCCTTAAATGCTTCAGATTCATCTGTGGAGCAGTTCTTCCTAACATGAACATGCTCAATAACATCAGTCTTGGCTGATATGTCAATTGGGTTCGTCTGAGTAATGTTGCAAAGGTTTCCTTCAGAATTTGTATCTTGCAACAATATAGGACTTTGCGGAACGTTGACAATATTAATAGGAAACAAGGATGCAAAATCATAGCTACTCGAACTGGTATTGGGGAGGAACGTGGATCTATGATGGTGATCCTCCCAAATGGGCTCACCTGTGTTCATGATATCTATAATGGACTCATTGGAAGGAAAAATCACGGAGAGATAGTCTAGAATCGAAAGAGAAGGTTCTAACCAATACGATAAATGGTAAGGATTCGAAGCCAATAAATGGATGTCATTAGTGTGATCATCAGAACAAGTTTGAATGGTGTCATACATAGCTTCATGCGGGCTCAACAAGGTGGAATCAACAGCATTTGTGCCCTGGGGCTCAATATCAAATGAAGCGATCATATGTACTGTCACAGTATCTGTGCTAGGAGGAGTGGAGGGAAAAATCCCCATAAGGGATGAATCCTTCAGCATACCTACCCCAATTGACTGGTAAGGAGGAGGGGACTGACCTAACATGGGGATGTTATTAGCCATGGAGGTAGTAATATCCGGTGTATAGAAATCAAGCTGGTAAATAGTAACAATTCTCTCGAGATGCGGGAATGGGACCATTCGAAATACTGTTGAAGCAACAGCATTCATGGCATAGAACCAATTCCTTCCAAAAAGGAGGTTATAATCTAAAGGGGTGTCTACCACTTCTACTTGGATGGAAATGGTTTTTCCCCCCAGCTCAACTGCGAGGGCTGATATGAGACCATGGGGTTGGAATCCCCATCCATTAAAGGCTTTAAGGGTTGTAGGTGATGTAACATTTTCAGGAGAGCCAAGAGCTTTCCAACAAGTCAGAGATAACACCGAGGTCGAAGCTCCTTCATCTAGTACCTTTTGAAAGACTTTCTTTCCCACTACTTTCGTAATGATCTAAAAAGCGATTTTATGCGGTAATCTAGGTTTATAGTTCTCAATATTGAAGTGAATCAAGTTAGTGTTATCCAGGTCTATAGCTCCTAATGCAGTTAGCAAGTTCTTGCGTTGTGTAGGGCAACTTTGGAGTACCTCTAGGCTAGACATCGCACAAGGTTCCTGAGCGAGATCTTCAACCACATTATAAAATTGAGTAGCTCGAGCATTGAGATTAAAGACAACCATCCAAAGAGTACTCTTTGGTGGGCACAAAATCATGTCAAGAGTAGGCTTCTCGATAGACAAGGGAATAGTAGACAAGGATTCTAGAGAAATATTGGAAGGATCTTTCCCTGAAGAAGATTGGTCTTCTTGCTTATCTACGGGTTTATCATAATTTTGGCTTCAAGTTTGCAGGTGGATGGTATCTGAGGACATCATACGAATTTCCTCTGATGAACTAGAGTTACCCTGGTTCAACATGTGGTCTACCAGTTGTTGTTGAGAGGGGAAAGGATCCGTAAGTACTGCAGGTGCAGGGTTAGACTTAAAAAACTAGGATATTTCGTCCTGATAGGGACACTCCTTGGAGAAGTGGTCACCACCACATAACAAACAAGGGTATTTAGCCTTCCTTTTCCTTGTGTTGTTGTCATTATGGGTTGATTGTGGGGTCTCCTGCTGGTTTCTAGGTTTTTTATTTCGATTTTTACCTTTCTTTTTATTACCCGAGGTTTGAGTACTTTGAATAGAATTGATCTCGGCAGAAACCTTGGGAGTCAAAGGAGTAGCAGGTTGGGTTCGCTTGGCAGGTTTCACTTTAGATGGGGACTGGATTGAACCAATAATCCTGTCAATAGGTACTTCTGCTGATGGCTTGGCAGGGTCAGTGCTGGGGCGAGGAGCTTGAGGAATCAGGTCATAAAGAGTCCCAGACTGGGAATAGACCAAGTCTAGGTACTGAACCTGACTAATAGCCTACTCTTCGGTAACTGCACTTCCCATGGCCACATCTCAGGCAATAGGAGGCAACAAGGACTTAGTGAACCAATAAGATAACAACCAATCCAGAATAGGGGCCTTAATAAGCCTTCTCCGCCTTCTTCGCTCATGAATATGATCAGAAATGTGGGTGGAGGTGTTTTGTCACAGAGAATTTAAAAGATCAGTGCCCATTTCATAATGAATAGGGAGCTGAAAGTGCATAAGAAATACGGTTGCCAACGAGCCAAAATCCACAAATGAATGTTGTGGGAGTTCAATATACTACTTCGCGGCCGTACCGGTCAAAGTTCCCTGAAAGAGTAGTAACCGAACAGAATCATCCATGAGGGAGTTCGAGGAACACCACAAATGGAAGGTCATAACATGGTTCCGCGGATCTTCACCCTGCTTCCCATTGAATTTTGGAATGTCTGATGGTAACTTTACCGCAATGGGAGGCCACAAGGGATTGTGTCGAATGTGATCATTGATCAACCTGGACAAATTAGGAAAGTCCAAAGTTGCAAGGAAAGGTAACTATCTATTGGGCTACACATACTAGTAATATTGATATGGCATGAAATTACTAACAGGGCCATAGGTTGACTAAAAAATAGTATGCTGTGAGGAAGAGCTACTTAGAAATCCGCCCATGGGGGGTTGATTTCCAGAATTAGGACCACTAGGACCACCAAGGCCTCCAAGAGGAGGCCTTCCAGAGCCACTGAGACCACTAGGACCACTAGGAGGCGGACCACTAGACCCTCCAGAACCTCCAGGAGGTGGAAAACCTCCAGGAGGTGGAAAACCTCCAGAGCCACCAGAACCACTAGGTGGAGGGCCATCAGACCCTCCAGAGCCATAAGGAGGAAAGCCACCAGGTCCCCCAGGACCACTTGGATCACCAAGACCATGAGGAGGACCATCAGGCCCTCCAAGACCATTAGGTCCCCTAGGGGGAGGATCACCATAAGGTGGTCCTCCCGCAACTCCCGTAGTTTGTATGGGTATCCCTCCCATGGCTGGCATGTAAGACCAGTTGGATTGCCCCCATGGCGTAAAAGTGTTTCTAGGGAATGGAATTCTAGTAGGATTAGATGGATGATTACCTACAGGTATTTGATAACCATAACCACTAGAATACTGAATGGCCATAGGTTGTGCCCCCAAAGGCTGACCTGAACTAGATGGGGGATTTACCACATTAGTGTGGGTGGGAGGGACAAAAACTGTATATGTTTCTATGTTAGAGGTCTTCTCTTGGCTACGTACAACTCCGAGATCAGATAACGTAGGTCGTGCCAGGGGTTGCCCCCCAACATTCAAAGGTACTGAAGACATAGGAATTGAAGGTTGGGCCCTAGATACAATAGATTTGGGTGTATTTGGATCAGACATAACATAAGAGGTGAGAGGGGTGGAAATTTGACCTGGGCTATGGGTTGTTAATGGCCGACCCATAATCGGTTCAATGGGTCTCATAGAATCAGCTAGTGAACGATATCCCACAAGAAGGAATGTGGAACGAACTATTGAAGAGCCTAGCATATTGTCAATCTTCTTTTATACCTCTTGTGCACGAAGGACAACAGCACGGTATTGCCTACATTCTTCTTCACTTTCAGGAGAACTTACACGGGTGCTAAATGAGGCAATGGCCTGTCTGATAGGCGTCTCCCAAAATGGAGTATTAGGACCAAAGTTCGGACAGGTATCATCAACATGATCTTCTGCGGGAGGATGGATCGATGAATCCTCATGGGAAGGCTGTTGGACCAAGGGAGGTGAGTGTGAAGAATATGGTACTCCACTTTCCGCCACCACATGATCTCCCACTTGGGAGGTGGTAGCAACTCGGTCGATAGCTTCCATTGGATTTCCTTCCAAAACAGAAGTAAAATCGGGTGGTAAGCCTTGTACTCTCCTGGACTGTCTTAACTCAGCCAATTTGCACAGTTCCTATCTAACCTAGGGTCTGAAAATCTAGAAAAAACACACCAAGAGACTTCCCTGCTCAAACTATAGGTCAAAACAAGCAGAATTAAAATGACAGGAGGAATTCAAAATTCAGGTCTCTCACTAGGATTGTCAAGCAGGTGCCACTCATGATATACCTCAAGGGTACGTGCGTAGTAATCTCCCTGAATGTTGTGTTCGGTGTATGGCTCCAAACAAGACAGCCAAAGGGATTTTCTCAAATATATAAGGTACCCTAGCGGGGTCTCCCGATATACTCAAGGTACGTGGGAGCTCGAATCGGTAGTAGTGCTGTCTAATGCATAACCATACACAAGGGGCCTTCTGACATACAATTGAGTACATGAAGTACCTTTCTATATACCTCAAGGGTACGTGGAAGAACCACGTGAGTCCCGAAATGTAATGCTAACAAATAACGACAGCGCCTACGTTTTACGATGCCTGAACACGTCTCTAACCTATCACTCAAGTTACTACGTAATTTTTAACCTAAAAATACCGTTGATTTTAACTTGTACGGTTAGGTGAATGCATGATGTTCTGACAGAAAAGCAAAACCATGCAGTATGCTTGTGCAAATGTTCACTTTACCGTTCAATATGCCTACTTACAGGAGGGAAGAGGGTGTTTTTATTTTTGTTTCAAAACCAAAAATCATACCAATCAACAGTCATGAACATCAAATCAAAGACAAGCAAATACTTCTACAAACCGAATTCTTATTTTCGAAAGCAAATGGGAAGGGTGAGAATCTCTTTTCCTAAAAGAACAACACCAAACACACCTATATGCCAATGCATTCTAACTTTTCAAATTTCTTAAAAACATAAACAAATCTAACTTAAAACTACCATTTTTTTTATTTTGATCAAGATAGTCCTATATGCATGAGAGACGAAAGATCGTAAAGGTCCTGAAAGCTTATGAAGCCAATCAGAAAACCCGAATCCAACGCTCAAATATGATGTCCTAATCTCACGCAAAACTTTTCTTTTTTGAAAAAGGAAAAAGAAGTTTACTATGCAAGCAAGAAATGAAATATAGAAGCTAATCTAATGTTCTTCTTTCAGTACATGCAATGAAAAGAGAGTTCAATGAGCATCCTAACTTTCAAAAAACAAGAAATCCTTCTTTAAACACAACCAACGAGCAAGAAGCGGATGAACAATAAAAAAGACTAAACAAATTTTTGAAATTCCACTCAAAATCAATCTTGAACCATCAAAGCAGCAAGCTACACACATCAGATTCAATAACACAAGCCTAATAACAGAACTGAAAGCAATCAAAATTTCAAATTTTTACAAAGAAAAATGAGGAAAAAGGAGTTTTGGACTAATGCCTACCTGGTACCACGCTTTGTAGGTGTTGTAAGACCATTTCCAATATAGCACCACTCTTCGCTAACCAGATACATGAAGTGGCACCACTTACTGTCCACTGTTTCCAGGTGGTGGCACCACTCCTCGCAAAAATATTTGCCATGGTGACCTATAGATGCCCAAAACAAAAAGAAAACAATGGATCAGATAAAAACAGACTAGATCAAGATGGATACTGTCGAATTGAATATGGTAACAGAGCATAAAAAATTGAAATAACTCAGATTTGAATAGATCTAGAAATTTCCAACTCAAATAACACAAATCAGAACGTAGATCTGACTATAGAGAGTTGAAGAAAACGGAGCTTGGATTCATACAAGAGTTGCAGACTGAGGACGATCAGAACAACCGAATACAACTACTCCCCAGCAGAGTTGCCAGAATTAGCAAGCCCTAAAACCCCATCAAATCCCAAAATAAAAGCCATGAAATGAAAGAAGAATGTCTTAGCTCTTACCTGCAACTGACGAGACTGAAAATGGACAGTGGAAACTCCCGGTATCAGCTGTGGAATATCTGGCTAAAAAATGCTCCAAGTGCTCTTTTCCAAGAGGTAAATAGTGAAATGTTTGATTTTTTACTATTTACTTGCCTTATATAGACATTTTTTGGGTCTGACTTAGTATAGTTTTGATATTACATCATGTTCTGGTCGAAATCTATTTGTCGTAATCCCTTAATGTTGATTTTGGATGCATTTAACACTTGTTTATGAGTTGTGTGCACGTTGACTTTAGTAAAAGCTTTGGAAAGTTTGTTTATGGCTTTTTCGTACTTTCACAAAATGGAAAAGGTCGTTGAGCATTTATTACGACACTTTGTCATGCTTGTTAAAATCTAGTATCAAAGTTCCGAGTCTAGTTCAAGTTTCTTTCCAGGCTCGTAAAATACAATATTGTGTAAAGAAACGTTATGGAGTCTTCTTTTCACATCTTCTTTCAGACTCCTTAAACATGAAAAGATAGTCGAGTCTGTTTCTGAATCTTTCCAGGCTCGTATAAAGTGACATTGTGTAAAGAAACTTCATGGAGTTCTCTTTAAACCCTTTTTTCAGACTCCCTACATATGAAAAGATCATCGAGCGATCTTGTCTTCTTCAAGCTCGTTAAAGTATTTGAAGAGTCATCTATCCAATGGTAGGTTATCTCTTTATCAGTTCAAACAGTACTATTTACGAGAAAGGAATGCTCCAGCCAATCATGTTTGGAAGAGTTCTCTAAGGTATGATTTTATACTTTTTCAGGCCTTAGAGACTAAATCATATGAAAAAGGACCCCCGTGGAGTCTTCTTCCGTATTTGTTCAGACTCTCTAAATGTGAACGATATCAAGTTTTCTTTCAGCGGACTCATTAAATTAAACATTGAGAGACCCGTTTTGGGAATGAACCCATCCTCTCTCATGTTCGTAAAAGATATGGGACTGGACTTTTCTTCTGATAAGCTATATCGAGTGTTTGTTACCCTCTTTGAACTCGTAAAACTTAAAATAGGCACTCATCGATCATGATGGGGGAAATGGGAAAGGGAATCATTTTGCAAATAATGGCAGTTGTTTGTCGTTACCTTTCAACATGGCAATTGTTTGCACAATAATGTCAGTCAATTGGGTATTCAATTGATCTCCGTGATGATCCACTTTCATGAGTCATGGCAATCCTTTGAGTCTTTCAAAAGAATGCATTGTCCACTGTTGCATTGTGTATCTTTCCTGTCTAGTCATGCTGCCAAGTCATTTTGTCGTGCTACCCGATGTTCAAAGAGAATCTAAAGAAGTCTTACCTTTGTAGTATACACAGCCTTTGTGTTAGTATCTTTGAGTCATTCATATGGTTACTATGTTCACATCATTCTAGAACTCTGTTCTGAGTTTCGTGTCGTCGATGTGGGACTCATCATGGCCCTCCTTTAACGAGACTATTCCCGTCGACGTCAGCTCATCATCTGGGAAATATTCTTAGAAAAAATATTCAGTACCTTGAGATCTATATTCCTTAATGATAGATTCTCTCGCTCTCAAAATTGGTTCACATCATTGACCTTTGATCGATAGAATCGACTGTGTGTTCGACATCAGGACATCTATTCGCACTTAGTAGATTGTACTGGAGTACCCTGGGAATCATTGACATTAATGGTGATCTCCCTCGCACTTGTTAACGGTTCACATCATTGGCCAATAATTGAGTGGTTTCTACCATGTTTGAATTCAGATCATTGTAATCACATGGATAGAATCGTACTTTGTGGAAGACGAGACGAATACCCTAGGCATTTGTTTAAAAGCGCTCATTGCTTTTTCCCCAGGTTGCGATGGAGTTTTGTATATCTAGCATGGATCCACATTTGTATGGTCATGGCTATGCTCAAATTTGCATCTGTATGACATAGATCTATGTTGTATGTCTGGTAGCTATGTCCAAGTTTGAGTCCTATATCACATGGATCTACACTGTATTCTAGTAGCCATGCTTGTTTATTCCACTCATGGATCTACCTTGTATTGGTCTGCAGCTATGAGTTTGGCTACTTGCGCCTATGAGTCAACATACTGATGTACTACAGATTCCTACTTGACTGCATGCTTCAATCGATCCAACCTTTTCATCTCTTGGAAACGACTTGTTCTCAAAGCTCTCATTTATCGTATCACTCTAAGACTCATGCTTTGGGTGGCATCCTACTATACAATAATCCTATCACCATCATGTGATAAGACCTTTGACATACCTACTTGCCCTGAAATCTCAGCTTCTGGAGTGAAGACTAAATGGTTTCTTATCAGTCTATCATACAAATTCCTAGCATCACTCATCATCCCTTATCCAGGAGTGGTACCGCTGTCACATCGCTTTTCATCGGTTGTCCACAAGCGGTACCACCGCTTGTCACCCTTGGTCAATAGGCGGTTATTACCAGAACTGCTCTGTCAAAGAAGGAGAAGCGTGGTACCCTGGGTAAAAGGGTAAAAAGAGAAGCTTCTTGAGGCTTCTAGATGATAAGCCTTGAGATATCCCTTATCCCTACTACTGTGGGTTAGTTGAGCTCGAGATCCCTCATCTTAGGATCTTAAAGGCCACCTCACCCACTAATTTCTCAACCATCTATATCCATTAAATCCCTATATATATGAGCTCATAGCCATGGTTGAGGGGAGAACATTGAAGGTATTGTTATGTTGTTGGACTGATTCTTGGCCCAAGATCATTTGGAGAGAGCATAGAGAGCTATAGTTGGAGATTTTGGGGATGAAGAGCTGGTTTCATGGAGATGCATGTCAACACTAAGGCTTGGTTGTAAAATTCTTCAATTTTCTAATGTAAGTTGATTTTATGTCCCATATATATTGTTGATGTTTGATTTTAGATATATATTGCTAGATTCCTTAGTCACTAGCATATATTAGTAGATCATATTCTGGTTGCTTTGATCTGTTTCATGTTGAACTCTTTTGCAGGTACACAAGTGAACTATCAAATCCTTGTATTCCAGATATGTGCAGTGTCTATGGGTGTTACGGAGAGAAATTCCTATGGCTTGGGGTACCACAACAGATAGCTAGACTCCAGAAATCAATCTTTCCCAATATGCAATAGAAATAAAAACATATAACACTAAAGGATCGAACCTCATACCTTATTCCGGACGGTTGAAGTAGATCCCCGTTGATCTTTCCAATCTTCATCTTGAATTGTTATAGCACGTCCTCAACAACAAGTAAACAATACAAGCATACTATATTTCATGGTGTTAGATCTATTCTAGCATATATAATCAATAATGTATAAGCATTTGACATATTCCAATGGATGCAACATTCATTCAAATACACATTACTGGACAGGAAAAGATATTTCTATTAATATGAATCAGAGATTACAAGTGACAACCTCTGATGGCATGTCTACGAACCAGAGAAACTGAATCCCCCACTTGGGCCTCCACCACCTCAATCCTCCATCATTCCGATAGCAAGCTCACTAGAAAAGGAAAGCTTGGGAAGAACACAACAGTGCTCCAAAGGGACAAAGGGATGCAGACTCAAGTATAGTTCTGGCAACAATGGACTATAGTTTCGATACTCTCAATTATCTCTTATGCTTTCAATGTCTCAATGGTTCCTTATATAGATTTTCAAAGTGATACTGAAAGGTCGAATCCGTGCAATCTCAAGGCATATGGAAGGCCAGGAGTCATATGAGTCGGATCCAAGTCAAGGAACGCTCCAACAGTTTTGGATTATGTACACATCCCGATGTACGCGATATAGAGGGAATATCCGCATATGTACGCGGTTATCGGGGAAAAGGCTGCGTATATCATTTTTCTAATGTTTTTAGGGATGGTCAATGATACATCAAAAGACAACAAATGGTCCATAGGGGCTAATGAGTCTGCAGCGGGACAGGGGAAGGCCATACAATGTGTGATTCACCTAGTGTGGTGAAATCCGCTATAACAGATGCCCCCTAATGTATGAGATTAGAGGCGTTATACGATGGCCGAAATACATTATAAGTCCATCCCAGAAGTGAAGTGATGAAGGTACCGAAATGGAAGACCAGCCACCCAATCAGCATAATACCATAATACAACTCTGCATATAACTGCGAATACATATAGCAATCCCAGATACATAAGAGTACAATGGCCATGAATAGGCATGAAACATGATAGAACATATGTGGTCATCGCCACGTACAATATACATAGATCAGAATCTCCATGATGAAGATATACAAAGTACAATGATTTCCACAAAGGCTGAAGATATATAACAAATCAAGGTCTCCATAGTGGCTGGAAATGTCTGACATATACTGGAACAAATCACGAGAGCTGAAATCTCATGAACACTGACATGATCAAGGAGGTAGCATATAGTGGATGCCACCAATCTGGAAGGTCTTCTACACAAACCGCTACGAGTACATGTCCTACTATGCGAATAGAGGTGTCGAGGTCGAACATAGTAGTCCATCATCTGATTACCGGTCATTGATGTATACCGTTAACAGACGCGAGATCACCCGCAAATAATGAAAATGGGAATCAAGGTACTAGAGTGAAAACTAACAAGTGTGAATAAATGTGTTGAGGTCGAACAATTGAGAGAATCCATCGATCAGGGGACATTGATGTATTCCCAAAACTGTCGATGGCGAGACAACCTGCCACTGATGACTGCAAGTCTCAAGGCACTCAAAATGACTCTAGACTCCAATCCTAGAATAAATGATCTGAAGTTGATGGGATGAAATCTGTTGGAAGGAGGGCATTAGGGCATCCCCCATCATCCAACACGAGGTACTCAGCAAGGCTGTATAATATGGAAGAACTCGATCATATGGTGTACGAACCAGTAACTGTACCGGGAATGGCCGACATGCAAAGTCAAGATAGCTGAGACATGGCCGACTTAGGTTTCAACTTCCTTCGAACAAGAGCATAACGGTGTAAGGTGACTGAATGAAGGTAGCATAGACTCGATGTACAAACTGGGACATCTCTATGACGCAAGAGGCATCAATAGAGGCTCCATAGGGACTAGAAGCTTAACCAGTCGGTGGAGATAAAACTCAGATAACGAGTACAACTCCTAAAGTCAAACTATAACCCAACCAATGGATGTGATATACAGTGCTCTGTTCGAAGGCGACACGATGCGACAACTGCCAAAGATAATATCTTTTCTTGTCCGGCTTTTTGGTTTTTTGATTTTTTTTGGTCTTTTTCAGTTATTTGAAAAGCTTGAAAAAAGAATAAACTAGCTTTATAGTTACAAACTAGGAGGAGACGAGTGTCATAAAGGAAAACAAACTAGTTCCAAGTAGTGGAACATACCTATGCTCAATGCAAGGATAAATGTGTAGGATATCGACACTCGGGGGAAAATCCCCTCCTGGTAAAAAGGGAATCAAGCTACGAAGGATATAAATAAAGGCTTTGCATGGCTAGACATGAGACAAGCTCGGGCTATATGGCTGGAACTCAATGTCAGGGAAGCCGACATAAAGCTCAATAAGACAGGCAAAGCTCATGATAATGCATCCACAACTTGATACAAGGGGAGTCCAGGGGAAAACAGGCCAGCATAAGATCAAGAGGAGTATGAGGCTCTTGCTAAATGTCATGGCAATACTATACAACGGACTCCCACACCCTAAAGGGGGAAACATCGGCATGGGCACCAAATGCAAATAAGGCGCTAACTAGGGTACCCATGTAAGGTGAGTCTCCACCACTCATACCATGCCACTTCTATAGCAGCAAGAAGGTTCCGTGACATAATAGAGTGGGTTCGTACCTAAGGATATAGTGACATGGTCATAAGGTCATGCAAAATGAAAAGGGTGGTGAACCTAACCTATATGCCATTATAGACGTTATACCTGAGATCAGTACGAACGGGTTAATCCAAAGGCTGAAACAGCGCTGAAAACGGTCTTCTACATCACAAATTAGGTCAGAAACGGTCCAAAAAGGTTAGAAACGGTCAAAACTATAGGAAAGGGGGTAAAAATTTTCAAATATTTGACATTTTTTCTATAAATAGTAAAAAATAGAAATCATTTGAAACTTTTACCCATTTAAGCTCTGATATTCAACTGCAAATTCCAGGAGATCCAGCCGGCGGAATTCACAACCGATTCATCCAGGTACTTACTCATGTTCTCAGCTTGCATTTCAATACAATTTTTATACTTTTTCATGGTCAAATGAATTTTTAAAGGCCAAACCTACATGAGCGCTACGGCCCATGTGGGTATCGAGGTTTTTTCCATGTATAGGGCTGGCTATAGGCGGAAAAGGGACCAGAAACTGCGTACATACGTGGCTGTTTTGAAAACAGCCGCGTATGATGTCGCGCATAAGGATTTCTAAGAATCTAATGGACATTTTGGTCAACTTCTCATGCAGGATGGTGCTAGAGTGGCGAGAACGCGAGCATGGTGATGTAGAGGAAGCATTAAGGGCTGACAGAATGGCTCAAGAAGCTCTAAGAAGATGCGGACTCTACAAGTTTTGGTGCCTAGGAGGCTTAAGGGCCAAACCAGGACTACTACAGATGCTTGTAGACTACTGGGATCCGGAATCAGAGTCCTTCCGGCTAGACGGTATGTCCCTCACCATTGAGGTGGAGGATATCTACTTTATCACAGGTATATCACGACGAGGTGAGATGGTGAGCCTTTGTGCCCACGGAGGGCCAGGTCATGGGCTGACTATCGACGAGTACATAGCAGTGTACTGCTACCCAAAGACGGAGAAGGTGGGGAGCCAAGACCCTACCAACGCTATATAGGTACTGGGCCTAAAGGCCATACTATTGACACTGGGCAGGATAGAAGGCTTAGCATCACTTCATCAGGCCTTTCGGCCACTGATGTTCTATGCGATGGAGTGCATGACACCGACCATCTATGACTGGAGCACTTCCCTACTGAGAAACATGAAACATTAGCTCAGTGAGTGCAAGGCAGGTAGGATACAGAACTTCGGGTTCAGGAGTATCTTGAGCACGTTTTTCTTCGAGCGTGTTCCGGGATTGAGCCCTAGAGTGGATGTTCCTCTCCAAGGGGTTCGAGATCCGGTCCAACGACGTTGGGAAGACGCGATGCGCAGACTAGGGGGTGGTAGGGTGGCCAACCCTTATCCAGCAGACTTTTTTCCATGGTGGCGATGACAGATTGTTGCCTTAGAGGAATACCCTTATGCAGGGATAGATTTCCGGGGAGACCCGGACATGCCATTACCACCAGGGTCAGCATATGGAGACATAGGTAACGAATCTCGACCCTTACTCTTTTTAAAATTTTTGAAGTATTTAATTTTTTTGTGTTTTCTTGATTAATGGAATCAAAAAGACATGTTTTTGGGTGACAATACATAGTGACATCTACCATTGATGTGCAGATGTGGGACCACGGCGACCAGAGGGCTTCCCACGTCATAGACGGAGGGGAATAGGAGACGATATCACCGATGTGGATGCGGAGCGAACGCTCCAAATCATCCATACCAATTTTGTGCGACTGACTCACAGGATTCCCATGGCGCAAGTCGAGGACTTGCCTGAGGCTATGCAGAGACAGGTGGTTGGTGTACCACGCGCATGGGTGCGATTATTCCGGTGGCTAGCTAGAGCCGTGGTGACATATCATGATCACAACCCTCATCCACCTCCATAGGACTAGACACCTGGGAGTGTATCTATTTTGTACTACCGTGTATATGATGGTGGCTTTCAAAGCCCCAATTTTGTATTATGACACTATGTATTACCACATTTTTTATGTATATAAAAAAGTTTTATGGTGATCGGTTTATTTATTTACATGTGTAAAAATTGTGTTTATGATTAAATTATAATGAATGAAACAAATGCCAATCTAACACATAGTTAGCATATGAGTCAGCAATTTGATTAAAATTTCTTGGAATGTGTATGTATGTTATGTTCTCAAATTGTCGTTCTAGCAATCTCACACGTAAGAATCTCCTCAATAACGTCGGATCTCTAACATGGTATAAACCATTTAGCTGTGACACTACTAACTCTAAATCAAGACGTACCTCAAGAGAGAGAACACCATGCGAAATGGTATCCCGTAGAAGCTCGATAACGCCACTATATTCAGCAACATTGTTGGAAGATGGCCATAGACATACACCTCCTAAAGATAGTACATGACCCATAGGAGTAAAAATCACCCAAGCAGCTGAGGCTGAGTGTTGAGTGTGACAGCTTGCACCATCTGCGAATCCTATCTAGGTGGAAGATTCCATTGACATCTGCCACAAGAAATGGAAACTAATCACAAACCCGATCACGATAAACAAGACCTAACTATGCAAAAAAGCTGTACAATAATATACAACAAACAACCTTGGCTAAAGATCATGCATAGTATTTTTTAAGATAGAGCCCATTTCTAGGCTCCGCCAAGGCTGTCCCTTCGTAATCCACTAACTCGTAGGCACCCTTCTCTAACACACGCTTGACCACGTAAGGACCACGCCACATAGGATTGAACTTCCCTGCCCCCAAGGGTTCTTTTGATTGATCCCATAAAAGGACCAAGTCTCCCTCACTAAACACTCTCAGATGGATAGACTTATCGTATTGGGCCTTCACGCGACTCTTATTAACCTCTAGAGTCACCAAGGCATCTCTACGCTGCTCATCGAGTTGCTCAAGGTGAACCAAACGCTCCTCCAAAGGTGAAGTGTTTGGTAAGAGTTCTACGGCTAACTTCAATGAAGGAATCTCGCATTCAACTGACAAAATTGACTCCACTCCATGAACAAGCTGATATGGAGAAAAACCAGTGGCAGTCTTTACCGCGGTTCGATATGCCCACAAAGTAGGGTACAACATAATATGCCAATTCATCTTGCTTTGTGCGATGGTTCATTGGAGAATGGACTTAAGTGATTTATTCACAGCTTCAACCAGTCCATTCACTTGAGGATAGTAAGAGGAGGAGTGCTCTTGCTTATATCCTAACTTGGAGGCCAACTCTTCCATCATACGATTCTGAAAGTGCGAGCCACGGTCAGTGACAAGTTCTCTCAGAATCCTGGACCTAGATATGATTTGGTTGAATACGAAGTGAGCGGCTGTCTCACCGTCGGATTTTACTGTAGGCATTGCCTCATCCCATTTCGTGAAGTAATCGACAGCCACAATGATATGATGGTGCCCCCCAGCCAAAGCTGGGTTACAATCCATAAAATCTAGCCCCCACTTGGTGAAGGGACCGACGGTGATAATAGGATGTGACGGGGCAGGCTTCGAGCGCATGTTACGTGTGAACACCTGGCAAGGGTGGCACCTCTTGACCGCTTCAATACAATCCTTGAAGATCGACGGCCAGAAATATCCTGCTCTCAAAATATTTTGGGCTATAGCAAGCCCAGATAAATGACCACCACACGCCCCTCCATGGCAATCATTAAGCACTACCTCAGCCTCATCATGAGTTAAACAATGTCGTAAAAGGGAATCTCCTCCACGGTGGTACAAAGTATTGTCCACTATGAGGTAGTTCTTGGAAACGTGACGTAATCGACGTCGCTCATCTCGCGAGAGGTGAGTAGGGGTCCTCTGCGTTTGCAAATATACTATGATATCACCATACCATGGGTCAGCCGTTGAGATAAAGAAAATGTGTTCATCAACGAACGTATCTTCACATGCAGACTCCTCAGCCTCGCTCGAAAAATCCGATATGATCTCTGCAAAGATTAAAGATTTCTTCGATTTTGCCGAAACAAACTCGAGATCAAACTCTTGCAGAATGACAATCCATTTATTATATTTTCCCCCAATCATCCTACGTGTGAGGACGAACTGAAATGGATTGACATGGGCAACAACCAAAGTTTGGCGAAGGAGAATATAATTTCTCAAACGTTGCACTGCATGGATGGTGGCTAAGGCAAGCTTCTCTACATGAGAATACCGAATCTCTGCGTCAATAAGGTTTCGGCTCAAATAATATATGACATGCTCTTGGAGCTCCTCATCCTCTTGAACCAAAACCATCCCAATCGTCTCTAAAGACGCGGCCACATATAATAAGAAATCACGGCTATAATCCGGAGGACTAATCACCGGGGCCGATGCTAGGGCTCTCTTAAGTGCATCAAAGGACTCCTAGGCTCACTCATCCCATTCAAAGGGAGTATCCTTCTTCAGGAGACGCATGAAACCTCTAGTCAAATTGGCGAAATTGACAACAAATCTTCGTAG
>LPNX010704141.1:0-15403 GCA_001517045.1 Pseudotsuga menziesii
AACACTGTAGATCTTGAACCGTTACACAATCAGCATTGTGACATTCCTCGTTCTCCTCATGTAACTAAAGAAGACGAAACTCTGCAACAGGTATTAGGTAATGTTATCAAGATAAAATCACAGAGTTTAAAGGGAAGCTTAAACAGTGTCTATCCAGCACAGCCTTATTGGAGGAAGAAAACAAAACTTTCAGGAAAGAATTGCTAGAATGGATTGATAGGTGGAAAAAGGCGAACATGAAGAAGAATCAACACAAGAAATCCAAGAAATCAATATTAAATACAAATCAGCTGCTACTGGAACGAATCGAAAAACAAAATGTTAAAATTATCAGGTTGAAGGCTAAACTAGCCGAAGCTAGAAGAGTAGTCGCTCTTCATAATGAGGCTTAATAGTTTTCTCTTCTCTTATGTCACAGCATAACAGGTAATGGTTATTTCGATTTTGCATGCCTGTAAAATCGGAGATTTAACTGGCATGCCTTTATAATTTTTAAGTATTTCTGTTAGCTGTGTTAAATTCGTTTTAATATGATGCGTTGATTGAATTTAATGCAGGAAGTTTCATCATCGCCCTTTTCCAGAAATTCAGGACGTGGTTATACGATGGCTTGGAGATGTGGCTGATTTGTTACAAGATGCAGTCTTATCAATGGTCAAGAACTTTCTGAGATACCTCGACTCAGGCCAGTCGATTTCTATTTCTAGTAATAGGTGTAATTAGATGCCCTTTTGGTTAAATAGTCCCTATAATGTAGCAGGCAACTTTTATAGCAAAAAACCGACTCTTATTAGTATATAAGTGAAGAGTTTTGATGAACTCAAGGGGGGGGATGGAGTGTGTGAAGAAAACTCATTTGAAATATATTTTGTTACTAGTACTACATTATACTTGAAGCTGAAGCTTTCATGTGAATGATACTGGACACCTGCAAATGATACTGTGACTGGTATTTCATTTTTTTGGATTTATATATATATACATATATTTCAGTTTGTTGTCTTCTGTTTATATATGAACTCTGTGTGCTGTGACACATTGATGTTTAAATATTTTTCTCACTTTATCATCTCAAGTTAGTTGTTGAATAAATATTTCATTATGGTTTTGTTTATTAGTGTGTTCACTATAAACATCAGTTTTAATGATATACTTTTCTGTTTATTTAAAATTTCATTTGTATGTTAACAGTGAATTTTAAATAAGCATTATTTCAAATTCAAATGACTGTCTTGATAGTTAATTATTAATAAGTTTTGGAAGTTGAAGTTGACTGTGTGATTATAGGTTAAATTTCATTTCTGTTATTACATAGCAGAGTAACTTTTGTTATGATTTAAATATGTTTGTTTAGATCATACTTCAGTTTTCTGTTATTGATTAATAATTAATATAGTCTTAAAATTGCTCTCAGCTGAGATAGGGTTAAATAGGATAGATAGATTAATTTTTTTTTTAAAATTTTATTTTGTTGTTTAATTAGCACTGTTAAATCATACTGCATATTATAAGTAAGTTTTCATATTTAGAAAACTTCCCAAAAATCGAAGTCTTTCCTTAAGAAAGCAACCTTAGGATATTTTAGGTATTTAGGTAGGATAGGTATTAGAATAGGTTAGATTTTGCTGGTTTTAAGTTCTCCTTAAGAGACAAACTAGCTGGTAGCAGGACCATAACCTGCGAGGTTTTGTTAAACCAAACATACCGGACGCTGCTCTAAGCTGATTGTGTGGACAAAACCTCCTTATTGGCTCTGATTCATAAAATCAGGCCAACAGGTCCTCCAAGTTAGGTGTTTTTTCAGTGACTTTCAATGACTTTTCTGAAGTGTCGTCATGGAAGTGTCGACATGCGACGAAATCATGGGAAAGTGGTCACAGGCAGAGATGTGTCATTTTGAGCTATAACAGATGCCCCCTAATGTATGAGGTTAGAGGGGAAGACGATAGCCGAAATACATTATAAAGGAAACAGTTGAGTATGGAGAGAGCAGAGAATCCAAGATCAAAAGGCTCGAACAAAGGTACCTGAAAGAGAGATAAATGTTAGAAAAACTGATCTCTGGGACATACAAGTCCATATACAAAACATCGCCATAAATATACAGGCGGATGCAACATATGTATGACTGATGAAACTATCATGGTTGCTCAATATGCAAAAAGGCGCCATATCAAATCGAAAGGAGTCATGGCCACAAATGAACAAGGTGGATCTATGCTCAACAATCGATCATAGCCACAAAAATACAAGGTGGATCTATGTCTCAGCAAAAAGTCATATGAATTGTGACAAGGTCTTGCGCAACTTGGGCAATAGCAAAAATGACAATGCTACTGTCGACCCAAGGTCTTCAATCCAAACCGCCCAAAAGGTACGAATCCTAACCATGTGAATAAAGGGGTTGAAGTCGAACATGGAGGAAACCGTTTGATTACCGGTAAATAATGAGAACCGTTAACAAATGCGAGGGAAACCACCATTAATGAAAATGGTCCCCAAGGCACCTAGTACATTCTTACAAGTGTGAGTACAAGGACTTGAAGTCGAACACTTGAAGAATCCATCGAGGAGGAGACATTAAGGTATTCCCACTACCCAATAGCGAGGGAAATTGCCACTGATGACAACAATCCCCAAGGTACTGTCATAAAACTCTAAATCTCATCCCTAGAGCAAGATGTGTTGTAGTTGATAGGAAGAGATCCGTTGGAAGGAAGGCATTAAGGCATCCTTCATCATCCAACACGAGGTAAGTAAAAGACTACTTGGATCTAGAATTGGTACTGAATTTCACGACAAGGACCGCCGAAGACATGATGTAATGAACTGATACCAAGGAATGGTCGACACAAAAGGTCAAGGCAACTGCAGAATGGTCGACAAAGGTTTAATCCTTTAACAGTGAGCACGACACAAAAGTGACTTAGGCAGCTTTTGACAAAAAAGACCAACGATAAAAATCTGCAATGTAGGAGACATTGACAGATTCCCCATATAATTGGAAAAAAGACCAACTGGAGGAGTAAGAAATTCTGAAGCGGGATAAGATCAAAATACTAGGACCCAACTGTTGATAAACTCAAAACTGGTGCTTTGTTCAAGGAAACAAGACTTGTTGCCATGATATAAAAACATGTGAATGAACTTCCCTTCCTCTCTTTCTTGTAAAGGTTTAACGAGTCCAAGAAGGTTTAATGAGTCCAAGAAAGCAAACTGGGGACCATCTTCATTTTTGGCAAGCTCGAAGAAAAGACAGAAGAATGCTTGATAAAGAACTGATTCGTGGATTTTACGAGCCCGAACTAGTACATGCTCGATGGTGTTTTCATAGTTTAGAGAGTCTGAAAACTCTAAAGAAGCCTCCAGGGGGGTCCTTTTTCGTACAATTTAGTCTCCCGAGGCCATAAAAGTATAAAACAAACCACAAAAGAACTCTCTTAGCTTCAGAAGAAGTAAGGCGCACCTTTTTCGTATTTAGTTAGGAAGGTCCGAAAAAGGTTAAATTACCACCTACCCAACGCTCCTTCAAAAGCAGCATACAACCTGAGTTTTACGAGTGTGAAGGAAGGCAAGATCACTCGGAAAGATACTTTTGATTACGAGGAATGGGGCTTACAACAATAAACTTGATGCTTTGTTATTTAGGGTTTAACAAGCATGACAAAGACATAAAGTACACTCGGAATCTTTTTCATGTTTAGGTCCAAAGCACGAAAAAAGAGAAAACTAAGCTCATACCAGGGGCTCCTTTTCCATAAGTTTAGTCCCTTAGGTCCGGAAAAGCAATAAACCTATGCCTAAGAATACTCCTCAATTCCGAAGAAAAGAGTGTTCCTTTCTCGTATTATTCCACATGGTCCGAGAAAGTGATAACCTACCACCAATGTGGATGCCCATTCACATATTCTTAACGAGCCTGAATGGACAAGTTTACTCGGCAGTCAAGTCTATTTTGAGGAGTCAGACCTGGGCCTAAAGAAACTCAATATCTTTCCCGTGAAGTTTTAACGAGTTCGAAAAAGTCAACTCGTGGCCTCCTTACTGTTTTTAACGAGCTCGAAGGAGAGACAGAAGGAATGCTCTAAATGCGAGGAGAGGAGTGTCATAGGCAGGCGAAACTAGTTCCAAGCGCAAGGAACAAACCTATGCATAATGCAAGGAACATGAGCAGGATAAAGACACTCGGGGAACATTTCCTCAAGGTAAAAGGTGTCAAGCTGCAAAAGCAAAATGATACAAGGCTTAGCGACGATGAGAACAAAGATGAGGGCTTATACAATGAGCTAAAAACATGGAAGCCGGCATTAGGCTCATAAGCACGAGCAGGGCACATGCAAATGCAATTACAACTTGAACAACAAGGTGAGGCCAGTAAACAGTTGCGAATCCAACTACAAATCATGTCTCTAAGAAACAACAACATCAAAATCATATTCAGAAGAAAAGATCCGATGCGGGTCACGTTGGCAGAAACACATGCGACTTTGCTATCTTCTAAAAAAGGGAAAGTCAAGGCAGAATCGACCAAAGAAGATTCTATAGCAACAAGGCTCGAGGGTTTATAATCAGTAAGATCAACCTCAGAAAGAGAGCAAAAATCAACAAGGGAGATAGAGTCTGCAGGAACAAACTCAATATCATAGGAGTTGAAAAATTCAAAAGAAAAATCAAACACATCAGGATCACTGACTTTCTGTTCAAAGGAAGAGTCGAAAGACTCAACAAGACCAACATTAGAAGAAAGGTCATGCTTACTAGGAAAATCAGGGTTAGACTTAGTCACAACTGAACCAACATCCAATAGAAAATCAGATTGTATCAAAGACTCTAGGAAGATTCCATCCGTAGAGCAAAAAACGTAGAGCATTAAGGATGAAATGAACCCCTTATCAACTTATTGATAATGTTCTCTTTAGAATGAATTATGATGGGGTTTTTCTTAGATGCCTGGAAAAGGACTAGATTGATGACTTCCTTTTTCAATTTCATGCAGGACTTGCAGGTGGTCATTTCTCAGGTGACACTACCGCTCACAAAATCATTCGGGCAGGATACTATTGGCCTACCCTATTCAGAGATGCTCATGCATATGTCAGAAGATGTGAGCCGTGCCAGAAGTGTGCTGGAAAAGTCATGAAACCTTCCTTCCCTTTGCAGCTATTAGCAGTCCAATTCCCATTTTAGTAGTGGGGATTGGATTTCGTCGGACCTATCAACCCTGTATCCTCGTTACAGCACAAATATATCTTGACAACCACTGATTATTTTACAAGGTGGGTAGATGCAGTCCCTTTAAGATTGTGTAACACCAACCAGTTAATTTCCTTTCTTGAAAACCAGATAATCACTAGGTTTGGCACCCCCGAGTATCTTGTTTTTGACAATGCGTCATACTTCCAATCCATTGAACTGACTAGCTATGCTCTTGAAAAGGGGATCAAGCTGAAGTTTTTTGCCAATTACTATCCTTAGGGCAATGGTCTTGCGGAATCCTCAAACAAGAACTTGACAAGCATCCTAAAGAAGACAGTGGCTTCACATCACCAAAACTGGCATACCCAACTTTGTAATGCTCTTTGGGCAGATCGAATCACCCCCAAGGCAGCCATTGGTAGGTAACTCCCCTTATTGCCTTGTTTATGGCAAGGAAGCAGTTCTACTAGCTAATCTCACCATCCCTTCGTTGTAGTGTGCCCAATCCGTCTAAGAAACGGATTCTTCCCCATTACAACAGAGGATTGATTCTCTGCTCAAACTAGAAGAGGATAGAGAAAAGGCCAAGAACAAATTCTACCAACATCAACAGCTGGTAAAGAGATGGTTTGCCGAGAAGTCCTCCTCTCACAGAGACTTCGCTGTGGGAGATGGGACAAACAACACAAAGACAACAAGCAGTACACCAAATTTCAACGCCTTTGGTTGGGACCATTCATTGTTACAGAAAAGATTGGTCCTAGTATTGTTCGGTTACAAACACTGGAAGGAGTTGTTGACACCTATCTAGTGAATGTTTTCCTGCTCAAGAAGTATTTTGTTTGAAAAGATGTTCAATCCTGTACATAGGTTTGGTTTGCTATTTTCTTTTACTATTTTCTGAATGTTTGCTTCATATTGGTGAGCTTTTGGTAAGCCCTACACATCTGGAAATGATGGGTAATCAGTTTCTCTCGATATTCAATACTCCTAACCTAAGTAAATTATGTCAGTCCCCATTTTCCCTAACTTGTATCAGGATCTGTTACATGTGAATGATAACCATAATTGCAGAATTTTATATTAATGCTCCCTCATCCAGGTCAATATATTCTATATGCCTCACTCTGATGATGAAAATCATGGAAGGAAAAGTTCATCTTGTCTAAGGTGTCATTAGAGCACTGCAGCATATCTTTACAACCTAGTCAGTCTTACCCTTTTGGATTTCAATCATGGCCATATGTTTTATTATGTGGATTGCAAGATGAGGGGTCTCATCACGAGCCAGCTCAGTAGGTTCATAGGTGCTTAGTGGAACGACATCTTTGCCATTAATATGGGGAGGTGACTTCCAGTTTTCTGGAAGATGGGAGATCCTATCACAGGTCGACTCATTCATGATCTGCAAAGCATCAGTGAGTAACGTTGCCATTATGTGGATACCAAGCCATGGTAGTGTCTTGCGATCCATATGCGAAATAAAATCCCAGTTGCTCTCAAAAGAAAGATTATTGTACATAAGGACGAGGGGGTCCTATCTAAGGCCAGCCTTACTATTATCATGGGCTTGATTTTGGACTAAAACTATCACCAGATGGTTACCAAGCCATGGTAGTTGCTTTCAGCCATATAGCTGGAAGACAAGAGGTCTCCTTACTGAGACGGCTTGTTCAGTTTCCAGGTTAGGTTTGTGAATGGCACTAATCACCAGAACATGGGGCAGTGGTCCTATGTCATTGCAATCTTGTTGTGTTTCTTATAAAAAAAATGATGGTTTCGGTGGCCTGTGTATGAAAATCCAAAATGGTCTAGGTCTGATTCCAGGTTCAACTTAAACTGCGTGCCTATGTCAGCCGGAGTCCGAGTGATCCTGATCCTCCAATGCCATCTAAATTAGAGTTGCATTATCTTTAAAATGATCGTGGATGGAAGCACATTAATCCTTTTGATAATTCTTTATTGGTTGCATTCTTATGTTAACATTTCTTGAAAGTTAATCCTTCGTCTACTGACAGGTTTGATTGGAAAAGGTTATTGTTTTGCAGAGATAACTGGTTCTTCCAACTAGTAGCCATTTGTTGTAGGTACAACAGATCCCATGTTATTCTTACACGGGAGCCCAATCACACATACAAAGGTAACTTGGTAAAATCCTTTGTAATTCCTGTTGGCTTCCATTACATTTTTTTTCTAACTTCTAGGATTCCCTTACTTAGCCAAAATTCCCAAAAAAATCCATGCTTGATTTGTATGGTTTTAAGATGCAGAAAGTTAGTTTTGCTTGGATTGATTTGTGATTCCGCAACCTGCAACCCGCAACCCGCAAGTTGCGGAATGCGGGATTTCTAGAGTTAAATGTAATAAAATTTTTGATTCCGCAATCCGCATCCCGCAAATACAGAATGCGGGATGCGAAAGATTTTTGATAGTTATGATTTGGGAAACCCGCATCCCGTAGAAATACGGAATGCGGGGAGCGGGCTATCGTTTGTTATATTATTTGGTTTGCGTGTTTCCATAACCCGCGTCTCGCAAAATGCGAAATGCGGGATGTAGAGAGGATTGAATAAACTTTTGATGTCTTGCGATTTCGCAACCCGCATCCCGCAAAATGCGGAATGCGGGTTACGGAATGATTAATAAAATTTTGATTTTACATTTAATCCCGCACCCCGCAAAATATCATCTTGAACGTTGTTTTCATCCTCATCCTACGGTCTGAATCATTTCTCGCGAAGTATATATATGTTGGTCTTATTCACGATCTCTTCATTGTTTTTACTGCTGTAACTTGTGGCTCCACATGAATTTACTTTCAGATTTTTATCGAGCTATTTTGCCAGCATTCACTCCGGTTTCAAGTTGGTTATCAAGTCGCCTTTCCAAATTTGAATTGTTTACTGTTGTTTCTGCATAAGTTAGTTTAATTTCTGGTTCGCGTACTCAACAAAACATGGCAACATCCAAAACACCTCGAATTACCCGGTTCAAAAACCTCCAAAAAGACATGCTTACCAAAGACCCGAATTTCGGTGTCTTCTCCGATACCAGTGGCCGGGTCAGCGAAACCTATCAATTGGATTGGTCTCGAGTTTACTCCATTTTTTACAACAACGACCTTTCAGACCTTTAGAATGACAGACTTATTTATGAAAGAATTAGGGATTCTGGCATACACATGATTGCTACGAGACCGACTGTCCTCCCTTATAATGATGCAGTCAAATGGATTGTTGACCATGCTAATCCGAAAGGCTGCTCCTTTAACACTACCACTAGATTGCAATTGGCCAATTTCTGCTCTGAAACCTTTGTCAAAATTTACGCTCTCAAACCTTTTAAGCAGCTCCTTGATGCAGATTTTGTTAAAGCTGCCAAGTCTAGGTTCAATTTTGACCAAATGCTTAAATCCTCACAGAGAAAAGATGAGCTTTACCCCATTGAATGGTTCAGGGAACCTTATTCCCTGCTTACAGCAATGCTAGGCAGTTTCTACGGTCTTCCCAATTGTTCCTACTTTAAGGAAGAATGGGCCCCCATTGCCCACCATGTCATAACTACAGGCGAATCCCTCCCCTGACCTGCAATCCTGTCATTAGAACTGAAGACTGCCATATAGGAATTCCAGAAAGCGACTGCCAAGAAGAAGCCCAATTTATTCTTATCTTCCTTCATTGTGGATATCTTTTGCGCCGAGTTCTATTACCCAAATATGGGGTGGGATTGGGTATTACCAGCTCCACCTGTGCACATTTATCATTCGGAGTTATGGGACACCAATTATGTAACCAAGTTTTATGACACCTGTGAGAGTTTCCTCGGCCGGGTCTATTTCCTGATTTTCAACAAGGAAGCTCGTGCATTCTCCCCCAAAGCCAAAACCCTCATAGCCACAATGGGAGGTTGGTACGTCGGTGAGTCATTCACCTATATTAGCATTTTTTGTAGCAATGCTGCTCATATGCTGCCTAAGGTGGTGTCTGACAGGTTAGTCCTTGAAGAAATTTCATTCCAGATGGTCACTGAAGGGATTTATAAGAAATGTGCAACACCTAAGAGAAAAGTCTGGCCCAAATTTCCTCTAAACCTCGGTTCCTTGAGCATATCTACTTTTACTTGGGCGACAGAACTCGGTGACCACATAGTGTCACTCAAACTTGGTTTTGCTAGCAAAAGGCAGCATGATCCCAAAGGGATTGTTGATTTCGACCTCAAGTAGAATCATTTTAAAACAGGGTACACTCATGAGGAAACCCCAGATGATTTCATCTATCAAGGGGTTGACACTTTTTCTGAAGTTTTGGCAAAGCCTAAAAGTAATGAAGAACAAAGTCATATCTTGCAGTACCAGAAGGAAATCAGGGACAGGATTCGACATTACAGGGCCATGGAGCTAGACATTCAAGAAAAGGTAATGAAAGACCAGGAAGAAAGGGAGGCTCTAGCAGCCAAAAATGCACCCATGGCAACCAGTTCAGCTATAGACAAAGGGAAAGGCTCCATGGAAGAAATTAAACAAGCATCTATTGATCAGCAAGTCAAGGCTTATCTACATACTTCAGAGCAGATCAAACAGAAGTTGAGCAGAATGACTTCAGCACTAGACACTCAAGAAATTACGACTCCTCAGCCAGCTGAAGTTGCTCAGGTAATCACTGTTGTTAAGAAGGCTCAATCTAAAGAAACCTAGATTGAAGAGAAACCTTTCAAAAGGTTAAAGTTTTCAGTTTCATCCATCCCTACCTCTACTATAGACTTGACATATTCAAAGGAGGAGGATGAAAGGATTTCTCTTGTGCCTGTCACTATAGAAGCTAGCAATGGTAATGGTTTACATGATCTTATCAATCTGTTAAATGGTAGCAATGGCAAATCCTCATCACCTCCCCTACAATCACAACCTTCTTCCCAGTTTGTCCCATCATCAATCATAGCCTTATCTTCATTATCTACTGGTTCTGTTGTGGCACCCTTTATGTCTCAGCTTTATCAAGATGCCACATGTTTACCCGAATCTATTACACCTGCTCCTGTGGATATGCCCATTCCATCATCTATTGTACCTCCAGTTTTCAAAATTCCACTGCATATTCCCTCTTTCAGCTTAGTATCATCCCCTATGCATGAGAAAACCTCAGCATTATCACCTTCATCACCCAGAACCACTACCTTGCAAGTTTCATCTGTTGAAACTTTTGTTCCTGACATTTCTTCAACTCCTGAAGTAACTTTTACTCAGAGTGTTACTTCCTCTCCATCCACTTCTCATATTACTATGACCATACCCTCTCACACTACAACTCAAACTTCCTCTCTGATATCTACAGGAATTAATATAACCCTCATTGATGAGATGAGGGATGAGTTCAATGAAGATTTTGTTATATCTCTAGGAGAATGTCGTTACAGTAAAGCTGATAAATCAATACCGAAGAGGGGTAAGAAGAGGAGCAGGGATTAGAGTGATATGGACATATCCTTTGCAAATAAGGTTGTATGGACACAACGATCAGGTGATCAACAGGTGGATGCCACAGATGCTGCATCTGTTTTAGGAGCTTTTATAGGTGTCAATTTTGATGTTGTTAACACTTTGAACAGAGAATTTGACAAACGAAAGGCAGAAATTGTCATCCCGAAGGAGCAACTGGAACAACTCAAGAGACTACATGGAGACAAGTATGATGAACTTCAAAGGAAGAATGTTGCTCTTCAAGATGAACTACAAAAGGAAAAGACCACTAATGCCACTTTGGTGCAAAAGGTAGCCTTGTTAGAAAGACAGTATGAAGATGCAACTGCAAGTGCAGCTTCATCCTCGTTTTCTAAATTCTCTCAGGAAGAATTCAAAGAGCTGGCTATTCAGACTAACAGGGAGCACCATGATTTGGTCAGTGAGTTGTTTAAAACCTTAGATAATATTTTTGAAACTCATATGATTTTTGACAAAATGTCTGTTGTTCTGGAAGATCTAGTTGAAAAGAGGCAGCAAGCTTCCAAGGCTTATGATGAGGTCATAGACTGGCAAAGATACATGAGAGATAAGCCAGATAATGTCACTTTCCTTACTAACTTTCAGCTCAAGAAAGTCAAAACTATCTTAAGAGCCTTGGAAGACTTGGATGAAACAATTGCTGAAGCCATAAAGAAAGAACAAGCCATTTGCAGCAGAAGGTGGTATGCAGCAGATAACATTATGGATGAATTATCCTTTCTTGCAATGGTACTTATTGAAAAAGCATGTCCACCAGGACTAATGATTGAGCAAGTGGAGTAGCGAAGAAATGAAGAGGAGGAGAAGATCAAGAAGCTTGACCATGTCAGCATACATGATGTAGATCGGTTGATCAAATGACCCTTCGCAGTGGAAGGAAAGATTCACATCTACATTCGATTCTGGCATAAACTGGCTAAAAATGAGATTGAAGATCACAAGTGCAATTCCTAGCTTGGCATTGAATCCGCTAGTTACCTTGATATTGAGGAATTACTACTTATTTGGAAAGTTTGGAGAGATTTAATGGGATTTTAGTTTTGCTTAGATTTTTTTGATCCCCTTTAGAAGGAAACCCATTCTTTGTAATAATTATTTAAGAGGTTGTCTTCGAATGTATCAAGGACTTTTGACTTTTGGAGGAAGGAAGATTGGTACAGGAGACTGAAAAACACCTCTATTTTTTCTAAGGTTTATGTAATTTATTACAAAATTATGAATGAATACAGTATTGCTGTTTCTTATCTCTTGTATTTGATTTGATTGAATTTCTTTGACAGATCTTAATTTCTTTATTCCAAATGATCAAATGGTGCTATGATTCATTTGCAATTTATTAATGTGTTTGCTCATAACTGAGACTTTTCTTTGTTATTGGTTAATACATTGAAGGAGCTCCAAGGAATTTATTCTTTAACTGTCTTTATCTATTTCTGCATGTGATTTAACAGTGAAAGTTTTACAGCTTATATGTTGGTTTTTCAACTAACATGTGCACATGCAGGTTACCTTGAATGATTTAATGTTGAGTTGTTTTTATTTAATTTTTATTAAACAATTGTGATTTGAGTAAGAGGATTGTCATCTCGTTCACATTTGTGTTAACGTGGTGATTTACTGGTTCTTCAAATACCTCAAGACAACCTGTAATCAATCCAATGCCCCTTTTCAGAGTAGTATAGATTTAGATTATGTTTCCTTTTCTAGTTAGGTTTAAGTTTTTCCTTTTCTTTTTATCCTTACCTTGTTTTCCAATTTGGGAAATAGATCCTCTGTGGATCAAATCCAACCATAAGCCAGTGGAGGATACAAAAGTATCCGTGGGAGATCACTATCCCAAATAACTCGACGATAAAGCAATACTTGCGTGGGATTGCTTGAATCCTTTAGTTGGGTTTTCTCCGTGTGTTGTAAGCCTTAGACACCCTTATCAGCCACATACACAGTTGGGGCTTCAACAAGCCCACACCTATTTTTTGGGCATTTTTATATTATTTTCTGGAGCTTTTGGGAGGCTCACGATTTCCTCAAGGAGGCACAAAGTCAAAGAATTAAAATATTATATTATTTTATTATGCCATGGGGCACCCATATGGAGTTAGTTAATACTCCATGGACCCACCATGTGCTTCATTTATTTCTTGTTGAGTGGGGTACCCTCTTTATGGGTGATTTAGTTCACTTTGGTACTTTATGGTTATATTGATCCATGTATTGTATGTTGAGCTTATCTCAACCATTGATTAGAATATTTTATCTTTTAATCTTAGCCACTCGTTTTGAAAGTGGTTAGGATTTTGGTTCTCTCATTTCTATTTAAAGGAGAGAGCTTCTCATTTGTAAAGAGTCTTTAGCTCTTGGATCTTATTAATAGAAATATTTTTTGTGGATATTTTCTGGATCTGCTTTGCATCTGATGTTCTTCGATGGTGATTGGAAAGTATTTTGCTTCCTAGCATTTAGGAAATTGTTATGAGATCTATATTTTTGGGGATCATTGTCTTGTCTAGAGGACGACTTCAGCTTGGGCGTTTTTGCAGGGGGACCTCAACTCGCTTGGATTGTCTTCGTGTTTTATCAGGGAGTTTTCATTAGTGTTGTGGTGATTTATGATTTCTTCTTGCTATTTTTCTGCAGCATAGAGCTTCTTTCTCATGTCACAACAAATCTAATATGGTTGATGTTTGTTGTGCAGGAGAGGGGGCGCATTTACTTCCTCGGGCAAACACTGGACATAAAGCTCGCTTCAATCTTCTCAAATTGATCGGGATGGCGGGGATCATCATCATCAAGGCATCTACAAGCATTTCCAGGTAAGATCTAACAGGTAAGTCTCTTCTCTTTCAGATCTCAATCCATTGTACCTTCTTTTCTTCATTTTTTCTGAAAAACTCCTAAATAATAAAAATCCAAAAAATATTTAATCGGGGAACCGCTTGATCTTTGAACAAACCATTTCTGGGTTTTGTAGATCGGGCCTCCCCCTCACTGAATCATCCTCAACGCTGCCCTAATTGTGACTAGTTTTCCCTATTTGACTTTCTGACTGCTCAAACCCAAACGCCCCACTGAAAATTTGACTTTTGCCAAAGTTGACTTTTTTTGGAAAATAATTACATGGGTTTGTAGATCAAGTCTTCCTCATTCCAAAACACCCCCAACGCTGAGCTAGTTCCTGTCAGGTAGCCCTAGATGTGAAAAACTGACTTTCAGCTTCCTAGCCTCCCACTTTAGATTTTGACTTTTCCAGATCTGATTTTCCCTGAAATTTTCTGACTTGGGTTTGTAGATCGGGCCATCCTGATCTCATTTCCACTCCATCGCTGAGCTAATAGTCTCTTGGTGGCTCTAGATCTGCAGATTTGCCTCTCCAAACCCCAGCGCTAGCCCTCCTTCTGTTGATTTCCCTGTAACCTGAATCTTCTAGGCCAAATCCTTTTTTGGGTCCATAGATCAGGGCATATCCCAGGTGGGTTCACTTGAACGCTGTGCTGATACTGACTCCATTACCCAAGGCTGAATAGGCACTGATCTCCAAGCATAACGCTAGCCTCTTGTTGACCTCTCCTTGATAACTCAAGGAACTTGGCATTTTCATATCGCTCACTAAGTCTATCTCTTTGGTACTAGACAATCCCAACTCTGTCCTTAGACACCCTGTTGCCCACCTATTTCGACTAGGTGGCAACTCCATGTACATGTGGATGTACATAATTATACCTTGGAAAAATTTGAGGATTTTTCTCTTCTGCAGGGCAATTGCCCCTTTGTAAAACGAAATGTCCGCTCCCCTGCGTGGGAAAATTAATGTATTTTATGTGCTGGTATGGGTCATATGATACGGATGCCACACCATGGAACGGGTTGTTAGGGAAGTCCCCTCATCGAGTGTTTTTCCCTTTCCAATTGATCTTGTTGAACAAACGAGTTTAATCGGTTTGGTTTTCACTCAAAATCCTCCAAAGTGGTGACGGGCGTTCTACCAGTCAAGTCCATGAGGTGGCTAAAGCCTTAAAGTGTAATTCATGACCATGTTAGACATTTGTCTAGAGTCTTGCGGAGTTTCGTTATGTTTTTGAATTTTTATTATTTTTTCCAGTTAATTAATTCCACCCCTTGGTGGTTAATTAACTGAGTTTTGATGTAATAATGTAATCGCTCAAGCATGACATTTTGTAATAGGGGCTATGAATGCAAAGAAAAATTGCTATGAAACCCCCTAAGCCATTGCTTCGAGTCCCATGTCGTTCTGATAAGTGGTTGAAGAGATAGACCAATTTTGGTCAGGAGGGGTCTATTTCTCCTAGGGAAAATTTTAATTTTCGTAAGTCAAAAAATCATATTATTTGATTTTGAAGAAAAAAATCAAATAATGCCATGGTAATTTTGTTTGGGGGTTATTAAGCCTAGGAAAAATTTATTCCAAATTTTTCCACCCCCCCATGGCCAAGATTTAATTTTTTGAAGTTATTTTTAAATTTTTTCCTAAGTCAAATTTGGAAAAATTTAAAAAATTAAAATGAAAAATTAAATCTAAGGAGAAATAAAAGGTTTAGCCTAAGTCTAAAGGCTGAGTCTTCATTTTGGAGAGCAATGGCTAAAGTCCAAGATAGATATGGAGGGGACGTCCAAGTCAAAGCCAAGTTTAGTACCCTTGCTAAAAGGGGCCAAGTTCAAAACGTAGTGGAAAACCCTCACTAGAGGGGGACG
>LPNX010704141.1:17896-40875 GCA_001517045.1 Pseudotsuga menziesii
CGTTCAAGGTTTCACTACAACACAATACTACAAGCACTTTCAAGTTCATTTTACTGCAAGCACTCCAACACTTTACTTTCAGCTTCATTTACTTTCAGCTTTGCAAATTGTTCATGTGGTGAATGCTTAACTGCTTAAAGTATTTCTATTGTCCTTTAATTTACTGCTGGCTTAATAATCTGTACTTAAAGCATTTTTCTGCTATATTGTAAATCTTGTTCATTGTCTACATTGGTGAATCATCTGTATATTGCTTAATACTTGATTCCTTATTGTTCATAATTGTATTATTCATTTATCTCATTGTTAGATAATTTAATCTGTAGATAATCGTTCTTATTCTTTTAAGTTTGTAACTTGTAATATTTTGACTCCATTATCTAGGCACTGGTCTTGTTTCATATAAGGTCTTAGCCTCTTCTTAAGAAAAGATCCCTTTAATTAATCATTAATTAATTAATAAACCTGGAACATAGTTTTCCCATAGGGACTACCCCCCTTGGCTCTGTTGGGATCTTGCCTAAACGGAGGAGTTGCGGACTGTGGTGACAGTGGTCCCCAGCTCTCACTTGCCCCCAAGGACACACATAGCAGGTTGTGACTTTCCTGTGTCATAAAGTGTGTATTAGGCGGCAACACACCCTATCTCAGTTACGTTTCCCAAGGCAGTGGTTATCTTCATCAGTTGTTAGTACCTTAACCCTAGATCTAGTATACCCCTATAGATCACTTTGGATCAATCCTCGTATGACTGAAGCCCTCATCCAAAGCCCAAGTCCACTTACTATTATCATCCATAGATCTAGAGTTTCTAATTACCTTACACCTTACGTACCTCAAGCCACACTTGATCTGATCTAGTGTCTAGGTCTGATATCTCCTGTCGAGAGTAGACCCAGGTCTCCCCCACTGTTGTCTTGGACTTCGATAACATAAAGCGAAGACTGCCTTGATTGGCGTGACAACCATCCATTTGGGAGTCTAGGCAGTCTTAGTTCCACCTCCTTAGTTGCTTGCCCCTCCACCATCCATCTTGGATCCACCTCACATAGGAAACTACAAGGTCGGTGATAACACAATGTGAAGGTGCACTTGCCTGTTGAAGCTGCCAGTTCAAGGAAAAATCGTGGTGCATCATCTAACCAAGAGAGTGGTGCTAAAATCTTGGTGATTTCTGGTGTGGGAGAAGGGCGTAGCCCCAAAGGAGTTTCAACTTTATTTACAGTAAATTTTGAGTGCAGGAGGCATGCACCACCAACATTCAGTACTCACTCTTTTTTGAGTTGACAATGATAATATTGCTATCTTTTAATTTCAAGTGTCTTATCTCTCAAAGTTGAAGGTTTTAGCAGTGTTACCTTTCCCAAATTGTGACCATCTGAATTGAATAAAGTGTTTTTATGAGGGTTGCAAGCTACGGGATAATACTAGGACAAGCTTTCAAATATTACAGTCTACATTAGATCTGAATCAACTGTCTTTTCATGTTTGTTAGTGGATAAACACTTATGGTTGACGAGTTTCCCTTCAAGCTGGGCTTTCCTTTCAAACACAACAGTTATACACTTTTTATTGCAGTAGTACCATTTCCTGTAGTAGCTGGTACTTACATTGTTCATTGTGCAAAGGTTGGAGAGAAGTCATTCCTCCTTGGAGAGCAACAGAATGCTGAAACTCTTTTCTTGTTGTGTGGAGGCAGCACTCAAACATTGACTTCACTATCATTCCCAGAGTGATGATTCACCATGCGCTATGCATTGTGTTATGTCTTTCACACGCAGTTTGTTATCCACGCCGTTTTAATAGGCAGTTCAACCGCCTTCGATCTAGATCACTAGCAATTCACCATAGGGCAGACGTTGAAGCTCTTGGTGGTTGTGATACACCAGAAAAGCTTAGTGCACAACTAAAAAGACTCACACGGAGACTACAAGTGGAAAATCAAGGCACCCTGAATCAATTGATGATTTGAGAAGGAAATACAATAAGCTTAGTCGCAACATGTCAAGGAAAATGAGTGCCTATGCATTTTTTCGTGAAAAATTAAATGCCTATCGCGAAGCATTGGAATTACGATGCACAAAGTTTCATAGAAATGCAGCCCTATTGAGACGCCAATTAACTTGGCAATTCAATGGATACCTAAAAATGAAAGGTATCAGTGGCAAGAGATGATTTTTACAAGATTTATGCATCTCTGAGATTAGCATTCAGCGCCAAAGTTTTGGTTTTCGGCGATTTAAGCCGCATAGGAAATCACGAATTTAAGAGTTTCTTTTCTTGCCGTTTTGATGGCACATAGCCAATCACGCGTGAGTTTGAAATTAGACCGTGGGTCGAAATGTGATGTTTTAGTTTCCACCTATTAGTCGCAGAGATTTTCACTGTTAAGGGAAGCCGAAGCAGCCAAATACATTGATCATCTGCTAGTAGTGAGAAGACAACATCAGTTATCTTGTTTAGCAGCCGACTACAGAGAAAATCATGTAGCAATTCACAACATTGGCAGTTGAGCACATTGGGTTGATTTCGTATTTATCATCTGGTAGTTGTTTGGAGACCACGCCAAATCGTGGAGTATCTTGGGACAGCTCGTGGAAAGAATGGTGTCTCGCTGTGTATCTTCAGGTATTTCGTTGGCAGCCAAAATATGGAATTTGATTTCCAAATTTCCAAACAGCCAGCGTGAACATTTGCTGCGGGATGGCGTGAACATCTAGATGCTCAAACAGTCCACCAATCACCCGCATCTTCATTAAACCGCCCATTTTACTTAACCATTTTTTTTCCAAAAAATTTTCGTTTATCGGCAAATAGCACTTTTGTGAATGGACTTTATTAAAGCCTTTCTAAGGGTATTTTGGTTAATTGACAAGCTAAAGTTACACTTTAGTCTTTGTAGGGGTTACATTAATTAAATAAAGTTGGGTCAAGTAGTCTAATCAGGGAGAAAAACGTCGACATTCACTTTATTTTATTGTTTTATTTTTTTGTTATTATTTTTTAGGAGAGCCTATTTGGCCTATAAAGAAGCAAGGCTTCTTCATTGTAAAGGATGGAAAAACTGGGAGGATTTTTCCCCAGAGATTAAGAGAAAATATATCTTTTTGGTTTACCAGGTTGTTCAGTTGAGCATTCACCTTGATGTGTGGTGTGTTAACTTTTGTTATTGAGCACTTTTTGCTAGCTTCTTTTCCTTTCTATGTCTGTGTCTGGGGACCATAAACAGATGCTCTCGTCCTATTGGAAGGTGGAAATCCTAGCAGTTGCTCGCCTTTCCCCTTTGTGAGCGTGTATGCACGGGTTGGATGCCTACATTTTATCAAGCTTGATTGTGTAGCATCTCCTTTGTCTGTATAGCGCATCCTCTGCTTTTAGGAAGAAGAAGACGTAGTAGCTACCCCTCTAACACAAGGCCCTCGTGGGTTCTCCCTTGACTCCATTTTTCCCCTTAGGTATACCGACACTGGTCCATTAGTGGGGTTTGATCTTTCCCTCCTTCTGTCAACCATTCAAATACTCCTATGCTACAACCATTTTGCTAAGGCAGCCTCTTCCAATCACCCTGCCCGCAACTGTTTCCTGCCTTAGCGATCTTAACACCAGGGATGCCCCCCTTGAGTTGGAGAAGAGCCAACCTGAAGCGAAGAAGAGAGGAGCGTGGTGACAGTGGCTCCCTTGTTCCCAGTTGCCATCAGGCCGGTGTGCCTAATTTTGGGCTTTGACACATGCACGCCAGTTAGAAGCGACAACAAAGATCTAATGGTATTTAAAGAGATAAAATAATATGCAGAAATTTTATGAGAAAATGGGTGAGGAAAGAGTGCTCTTTGCTTTTCAACTTGAAGAATTGGGGCATCTAACCAAAGAAATCCACTCTCCACTCTAGATAACCTGCAACTTGAAATATTTTGCTTCACACAAACAAAAGAGGTGAATTCCTAACAATGCCTTAAAAAATCATACTATTCAACTGAGAAATGCATGAACTTTTCAAATACAAGGAAGAAAAACTCATAAAATATACTACAAAAATGCAATAGATCTCCCCAAGCAAAACAATTTGCTTCTTTGGCCTCCAATGGCATATGATAGCAATGGAAAACAGGAGTACACTATCCACAATGAGCAAGACACTAATCTCCACCAAAGAATTTTCTTTATTGATCACAATAGCTGAAAATTACAAAATGGTTCTCAAAATGAGAGCAAGAGAGAGCAAGAATAGCAAGAGCTTGAGAAAGAAGAGGCATTGTAAACCAAATGAGGATAGGAAGCCTCCTTAAATAGGAAAAGAGTGAGAGGGGACCCCATGTGCATGCTTGCCACTTGTCAAATGAGAGAGGGGAGGGTCCATGGAGAGGGGGGCACACTTCCTAGAGAGGGCTACTTGAAACCTAAGACACACTTGCATGGCGGGGTCCTTTTTCCTATAATGTCACCTTAGGAACATAATATGACATTTGGAAACTTAATTTCTCCTCCCCAAGTGACTTTAGTCACTTTACAAATTTTTGTCATTCTAATTAATGTTCAATTTTCTTGATTTTTTGGACTAACTTAGGAAAACATGTCCAAAACCTTAGCAAAACTTGTCCAAATTACTTCAAACTTGACCGAAGGATGTAGGGGGTCTTGTGCCATTGATTTTGTGTACCCATACCCCTATTTATGGGAATTAGGAGCCACTTATCCCTCTTTACATTACAACTTTTTTATTCTAAGGGGCATTTTTTAATAACCAAAAATTAAAAAATCCTAGGAAGAACTTAATGAAATTCCGCAAGGATCTGGATAATGTCTAGCATGGTAAAATATAACATTCCTAGACCTTAATCACCACATGGACTCGATTATTAGAACGCCTTTCACCACTTTGAGAGAAATTTTGAGTGAAAAACTCAGATAATTAAAATCACTGAAAACGAATTTTAATTTTTCAAGGGAAAGAACACTCGATGAAAGGACTTCTCTAATGATAAAGTCCTAGGCAATCAAGTTTTACAAAAAACAACCCTTATGCTGACATATCATTACAAAATTCTCTCGTAGTGGTGCAAAAATTTCATGGAGAAAAAGTAAGAGAATAAAAAAAAACCTTCCTCCCTTGAAAATTTTTGTCAAGTACATCTTTCTCATCTTCAAATTACATGGTACATGGTTGCCCACCTAGTTGGTTAGGTAGTCAACAAACCCTAAGTGCATAAATGATAAACCTTAGATAATGAACCCTAATACTACATTAAAGCATGGATTAGACAAAGTCAACGAGTGACCTTATTAACTAATTAACTTTAACATTTAATCATGTGAGGTACTAAATTAATACACTAAATGTTCAACTATAGGATTAGCATATAAAGTTCTGGAGCTCCCTTTTTTTTTTAACACCCAATTTGATGAATGGGGAACTTCCATGTGGATTTAGTCTGGAGTTTTTCCCACTCAGTTTGATTGATGTGGATCCTTCATGTGGTGTTANCCTTTTTTTTTAACACCCAATTTGATGAATGGGGAACTTCCATGTGGATTTAGTCTGGAGTTTTTCCCACTCAGTTTGATTGATGTGGATCCTTCATGTGGTGTTAGTCAGTATTTTAGTTTGGATGCCTGTGTTCATATTTTTATTTAAGCTGATATGATTGTTTTACGGAATATATTTTTATAATCGTTCCAAGCTACCTTTTTCAGTTCAAATTTGATATTTTTGGGATTGCTTTACCATCTTGCTGCTATATTAAGATAGTTTAATTATAACACTTTGCATTGTTGGCATGTGTAATGATTTAGGAATTACTTTCTGATGTCTGAGAAGCAGGAGTCTGATGTTTGAAATTTTGAACCAGGTACTGCTTTACGATACCAGACAATCTACCTCTGGCTTCAGCTGCACCTTTACTATGTGCAGGAATTACTGTTTACAGCCCTATGATTCGTTATCACATGAATCATGCAGGCAAGTCCCTTGGAGTAATTGGGCTAGGAGGTCTTGGTCATATGGCAGTAAAATTTGGAAAGGCTTTTGGACTGAATGTAACAATTTTGAGCACATCCGTGTCAAAGAAGGATGAAGCATTGAATATTCTTGGAGCAGATAAATTTTTACTGTCATCTGACAAAGAGCAGATAGAGGTAAATTACTGACATTACACTGCATTTTTTTCTATTGCAAGGGTAGTCTGTCCAGAGAACATAGTTTTGAGTTGCAGAAAAAATTGTCATGGATCTGACATTTTATATACTGCAGGCTGCATCAAAGACTTTAGATTTTATCATTGACACTGCTTCAGGGGACCACCCAATTGCACTTTATATGCAACTTTTGAAGACTGCAGGAGTGTTTGTTATTGTAGGCTTCCCTAGTGAAATCAAGGTCCTCCCTGCGGATCTTATTATTGGTAAGTCAATACCAGCAGGTACCTCTGTTAGCTTAATTTTCAGTAGATTTGATAAGAAAGTCCAATTCCAATATTTGAAAACACAGTATGTTTCCAGCAATAACTGATATACTCGGTATTGCTTATTTTCATGGAGATCTAGTTTTGTTATCTTTCCATGTATTACATGAGTGAAGTTCAACCTAATTCTGTCATGGCTCATTGTACAGAGCATCATTGGGTGTTTCATTATTGATGTTGAAGAAAATGGAGGCATGGCAATGTGTTCTATTGTGATTGAAATTTGAGTCGCCAGAACGGAAATTTGTGATAAACTAAACTGTGGAGAATATATGAAGAGACAAAAGGGTTGGAAAATGGGATAGCATATTCTATCGTTGTGCTTAAAAATGACATACAAGAGTGTTGTATATATACCAAGCAAGTTTTCTTATGCTCATTAGGAACCACTCACCTGATATTTTTAATATAACATTAACTTGAATGTCATATCTTATTATTACGTATGACTTATTTCTCACTTCATCACATTACATTATATCATTTACTCTTAGATAAATCACATTTATTATTTGTCCTTAGATCAAATAAACATTACAATGTCTAACACCCGCTATTCATTTTTCATTACCTATAACAGCTTTCATAATCTCTCAAACTTATCCTTTCCTAGTGCCTTAGTGAAGATGTTTGCTACTTGATTTTAGGATTTGCTAGTGGTTATTGATCAATTTCCTAGCCCATTCAGTCCCTATGGGTTTAGGAAGAAATTCATGAAGTACTTGGATTTAATATTTGGACAATGTATTATTTAATTAGTTAAATTAATAACTAATTATTTGAAGCATGTGACCTAGGATTAGCGACCTAGCATGCTGCCCAATTTGAAAAAGAATTTTCCTTGGCATCAGTACAGACTAGTATAGGTAGTTCAGTAGATTATCATGACACATGGATAGTTGACAGCAGGTCAACTAGCCACATGACCGGGAAGTATGGAGTTTCTCAGAGGATAGAAGAGATTGCTCCAAGACACTTTGTTGAAACAGGTGTTGGAAATCCTCAAGCAGAGATAAGAGGAGTGGGAACTGTGAAATTCCAACTAGATTTGGAAGAAATTCTTGAAGTAAACAGGGTACTGTTTGTTCTAGGTATGAAAGTTAGCAGACTTTCTATGTCATCATTGGAGGATGACGGGTATGGATTCTTTGTCAAGATAGGACAAATGTTTCTCTATCAGGGAGAGAACCCAGTCGGTACCACGGTTTTACTTGAGAATAGAAGAGATAGACTTTATTTTCTGCAGGGAGAGGTGATATTTCCAGGTTTAGGTGGATGGCTATCTAAGACTGAATTTGAAGATGAGGCAGATGCATAGATGATACCTTCAGATGAGGAGAGTTATACTGGCAGGAGACTCGGTTAGTATGAAGGTTGTGCGCAGATGCAGGGGTTTAGAGAGGATTCCCCTCACAATTCTCACTTTAGAGTTGTTTTTCGACATGGATCTCTAGGTCACATTCCAGAGCGAGAGGGAGTTGCTTCACAGGACAGAGACCCAGGTAATGGAGGTACAGGCATTGTTCGAAGGACCTCCTTCGTTAAGAGGGAGTGTTAGTTTTTATAACTTAGTCGATCCTTCCCCATGATTTTGATGTCACATGGGGGGGACATACGTTGTATTTTCCTAGGCAACTTTTTTAATGTAAAGTGACTTTATGTTTTAAAAGTGAGTTTGTACTTTATCATTATAGTGAGATTTAAGTTGTGGGGCCCAAACATTTAATGTGCACTTTATTAAATAAAAGTGAGTTTATATTGTGCAATTAATGTCAATCCTAGGATCTAATAAATCTCATCCCTTGATTAGATAGTTATGGTAGTCAGAATTAGGGTTTCAATAAAATAAAGTATAAAACAATGTCTAGGGAAAAGGGAGAGACATCAAGAGAGAAGAAGACAAGTGAGAGAGAGAAACTAAATCTTGAAGGCGATTTCTGATTTGTGAGAGACTGATCATCAAGATGAATTGAAGGCACTGTGTCACAGATTTGTCCCTATTTTCATCACTTATCAACATCTATCTCATCCATCTTCTTCCTATTATTATCCATTTATCATTCCATTTTCCATCCATTTGCTGTAACTGTTCGTAAAATACCATATTACTCAAATTGATGCTTTAGTGGTTAATAATGATTATTTTCCTTTATTTTTGATGAATTGAAGACTATTATGCATAATTTTACTAATGATGGTTTGTGGAGTGATTTTTCATATTAACATCAGCAACGCTCATGGTTCAAGCCTCCAAAGTTGTCATGCTAGCACACATCCACATGGAAATTGAAAACATGGGTTCACTCCTAGGATTTATTATGTGGATTTGTGATTTCAATTCTGTGGGAAGGCAAGGGAGTGCTGTTCTTACTTTTAGCAACACACACGTATCTCAGACTTAGAAATTTTCACCTACAGGACAGTCACAACTGACTGTTACAGCTGACAGTTTCAGACTGTTACAGCTAACAGTAATCTACTGGTGCAATTTTAGCTGACAGTTTTGGAATGTTGACTGTTACATCTAACAATAATCTACTAGTGCAGTTGCAGCTAACTGTTACAACTGACAGTTTCAGACTGGTACAACTAACTGTTACAACTGATAGTAATCTACAACACTATAACAGCGTGTTGCAACTAACAAATTCATGCCAAATTCAACATAATAGCCTCCATCTCATGATCAAATGGACTTAACCAAAAACGCATGCTAGATAAGAACACCTTGATTCGTGTCTTGATTTGCGGGCATATGGAAAATAATCTCAAAAATACGAGACATGGGTTTTTTGTGTAACAGCCTCATTTACCTGACGTGTGAGAAAATCGCCAAACAAAGCTATAGTTTGAGAGATACGGGTGGTTCTTCGAGAGGATATTTTCTAGATTTGCAGTTATGGCCGATTCCCAAATTAGCAAATTTGTTGAAATAGATCACAAGTTGGGGATTCGGTTTCTCATTCACCTGAGAGAATTTTGTGTATAAATATGTAATCATTCTGATGTATTGGGGAGATGAGAGAAAGCAATGTTATTCTGTAGAATTTGATCCAGACTCTGTTGTAATGATTTCATTCTAATAATACATGCTCACAGTTTTTTAATTCTGGAGTTGTAGACTTTCATTGTGGAGATCCAGCTTTGCTCAGTGGAGGAAGGGCCCTCTTCCCTGAGCAGATGCTGGTAGTGTTGATTGTAAGTGTTTTATTATGTAGATTTGCTTATTATTTAGTCCATGCTTTCATTCAATAGATTTATCATAGTTGTATGCTTTCATTCATTAGATTTATCATAGTTGTTTTCCTGTTAATTCTTTTGATAGATCGTTGGCCAACATAGCACTTTTTTTCGATTCATCCAATTAGATCTTGCTTCATAAGAATTGATTTTGTTTGAAGTGTGATTAGATTTATAGTTTGGTTTCATGAATATGTTTTAGGTTTAATTTCTTTTCAAGAAGGTGTGATCTAGTTTTCAATGAGTTACGATTTCATATCAATAGATAACAGTGTTAGGTAGAAATTGTGCTTCCATAGATATTGCACGATAGCTTTGAAATAAAAGACTTCCTCGGGTTGACAATTTATGTTTTGGTAGTTTCAGCTGTTTAATTAATTAGACAATTAATCTACCCAACATTTTTGCGCCGTTGCCGGGAAAGTTATCAATGGTGCAAAAGTACATTTGACATTGTTTTGTAGATGCATTGTTAAAATATGGCATATAGGTTGGATGATTACTTTTCAGTTTATTGAATTTGATTTGAGTGTGTTTTTTTTTCCTTCTTTCTTTGCATTCAGTTTTATTTCATTTTCAATTTTTGGAGCATAAATCTTATCATTCCCCTTAGTGGTGTTGTAAGCACCACCCATTCTACTAACAAGTTGACAGGAACATTCGAAGGAGGAGACTCACAATAGCACATGAAGAACTTAACGAAGAGATGGAAGGTAAGAAAGATGCAGAAGTTGTTACCTTCGAATTTCCCATCAGAGATTTAGGAGGAGTTGCACCAACGAAAAGCATTCCCCCACATGTTCTATCAAATTTTCACGGTTTGGAAAATGAAGACCTTGATGTATTTTTATTTCAATTCGAACTACTTTGTAGAGGGTATGGTTATTGTTCTAATGATCAAAAGTTGAATGTGTTTCCCCTTACTCTAAAAGGAACAACCCTCCGATGGTTCATGAGCCTCGGTGGGAATTGTATACAAACTTGGGAAAACATGAAATATGTATTCTTGAAAAGGTACCAAGATTATTGCAGGGTCAATGAAGACATATTCGGAATGACACAAACAGAAGAAGAGAATTTGGAGGACTATGTGGAACGCTTTCAATACAACCTTCAAAGATTAAAACATAGACAAATGGGGGAAAGAGACCTTAAAAACACTCCTGCATAAAGGAATGCAAGATAAATCTATAGAGATATTAAATATGATGGGAACAGTTGATGTATTTCAATTACCATATGATGATATTTGTGAATTATGTAGACGGTATTCGAGAGGAAACTTCAAGATTGGTAAGAATTCTAAAGAACTTTCCTCTCTATTTTTGAAATCTGCTACAAAAACAGGAACTTTAGGAGCTGAAATTAGTGATTTATTTGAAAATTTTAATGCCGATATCAATGGTTCACTAAATTCACAATTGGGAGTTTTGCAGGTTAAGGAAAAATATGAGGAATATGAAGAAACAATTTGCCCTCGGTGCCAGAAGCAACATCTTGCAATGTATTGTCCTTTGGATAGTCTCACAATTTGTGGCCTAAAGCATTCCATGGATTGTTGCCCCTCCTTACCCATGATGAAAGAAGCATATCAAGGAGATATAGGAGGTGCAACAAATTTATTACAAAATCCATGGAAATCGTGGCCTACATGTATGGCTCAAAACTCTATCTCTCCATTTCCTTACTCTCATACTCAATTATTGAATACTCCTCCACCATGGCAGCTGTTGCAGCCCCAATTTAACTCTTATCTACCTTATCCACGAGGGTGGAATGGCCTATTTTCTGATCACATGGCCACTCTCCCTCATGCTCCAACACAACTCGGTCCTTCAAGATCAATCTCACAAACCAATCCTCTACATCAACCACATCTATCTTCTCATCAAACTCCTTGGTATCCAACACAATTTTTTGTCCAATCCACCCCCCACCCTAACCATAATAAAGCAGTATAGTATGCTTACAGTGCTAAACTGCAAAATTTTCCTACATTTCCCTCCTATTCTACCTCACCTACACTGCTGCAAAAAGACTGTGCACTGTTGCAGCAAATCCATACGAGGCCTGGACATGTTTTAAATTCAAGACTAGGAAGTGAAGCTTCTTATCATCATCAACAAGTTAACAAGATCAACAAATTTGATGAAGAACATGCATTGGAACCAAAAGCATCCATCACATCATTAGATCTGAATCTCTTATGCATTCAGGAAGATCTGTTTACTAAGGAGCTTCATGGTGTAACAACCATGAGAAATCAAGGGAACAAAGACTATATTGAAGCTTGGTTTCAATTTGTCATCGGTCTGCTCTATCATTCCATACTTCACCATTTCTTGGCACCATCATTTCAAGGGAAGTTGATCTCTCATATCCTAGCATTCATAAAGTTATATTTTTCTGTTGGGAGTATGAGCGTACTTGAGTCATTACTTTGGAAGTGGCTCCATTGGAAGTTCTCCTACACTTGAGAAGAATTTGTTATTTCTTAGTGTAGGACTGTTATCACCAACCTTGTAGCTGCCTGTGCAAGATGGATCCAGGATGGATGGTAGAGGGACAGGCAACTAAGGAGGTGGAACCCAAATTGCCTAGACTCCCAAAGAGATGGTTGTCATGCCAATCAAGGCAGTCTGAGTCCAAGACAACAAATGGGGAGACCCAGATCTGCTCTCGATAGGAGAGATCAGACCTAGACACCAGATCAGATCAAAATAAACTTTGAGGTAGGTAAGGTGTAAGGTGTTCAAAAACTCTAGATCTACAGTAGGATTCAGTAGATGGATCAGGACTTCAACAGTATATTGGATGATCCAAAACAGTAATAGGATGACCTTTTGGGGAAATGGTTAGATCTAGGGTTTTGGTACTAGCAACTAAAGAAGATGATCTTTGCCTTGGGAAGCATAACCGAGGCAGGATCGACAGGAAAATAGTCGAGACTATCTAGTAACTGGCTGACAGACTCAATGAAGAAGGTGAACAAGTGTGATTGTCTGAGTCATCAAGGAACAGCCAATTTCAAGGGGAAGAGGTCAATTCAGGGCTAGTGCTAAGGATGGGAGATCAGTGCCTTTCGTGCATTGGGAAATGGAGTCAGTATACACCCAGCATTGAGGTGAACCCACCTAGGGTAGACCCTGTTCTATGGACCCAGATAAGTGTTTTGGTCCGGATGGCTCAGCTAAGGCAGGAATTCAGTCAAGGAAGGCTAGCGCTAGGGTTGGAAAAACTGATTTCTTCAGATCTATGGCAAGCAGGCTGGATCTAGCTCAGCGTTAGGGGTATCTGGAGTTCTCAGGACCTGATCTATCAGCCTAGCCTGTCAGATTTCGGAAACCGTAAACTCCGGAAAGGTCCAGTTTTTCAGTGATGGTGCTAGGGTTCTTTTCAGTCAAAAACTCAGATCTAGGTCACACTGTCATGAATTTGGACAGGTTTGGGGGTGATTTGGACTGTGTGAGACCCGATCTATCGGTCTATGAAGTAAAAAATCAGAAAAAATCAAAACCCTAGCAAATCAAATTTTCAGTGGGGGCACTATGCAGTTTTCAGACTAAAATTCAGACCTAGGTCAAACCAGCAGGAATTTGACCAACGTTGCAGTAGATTCAGTGAGGGGGAGGCCCGATCTATGAAACCCAGCAGTGGTTTGGCCAAAGATTGGACGGTTCCTGGATTTAGTATTTTTTAAGGGTTTTTTAGTATTTTAAGGATTTTTCAGAAAAATGGAAGTAAAATAGGTACAATGGATTTAGATCTGTTAAAGAGAAGAGAATTACCTGTTGGATTGTACCTGGAAAAGCTTGTAGAAGTATTAACAGTGATGATCTTTTCTATCCCGATCAATTCTGGAAGATCCACGTGATTTCTATGACGGATGTAAGCCCCAAGCCACCAATGCGCCCCCTACCCTGCATGAGCAAACGTCAACAATATCAGATTTGCTAAGACAAGACAAAGAAACCAAATGCTATAGGAAAGTAAAAAGAAGTAATCATAGATCACAATGACACTAATGAAAACCCCTTGAACCAAGACGAAGATAACCGAACGAGTTGAGGTCCCCCTGCAAAAACGCTCCTGCCAAAACACCCTCCTGTAGACAAGACAATGATAGCAGAAAAAATATAGATCTCACATGAATTTCCACAATGTAGGAAGCAGAAGCCTATCCAATCACCATTTGAGAACATCAGATGCAAAGTAGATCCAAAAAATATCCATAGAAAAATCTTTCTATTATTTAGATCCAAGAGCCAAAGATCCCTTACAAATGAGAAGCTCTGTCCTTTAAATAGAAATGAGAGAACCACAATCATAATTGAATCCTAACCACTTTCAAAATGAGTGGCTAAGATTAAAAGATAAAATATTCTAATCAATGGTTGAGATGAGCTCAACATACAATACATGGATCAATATAACCATAAAGTACCAAAGTGGACTAAAACACCCAACAAGAGGGTACCCCACTCAACAAGAAATAAATGAAGCACATGGTGGGTCCATGGAGTGTTGACTAACTCCCTCGGGGTGTTCCCATGGTACAATAACATAATATAATATTTTAATTCTTTGTCTTTCTGTCTCCTTGAGGAAATCGTGAGCCTCCCAAAAGCTCCAAAAAATAATATAAAATTGCCCAAAAAATAGGTGTGGGCTCAATCAGGTTCCGCAACTGCTGGAGAAGGTGCAGAGGACATCACTCTCATCATCATGACTCTTTCCATGTCATTTCCTTGCCTCAGTAGCCCAAATCGATTTTTTCAATTGATTCGAAAACAAGATCTTTGCTACTCTATGACGTTAACATGAATTGCATAAAGAGCATGAATGAAGCTCACAAATCCATAAGAAGAGAACCAAACAACATAAACAATACGCACATAAAGACAACAAGTTGATAACGGAGTTCATCCAGGATGGACTACGTCTCCGGGCCTGCTTCTCAATAGGAGGGTCGATCTATAATCTCATCATGAAGGCAAAATACATGGCAATGATACAATGATACCTTGGCGACAATGGTCAGGAAGAGAACCGTTGCCCAAAACACAACAAGATTGCTTCTAGCAACTCCGAAGCTTGAAGACGGTGTAGAACGAGTATAAACACTCGTACCTTCCTCCTGCAGAGTTACGCAATCTCCCTTCTCTCATTTAGCTACAAAGTCTCCACTCCAAAGCATCAGTGGGAAATGGCAAATGAATGGGTTTATATAGGTTGGCTTGCCCTCTTCACATGACTCTCATGGATTCCTTCGGTTGCAACTAATTTGCCTATCTTGGCCTTGGTTACAACTTCCCCAAGTTGGTTTTCATGTGGTTGGGCTTTTTTTATTAAATAATAAACCAACATATTTAAAAATACCCTTTTAAAATTGCATACCCTTTTGTTGGCTTTTAATATGGTTAAAACCATATTATAATAATAACCACTTTTAAGACTTTAACCGAAAGTCTGTTATGCTATATGGTGGCGCTCCAACCCATATATTAGGTGGCATGTAACGTTTGAAAGTTTGTTATAACACCCACTTTAAGCCATAACCAAAGTTTTTTAAAACGCACATGTGGTAAAGAGTGGTCGGAATGGCGGGCTCCACGCGCAACGCTGCATTGGGTGGAGCTCCTGGTCATCATATTGAAGGGGAGAACCAGGGGTCGGGGCTAGCCCTAGCCCCTTCTTGCGCCAATACAACTTTAAATAAATTTTTTTCCATAGCTTATACATGAAACACCTTGTGGCCCAATAGTAAGGCAAAGCGCTTATGCAGGAGAGGTCACAGGGTTGAACCCCGTGGAGGCCATAATTTTTGTATTAGACATATTGGCCAATCCCGTGATGCCACGTGGCGACCTGGGATTGGTCCACCTCATGCCCAGTCGGCGTCCAGTCAACCGCCAAGTCACTGCCCGAACTGCCACGTCACCATCCGTACGCCTAGTCAGCAGTATGCCAGCTCGGATCCGTACTGCCACGTGTCACCTTGTGATTGGTCCGTACTGTACGGATGCCATGTGTCATCCTCTGAGTGGTGCCATGTGTCGTCTTTTGGTTGGTCCGTACACCTGCCATGTCATCTTGTCCGTACCGTACAGATGCCATGTGTCACCTTGTCAGTGGTGCCACGTCATCATGTTTGTACAGTACGGATGCCATGTGTCACCTTGTCAGTGGTGCCACGTGGCACCTCTTTTTGCCAATTTTGCCTGCTGACCTCATAGAACAGAACGCGATAACTTTCTCATACGGAGTCCGTTTGAGGTGAAACGAACACTGTTGGAATCGTCTCGACGAGCCCTTCGATCTGGCGTAGGTTTTGCTGAGATTGGAGGACTTTGAAAATTTTGCCTTCTTGGATCCTCCTGGATCATCAATAGCCATTTAATCATTTTTTAATCTACCTTGGGAAACGTGAACGTGCCAAAACAACCTCCTAGGGTGCCTGCGTTGTCAAACTAAGCCCACCAGGCTCTCTGGGATTGGGGTACTATGGTACAAACAAGTGGCTGCACCTCCTATGTCCGTACAACGCCCTAGGAGATCCAAATAAAACATCTCCCTGCTCAGACACATCATCTTGTGAAGCGAAACTGCATCAGAAAGGTAAAATGAGCCTGATCATTTCTGCAAGTGCCCGGAACTGAAAATAAACTGTCTCATTAGACTTAGAGAGTCCAAATCCATCTAGGTTGTATACTCATACCCCTCTCAGGTCTCTACTTGATCATCAACCATATCCAATAGACAATATAACCATCTGTAAATGATTAGATACCAATAACATAACTTAGACTATCATCCATCTGTTGCAAGTGTTATAAGGCTAAGACATGCCCTACAACTCATTTAAGCAACAATCACAACAAGTAGCAGTCATTTTACTGGCGGTGTATCAACCAAATACATATATAGGGTTTATTTATTATTACTCAGACTAGACTTTCAGGGCTATACTCACTTCATAGTTGTAGTCAATTTGCTATTGACGGGTGAATGATGAAATTTACAAGGCCAGGGCAAAGGATGACCTCCTACTTAACATCATGACACTTTGGATATGGAAAGGAAAAACTCACTAAAACCAATGTCGGACAAACAACAACACAAGGAATGGCAGTGCCTCACAAATGGTTGAGTTGTTTAGAGAGTGCTTATTCAACTTAGGCATCATGACTACATCAAGTTTGATCCAGTTTCATTAGGATCATCAATTTTATTGCCATGGCCTTTTTGCCCTATATGACCCTTTGGGACTTCACCAGTGCTTAAAAGCACAACTAATCGCAGCTTTCATCTGGGACATATTCAAATTTATAAGGTCAGCATATATTTAACCATTTCTTTTTGGATCTTTTTTTATACCCTTCAAGGGGTATTTTAGCATTTGATTGCTCTTGCCCTCTTTACATTTGTTAAGAAACACAGTTTAGTATTTTCATTTTCCATGGGCGTTTACATAACATTTTCCAATACAAGTAGTACATGAGCTTTTAGTTTTAGCCAACAACATCTCAAGTGACCAGGGAGAGTTCTGCACAGTGCCAAACATCGGGACAACCGACCAGAATGATTTAGGCATATAATCCAACTCACCAAAGGCAAGTTCTGTCACCAACTCAGAGCCGAGACACAATATAAACAGGGAGGCTTGTCCAACAAGGGTTCTAGCGGGGAAAGGTCCTCCATGCCACAAGTCAAATAGTAAGTCGGGTTAAAACAAAACTGGAAGGTAATGGATGGGTGGAGATAGTGAATGATGAAGCCAACACTAGCAAGCCAAAACAATGGTGGGAATGACTACCTCCATTCTCCCTAAGGAGGGTAAAACCAATGAGTATAGATTAGGAACTTCCAAGTTTAAGTAGGGACATCAATACATAATACAAAATACATCCAAGTCTATATAATTATGACCGCCAGATCATGACACTGCATGTTAATAAAAGTCACAAAAATGAGTATAAGAGTAATGATAACCATAACACAATATAAAAAAATGAGTCGTAATCATGTATATAATCCATCTGAAACATCATCTGTCCAATGAGAAAGCACTGATATACATTTGGGCATCAATAACTGCTCTGTAATGATTAAATGGCTACAACGGTCCTCAAATCTGAGTGTCCTGAGACTCAGTCCTGACATGGGAGAGTACAACAATCCACAAATATAATAATGATCCGGCAAAACTGCTCATCTCAGCATCTCATATGTAAGAGATCTGGCTGAAAAAAGTACTATGTTTAAAAAATAGAATATGGTAGCCTGGCTACTATATATGTGATAACATCTGGCTCAAGCTGGGACAAGTGCTCTGCTCAAAAGAGCGCTTGAGAACCTCAGAATCTCTGGTCCTCGTACTCTGCTTCTTGCATCCTCGATCAATCCATCTAGCTCTGCAACCGCTACCAAAATGTCACTGACTACCTGCAACATGTCCAGTGCTATACCAAACTCACAGACCGGTCGGGAGAATGTATATGTGGATAATATATAAAATACTGAAAATAAAGATGCATGAAACTGAAAAGCAGAATAAATCTAATCTACAACCATAACTTTCAATAAAAGTTTTATTTTTATTATGCAGAAATCAAAACTACACTAAGAGCTTCAAAGGTGAGTTTCAAACAAAGGTGCAAGGTTCTACACTACTGCCAGGGAAGGCTTATTCAAGTCCTACTTACCCTACTCTAACCAATTTAGACAAGTGTTAGGTAAAATCATAAATCCAATGCAACCACTTGCTGAACAAATCTATTTAGCTTTCTTTACTGTTAATGATACAACAAATCAAAGATGGCTTGCAAGTAATGTAAATGAAAATTGAAGCCATTATAACTTGTTGTTTGAAAATCAAAGAAAGATATGGATCAAGAGAAATGAAATCATGCCAGGGATAAGATTGAATTTTTAAGAACTCATCCATCAAGATGCTGATAGGGTCATAAAAGGAATGCAATTTCGTTCTTGATGGAGGAAGACAATATGATTCATGACTCGGCCACTCCAAACAGTTCTTTGTTTTCTCCTCTACCCTACTAGGACATTCGAATCTATTTACTCCAAGAGAATCAAATGGGGACAAGTTGTAATGTAATGAAACTGTGAATGAGATCAAGCCCATTTATTGTTTAAAAATGGAGAAAAGATGAAATTGATCTTTATACAGTTTCTCAAGCCATCCATAATACAGATTTACAAATTGAAAAAAATTGTTCATTACGGATGACTGAGAAGAGACATGAAGTGCCTTTTCCTCAATTACGTGATAATGCTTAAACTTTTGATTCAAAATTTCAAAAGTAACAACTTGACTAAGAGACAAACCCATACAAGAAGATTTGAAAAGTTGGGACGGGAGGGTGGATTGAAAATTTTCTCCCATACTTGGAATAATTGATCTCAGAATTTGATGAGAGGAAAAAGCTTTTAAATTAATTCCAGGAGTGATTTCAAGATTCAAAACAAGGTCAGTATCCACACATTGAATCAACATATTCTGATTAAGGATTGGATGAAGAATTCTATCGATGTTATCAGGACAAGGCTCCTCATTGCAATGTTCTTGATCGAGTTTACTTACAATCGTATCATCATGTGATTGTTCTTCTTGAAGCTCTGGATAAGGAAAACATCAATAAGTTCGGTTTTAGTTTCCCTATCACTCTTACAGGCATGCTCTTCAATCACAATATGACCACAAGATTGCTCTTCATCGGAAGTTTGATTGATTTCATCAAAGTCTGAATCCAGATTTAGATGGCTTGCATATTGACTCAAATTATCGTCAATAGGCAATGACTATGGAGTTCCTCTTCTAAAGGCTCTTTAATGGACTCACAAATGGAAGGCTCAACTATGGATGCTTCTTGATGGTGATTAGGTTCCCTTCCACGGATCAAATCCAGGATTTGCTCTGTGACTGTTTTAGGTAATAATAGCAGAGTATCTCGTATGATTTTATTGATATCCCTCTTAGTTTCAACATGAGGTTTTGAAACATTATTCTCGAAGTACTCTGTAACATTCTTATGGATTGTAGGAATGCTCATAATTTGGAACATATCAGGAGAGGAATGGTCCAATTGAGAAAGCACATTGTCAATATATTGATTATCAACTGCACAATCATTGCTAGATTGACACTCTAAAATTTTATCAGTGTTCCTACTCCAACTATCAATTATGAACATGTCATACCCAGTGACGGATCTTGGTGCTAAATGATCAAACCATAGTTGAACATCCCCTTGCAAGGATTCTCCTAAGGCTCGCATATAAACATTTTCATTGTCTGCACCTCTAGATTCCATGTAATCCCAGAGAATGTCCAAATGACTTTCAATAGATATATCATTATTGCCACTAAACTGGGGCAACCTCCTAGTGTAATTGTTTGGCATAGGATGAGGTGCTCTTGGTATTTCAGAAAAGTCAAACGTCTTGTTTTTTAACAGTTTTGGTTACTTGGCTATAATGCTTTGATTGGGGCTGAATTCTAGGTTCATGTCAACTTACAGGTCCACTCGGGATGCTTGGGAAAACTTTGTTGCATGGGTGAGGAATTTGGTGGGTATCATAAAGATTGTGACAACTAGATTCATACCCATAGTCATGCTCGAGGTCATCCTCATACTCGTAGTCTGACCTCCATCTATCCCTTTCGTTTATTTGTCTTGTAGTTTCAATCATGTTTTTGGTTAATTCCTTCATGTGCCTCAGAGATACATATGAATTCATTATGATTTATGGTATGTTCTAAGAACTTACGATTAATTCATTGGGCACGATCCTCAGTGGAGTCGCAGGGTGGAGTCGCCAGGTGAACCACACAAGTAATTCACCAATAAAAGATATGTCGTAGGGAAAGGTGAGGTATGTTGAACCAAGGTAGGCCTCTACCTCCCCGGCAATGGTGCCAAAATGTTGGCAAAGAGAACGGGAGTATAGCTTGAGGAAAAATGTCGAACCAAGGTAGGCCTCTACCTCCCCGGCAACGACGCCAAAATGTTATCACCAACCTTGTAGCTGCCTGTGCAAGATGGATCTAGGATGGATGGTAGAGGGACAGGCAACTAAGGAGGTGGAACCCAGACTGCCTAGACTCCCAAAGAGATGGTTGTCATGCCAATCAAGGCAGTCTTCGCTTTATGTTGTCTGAGTCCAAGACAACAAATGGGGGAGACCTAGATCTGCTTCCGATAGGAGAGATCAGACCTAGACACTAGATCAGATCAAAATATACTTTGAGGTACGTAAGGTGTAAGGTGTTCAGAAACTCTAGATCTACAATAGGATTCAGTAGATGGATCAGGACTCCAGCAGTATATTGGCTGATCCAAAACAGTAATAGGATGACCTTTTGGGGAAATGGTTAGATCTAGGGTTTTGGTACTAGCAACTAAAGAAGATGATCTCTGCCTTGGGGAGCGTAACCGAGGCAGGATGGGCAGGAAAATAGTCGGGTCTATCTAGTACCTGGCTAACAGACTCAATGAAGAAGGTGAGTAAGTGTGATTGTCTGAGTCATCAAGGAACATCCAATTTCAAGGGGAAGAGGTCAATTTAGGGCTAGCGCTAAGGATGGCAGATCAGTGCCTTTCGTGCATTGGGCAATGGAGTCAGTATACACCCAGCGTTGAGGTGAACCCACCTAGGGTAGACCCTGATCTATGGACCCAGATAAGTGTTTTGGTTCGAATGGCTCAGCTAAGGCACGAATTCAATCAAGGAAGGCTAGCGCTAGGGTTGGAAAAATTGATTTCTTCAGATCTAGGGCAAGCAGGCTGAATCTAGCTCAGCGTTAGGGGTGTTTTGGAGTGCTTAGGACCTGATCTATTAGCCTAGCCTTTCAGATTTCGAAAATAGTAAACTCCGGAAAGGTCCAGTTTTTCAGTGATGGCGCTAGGGTTGTTTTCAATCTAAAACTTAGATCTAGGTCACACTGTCATGAATTTGGACAGCGTTGGGGGTGATTTGGACTGTGTGAGACCCGATCTATCAGTCTATGAAGTCAGAAATCAGAAAAAATCAAAACCCTAGCAGGTCAAATTTTCAGTGGGGGTGCTATGCAGTTTTCAGACTAAAATTCAGATCTAGGTCAAACCAGCAGTAATTTGACCAACGTTGTAGTAGATTCATTGAGGGGGAGGCCCGTTCTATGAAACCCAGCAGTGGTTTGGCCAAAGATCGGACGGTTCCCAGATTTAGTATTTTTTAAGGGTTTTTTAGTATTTTAAGGCTTTTCAGAAAATGGAAGTAAAACAGGTACAATGGATTTAGATCTGTTAAAGAGAAGAGAATTACCTGTTGGATCATACCTAAAAAAGCTTGTAGAGGTCTTAACAACGATGATCCTTGCTATCCCGATCAATTCTGGAAGATCCACGTGATTTCTATAACGGATGTAAGCCCCAAGCCACCAATGCGCCCCCTACCCTATGTTGAAAAACTGAGTTTTACTGCTTGCTGGTTTAAATGAACAATTTGTGTTTTTCACTTCAGCCGGTTTTGCATAGGCTTGAAGCTACTTAAAATTTTGCCGAACAATTTTAAACACACAGTAAAAAATTACTAACAGGCTGAAAACAAATGCATGCACACCATAAATTTAACTCAGAGATTTTTGGCTAATCAGCCCTGGAAAAACCCCCACGGGGAAAACCAGTCAGAGAGAGAGAGAGAGATTTATTTCTTCAGCAAATATATGACAGAAAATACAGTGGGAATATTACTTATCTCCCCAACAGATTTTTATCTCAAAAATCTGATCACTGTGCACAGCAAAACACCAGCCGTACACTTAAATTTCTGTGCATTAAAATTTGCAGACCGTACAGCATTAAAACCCAGCCGTACCTCCTCGAAAATAGTGCAGAATAAATGCAGCCGTACCTCGATTTCTGTGCAGCAGTTAAAGACTGACTGTACCTCGATTTTTGTGCAGCATTTATGAAGGCCGTACTCTACAGGCCGTACCACGATTTCCTGAGCATTAAATGCAGACTGTATGGTGCATTAAATGCAGACCGTACTCTTCCTCGATTCCTGTGCAATAGTACCAGCAATAAATGAAGGTAGAAGCTCCTCTATTTCTGTGCATTAAAATGGTCTCTCTGCCTGGAAAAATCGTGCCCCTGCTCAGCTCTTTCTCTTTCTCTCCAGCGCTCTTCTTCTTTCCTCAAAATGAAAAAGTAAAATGCCCTTTTGCCTCCCTCAGCCTTTTTGTTTACCCTAAGTGAGTTTCTTAATCCAATGGTG
>LPNX010704149.1:0-14649 GCA_001517045.1 Pseudotsuga menziesii
CCCTAATTGTCACCTAAAATCAGAGTTTTCCGTTTATTCCAGTATTATGTGGCATCTAAAGTGTCCTTAAAGGAGTCCATGATTGTGCATCAGCCCATAATGTTTTTCAAAAAGTTTATATATATAGATATCTATATATAATTTATTTATTAATTAACTAATTTTTACTTGATTATAACATTTTTACTAGGAGGATTTAATATGTAGAAATCTCAAAAATAATTAAGATGAAATTAAACTAAGCTTTCTATGTCAAAAGTAATTGGAAAACCACATGTGTTTGGAAATTTCTATAAATACAGTTTTCATAAAGTTTAATGCACTTTACTTCATTTTAGCCTTAAAAATGCTTTCCTAGTAATCTCATTTTGAAACACCTAATAAGAGAGAGTTTTATTAAAGCAATATTCTATAAATCCTATAAAGATAACTTGTTATTTTGTGCTAATAATTTGTTTTTTAAGGAACCTCCTAAAAAGGCAGATTCATTTAAAAAGTCCTATAACCCATACAATTAGTTGATTATAATTTTACTCATTAATGTTGATTGTTACCTCTCCACAATCACATGTAAAAGCATCTTTAAAATATATAAAAACATGTCTAAAATAAGTAAAAGCATACAAATTGAACTTAGAATTTCATCACTTAATACAAAGATTAGATAAGATTTAAATCCATAATAAATAAATGAGTTTTTCTTAGACCTATCTAGTATTACTATTTTGTTTTTGCATAATCTAAAAATCCTACTATTTGGATTGGAATAGGTTGATCTTTTTTTGGCTCCATTAGTAAAAACAAAATTAAAATACAAGTTACTATTGTCAAATTTTGGAATTTTGGGTGCTCCCAAGGGTTTTTGAGGATGTTGGAATCCATTTCTACCATCAAAATTGGGATTAAAACATGGTTACATTTAGATTTTGCAAAATAAATAAATAAAACTCAAAGCTTATTTTTTTACAACATCCCTTATCTTTTTTCTTTAACTTTCCACCACATTTTTTAAAAAATGTTTAAAATAAGCAAATACATATTTATAATAAGTAAAAGCATTCCAATTGAACTTATAATTTCTTATTACAAGAATTTATAACATTTAAATTCTTAATAAATAAATAAAATTGTTTTTTTTTCTTTTTAATGATTTTTAATGGTTTATATCAACTAAATTGAACTTAAACTTAATTTTTATTTATCAATCATATTGAAATATTCATATTTAAAAGTTATAATTTTATTGTAAAAATAAGATAACTTGTATTTGTTTATATAAAAATAATAAAATAGTTTATTTAATTTAAAATTTAAAATTAGTTAAAATATTTTAATATAAAATTGAAGAGTTTTTAGTTGTTTATATAAAAATAACAGAATAGCTTATTTAATTTAAAATTAGTTAAAATATTTTATAAAAATATAATTGTAAATTTATATATTAAAAATATACAATTTAATTATGATATAAATATTAAAAAACAGTAAACATGTAGTGAAATTATAAGTTGATAAAAACTCTTCACCCAATTCAATCAAATACATTTCACTTGATTCAAATAACACACTTAAAAAATAAAAAACCATGTAAAAACACTTAAATCTTAAATCTCTATGGTCATCAAACTGATATTACAATATATTAAAACTCTTTTACAGATTTGAACAAAGTATAACTCTGAAGCCAAATTATAACTTCATTGTTGTTAAAAACATAAAACCCAAGCCAAATTATAACATCGTGGAACTGAGTGCATTATAAGCATTTCAAAGTGTCCTATGCAATTTTTTATCTGTACGGTAGGGTGTTCAATTGTAACGACTGGTATTCACACCAGATCAGTCAACTAAATAACCAACAAAGAATAAATGATTTATAATTGAGTGTAATAACAAACACGGGAGAGATCATGTTAAAGATTAACGGAGTCTAAATTATGGAGCTAATAGTCAATTAAATGGAACCTTGAACATTGTTGCATTGCAAAGTTTCAGCTTCAACTTTATGTTTTTACAAACTGTATAATAATAACAATAACAATTTATTTTTAACGTCACGGCCAAGCTAGACACCAAATTGGTGTATGAGACCTCTTTGTTTGTGGGACAAGGGACCCCCTCTGCGCAACGATTTAACTGCTAAAGTCTACAGAGATGTACATACACTACCCCCTTTGGATTTGAACCTATGACCTCCTAAGAGGAAACACATGCTCTTAACCATTAGGCCCACTCATGTTGTACAAGTATATATGAGTATAAGCAGTTGGCACAAGTATATGCTGACACATGTATATGTAAAAGATAAAGAGTATATGCTGGAGCGGAAACATCAATTTCTTGCATTCATCTTCACTTTCTGACTTTAATCTGTTTAACAAAAGCTGGGTGGAGCTTTAAAATAGATGGAAGCGATCTTTATGAGCAAGAATAAAATGGGTTTCAATTGCTGAGTTGAACTTTAAAATAGATGGAAGCAATCTTTATGAGCAAGAATAAATGGATATGGAATCCAATTCTTTCCAATCCTACCCATTCCAATATGAGTTTGTAATGATTGCGGTGATGGTATACGATTCAATGGGATTCAAAATCATTGAAATTTTAACAATTTGAAAACTCGTAATCCATTAGTTGAAATACTTTCTTAAAAATTTAGGACATCCTATCTAACGAGAGCTTCGAGTCTCGGGAACACCAATGAAGGTTTATATAAATGAGAGTATCATTGGGCCAATGGAGCTAGTGGCATGCTCAAACACACTAAACGCATGATCTCAAAAGTGTTTCTGCCAATTGGAAATGTTATAAAAAGGGAATAAGTTATCTCATAATAAATTAACGCAAAAGCTACTTACTCATCTACCTTCATTTTTCATTAAGTAAGCGATTTAACGTTACGTCATTTCATGATTCTGTATTTAGTACCTTGCATTCTTTAAAACATTTCATTACTAGTGATAACAAGACCACTAATTAACGCAAAGCTACATAGTCGGTCCCCTTCATTTTTTTAATTAAGTAGGTATTTAGATTTAAGAGTGCACCATATACTATAATGCTAAAACTAAAAGATATATTTATTTTAAATTTTATATATAAGAAACAAAAAAGATTAAATTAAGATAGAACAAGAGATCAAAGAGACATAGGGAATATACAAAAGTGGATCCTTCCCTGTGAACATGCACGAGAGGTTGTTTGAGCTGGAGTCCATTAGAATGCATGGTCTACTAATAGTGGAGGATAAGTGGAGCCTTAAGAGCCGTACTATATGGCTATCCTAAGGGGGCCAAAATACAAAAAAAATCCATCAATTTGCTAACAATAGAAGAACATAGAACTCTATATGGGAGATTAAGAGACATGATGAAAGATGTTGAATGACACTAAAGACATAGATGCTCTCATTTTCATAATCTATTCTCATAGCAGATGCACATTGTACAAAAATTCCCAAGGTTCTCCTAACCAAGGGAGAGCATAGTGGTTGGGCACCCAGTCCCCAAGGTTCTCCTAACCACAAGAGAGCATAGTGGTTGGGCACCCAGTCACCATCAAGGAGGTAGAATCAGTCATAAAAGGTTTTCCAAAATCCAAGAGTCCCTGACTAGATGGGTGGACAATGGAACTCTTCTTGGAGTTATTGACATTATGGGACATGACATAATGTTGTGCAAAAATCCAGGCAAAAAGGAAAGGTGTTTGAAGGACTTAACTCAACATATATTGCATAATTCCCAAAACTTCAAAATCAGTTTCATTCAGTGATTTCAGGCCCATATCCTTGTGTAATTTGATATACAAAAAGTCATGGCTAAAATAATTGCCAAAAGGATTAAGTTCGATGTTATCTAGATGTATATCCAACGAACAAATTGGTTTTACGGAGAATCGTCAGATACATGATGCAGTTGGTGTAGCATAAGAGGTTTTCCACGGCATTAAAAAAAAGGGTCTCTAAGTTATGGCTTTAAAACTGGATTTAGTCAAAGCATATGACGAAGTAGATTCGGGGTTTTCTCGGGTTGATTCTCTTACAAATTGGCTTAAATATGGCATCTACGAGTTGGATATTGGTTTGTGTTGAATCGATCCATTACGCAATACTGATTAATGGATCTCTTACACACTCATTCAAAGGTACGAGGGGGTAAGGAAGGGTTGCCGATTATCTCCACTACTATTTTTCATAACCATAGAAGGGTTGAGGACTGATTGAAAATAGTAGAGATAGAGGTGACATTAAAGGCATTAAGATTTCAAGTCTCATTAGGATTACACACCTACTATTTGTAGATGATGTTATGATTTTTGGTGTAGCACGCATGGGGGAGTGGCACATCTATAAGGATATATTGGATACATTCTGCAAGGCCTCGAGGATGATCATCAATGAGACACAATCATCGATCATTATACCATGGTATCCAAGAGGAAGAGATAGAACTATATAGATCTTTCCTTCCTTTTAGTTTCTACTCTCTTGAGGGAGGCACCAGATATTTGGGTTTTAGACTAAAACCAAATAACTAAAATTAATGATTGGTATTGATTATTGAAAAGGTTTGATGTTAGAATCAGCCATTGGTGTCATCGTTGGCTATCAATGGGGAGGAAGGTTGGTTTGGATATATGTAATATCCCAAACTTTGGACCTACCATTTATAGGCATGAGCCTATTGATCATGATGTCTATATTGATGTTTTATTTTTATATTGGAGAAAAGACCCCACTGCATATGAACATGATGATTTGCTTTGTATATTGGGCGTAAGCCAATTGTTGATGATATATGTGTATATATGTTGGTTGTGTTGGGCGTGGACACTTAAGCACATGATTGATGAAATGTTGGTGTTGGGCATGGACCCTGAAGCACATGATCGATGAGATGTTTTGTGTTGAGTGAGAGATGCTGGAGCACATGAGTACTTACATTTGTGTTGAACATAAAGCTCTGGAACACATGAAAATATAATTTGGAAATGTTGGGCATAAACCCTAGAGAATTCCGTGTTGATGTTGAGCATAAGCTCTAGAGCATCAAATCATTAGCCATTGTATCCCTAAGTGTTATAGTACAAGTACATCCTAGCATTTAGTGTTGAGCGAGAGCTCTGGAATTGCACTATGTTTGTAACTCCCTATTATAAGCGTTGAGTATGGGCTCTGGTAAGTGCTAGGGGTTACTGAAAAAATTAAAATCAACTCCAAGTGAAAACGACTCGAGAATAATATTGATCTCATCATACTTATTTTTAAGTGATTAAATGAAATTTCGAATTTCTGTATTCTCATCAAGTACTGAAGAACTCTCACGTTATACGAGGGAAATCCAACATTCAAGGATGTTTAGAGTTGCCTAGCCTAGTAGACCTAAGCCATCTATCGACTTGACCTTCATAAAGAAGTGTCGTTAAGTCTAGGGGTCATGACACATGATGCCCAAAGACAAGTGTTAACAAGTATTTTAATATTATGTATAAAAAATTAATTATGATTAATTATATAATTGAACAAAAAAAGAAGAGAAGCTCCACCAATTATTATTTATTATTAAAGGATTAATAAATAGTGAAATATCTATGAAAGACTAACTATGAACTAGTTAAAAGTTTCTAGGTTAAGAATTGAAAATTACCCTAGTAAATTAAAAAGGGTTAAATCAGGATTTCTTGATTTAACTACCCCTTTGACTGAAAAGTCTGTCTATAAAGACTTAAGCCAAGCAAAGGCTTGGGGTTCTGATTTTCATCTAGGAGAATTATTATTCTGCCTATTTTGCCCTCAAGTGTTTTCTTGGAGAACTTTTCCTGCAAGGAAAAGAAGATTGAGTCAGAACTGATTACCAGTTAAGAAACCCTACCTTATGAGCTCTAAGCTACTTGCATGTTGGAGTCCAGCTCGGGGGGATCCAAATTAGAACCAGGAACGGTTCCAGGTCATGGTTGGGAGGAACATGGTAGTTCCCAAGTGATTTAGTCATCAAACAGAGGTCAAATCTGCATTGAATTGTTAATACCGGTTATTTAAATGTGTAGGTGCAGTCATTGACAAAGCTTCAAATTCAGGTATGAAACCCTTGAAGGCCTATTCTATTTCTTTACTAAAGTTTCATTACTGTTTATGTTAAGTAATGGCTACAATGAAATTTTTAACCCTAATGGTTAAGTTCTATGGTTAACAATCTGCTAGGGTTTGTATCTGCAATTTACTAATCATAGGCTGGAGAATTTTTATTATATGATGTACATTACCGGGGTTTGTACTTTTGAGTTGATTTCTGTATTATTTCCATGCTTAGTTTATGTGTACTATATCTAGGTTTTGTTACCAGTTAGCATATTATTGTTCTACAAGTTGCATTACTCTGCTGACAATTGACATATTTCATTTGTCAGCAGAGGGTTGTTTTAAATTCAAAATTCGTTCAGAAGTACAGGTTGAATATATATAGAAATACATATATAATAGTATTCAAATAGTTTTATAATTAATTTACAATTTACTTTATTTATAAACTAAAGTACATAATTTAAATATTCTAAATTAAATCAATTTAGTACAGACAAAAACTAAATCTAAGATAACAACTCATTAAAGACCTTCAAGGTCTGTCTCAACAAGTACAAATTAAATATCATAACATTCCATTAAATAAACATAATCATAATTAACCAATAGAGAAGGCATCGTGACCATCCATGTGGTGCAATATCAAACCTATGTCTTATTATATAAATTCCACAGTCCAAATCGCTTAGTCAATATTCGCATCCATTTACATAACCCAAACATTATAATCCACGGTCCTATTATTATAGTCATCCTTTTATAAAACATAAAGTGCTATAAGGTCCCATATAAATCTACACACAACTGTCGCATCACATTAAACAATTAATAACTAAAACTCGTTTTGCCAACAAAGATCGCGACATCGAATCCTATGGATGTCCAAACTCAAGGCAAAAACATTAATAACGAACCATAAGCATTTTATACACAAATAGTAAGCAAATTACATAGCCATCTTCACACAGTCACGCTACAGTAACCAAACGATATCGTGGGTTTGCCATAACCCTGACTGTTACGGCCATACCTTTTAAATAAAATTTACATATTAAAATGCAAACTAAGCTATCGCAGTAGATGGGAGAGGCACATGCCATTCATGGCATGGCCTGCACCCATGCTGAACCATTACAAAACCAAAAGTTCTATACTCTGTCTAAAACACAGTCTCCATTTTAACACTAACGCAGGGCATATGGTGGCAAGCCAATGGGCTACGACACCATTGCTACAATGGCGCAGCCCATGGCATAACGCCCCAAGATCTAGAAGCTTTCCCAACTTAAAATACAAACAAAACAAATGGAGTGTTGTGCATAATTCCAAAACCCAAACCATTATTTATACACAGAGTAAATTCCACAGGCTAAAAGCCAGGAATCGAACCCAATAAGTCAACATTTTAAAACGCAGCATTAAAATAACTTCACAGTCCCAAATTTTACATAGTATAATCTATTAAAAACACTAAACGAAATCGAATATACCAAAACACATTACAGTCTTCATATAAAAGCCAACGCGCAGTGCATTTACATAGAAGGGCACGAAATCCTCTTTTACAAGCAGTCAAGTTAATATAATGTTAAATGGCAAGTTGTGAGCTATGGCACCATTACAAGTAATGGTGCAGCGACGGCTCATATGCCAAACCTCCCAACGAAAGCCAAAAACCCAAAGTGAGCTACATTATAAACCCCGAAGGTAGAGTCAATAAGTGCCACGCGAAACCCTAACCCTATAAAGAATCCCAACTCATAAATGCCCAGAACGAGAGGAGGAAAGTAAATCTTACTAGCAGGCTTACCATGGCTGTGAAGAAGCAATCCCAATTCGACAGCATAGCCCTATGCAAACCCTGGAGCGCCTTCGTTTCCACCTGCAAACAATTCAACGATGGCATGAGAAGCATGACCATGCCATGGAGAAAACAACAAAGCAATGCATTTTACACAGAGCTGGTCTAGCTTACCTGCAAATCGATGGAGTTCGCCTCCCTTCTCCAACTACACAGAGGCCACACTAAACCACAAAGCCAAAACCACATAATGCACAAACAGCGAATGCCAAATCCTTTGCCAAGTGTTTTCACCAACCCCGATGGCATTAATGGCACCAATTGGTGGCCATTAACGCATCCATAAACCCTCACCATTGCTTATGGATCAACGTTATATTACATACCATTCAATTCATGAGTTAAACCCCTTATCCTATGGTTTCGCCACCCTTTAAATATCAGTGCAGACTTAATACTTAGGACATGGTATGTATACTATAGTCTCCCAACCTTATAGTATGTGGAGACCTTAACTCTATGGCATAGTGTTTACAATGTTATCCCTTAGCATCAAAGTTTAGGTTCTTACATGCCCTTTGCTAGTTATTATAGGTAGCGTATGTGCATAGATCTTAGTCTAGGTTTCGTAGTATTTAGGAATCATGGAAAACATACTATTCCATGATGCCCTCACTAGGAAGAACAAGCGTAAGTTTTCGAAACTCGTAACCAAGGCAGACCTGCAAAATAGAAACATGAGAAGAGTAAATAATTAACCAAGAGATAGATAATTAATAATGGTAAGGACAGTAAGATAATTCACGGCATCTAGTTAATTAACTAAGAAAGATAATTAACGAACATAGGGCTTACCTGAGTCGTAAAATGGAACAGTAGTAAAAGTGCACAGCAGAACTGGAAGTATAACTAGGAACTGAATTGCGTCAAGTAACCAATAATCCCAATGTCGCAAGAGTAACCTGTAAATCAATAAATAAGGTGCCTTAGTTCGTATGAACTAAGCATGCATAACGAAGAAGGACCTTACCTCTCAGATAGTCATGGGAGAACGAGTCCCACCACTCCACCACTTTGTTCCCATCAACAAAGTTAAGTTAGTTTTTATTAAATAAACAAAATACACATGTGCAGGAGCAAAAAAATGATCTATACAATTCATTAATTCACCGATAGTAATAACTAAGATATATCAATAGTTTAAATAACAAAATTAAGACATAAGAAGTAAACGAACTAATAGTTATTGAATGGATAAGAGATTAACAAGACAATGGACAGATTCTGAAGAGATCGAGAGTATAAGTAGCACCTGTGTTTCTACACGAGTAATAATGATCCCCTTTGGGTAGTTTTCACTAGCCTATAATTTTATTTTATTTTTCAATTTTTTGGGACATTACAATATATTATGTATTAACCAATCTACTGGTATATTAGACCTCTCTATGTAAAATTCGCAAAGCCATTATGCGTGCTATTAAGTGCAAGATTTTCAATTTCTTATGGGTTGGCACACAAAAGGGGTATAAGTAACATTTGACTCGTTAGGATATCATTTCAAGGCCTAAAGAGATGGGAGGATGGGGCGCCAAGAACATATATGTATGTTTGTTAAAGGTATGGTTGTGAAGAGCTTGTGGAGGGTCCTCTTTGTAGACAGTTTATGGCATCGATTGATCATGTCTAAATACTTCCAAGAATTTTACAATGGAGCAATGGATTAGATGTGGAAATAACAACACAAAAGGGGTATCGAATAAATGGATATGTCTCACAATTGCTTATGACTTATTGGGTATGTGGCTAGCATGGGCGCTTGTGAATGGAATTAATATCAGATTGGGGATTGACCCAATAATTTATTGGGGGATAATCTATATACTAGCTCAGAAGGTCTTAAAAATGAACTCCAGTCTCTTGGTTTATACTCAATGAATCAGGTCTATGGTGGAGATGGCTTGGAGCAGGCAGTGACGGAATGGTTAAACTCTAATTAGCTTGGATTGACCCAATTGTTGGGGGATCATCTATATACCAGCTCTCAAAAGGTCTTAAAAATTAACTCCACTCTCTTGGCACATACTCATTGAATCAGGCCTATACATACAAGAATTAAAAAGAAGTGGTATTCAACTATCAAATCAAGAAGATCGGCTTGTATGGACGTGGAACAATAAGACAAGGGAAATCACAACGAAAGAGGCATATTCAACATTATGGGAAAATCATGTATATGATCCCACATGGTGGTACAAAGATATATGGAAGGCACAGGTCCCCTTGACATGCAAAATATTCTTTTAGCTGACGATGAACAATTACATTCTAACATGGGAGAACTTGATCCGGAGAAGACATGGAGGTCCTGGAATTTGCGTTACTAGAGAAGACACAGAGGTCCTAGAATTTGTCTTATGTGTTGGCAGCAAGCAGAGACAAATGAATGCACATCTTCTCATAAATTGTTCCTTTACTCAAAAAGCATGGAGGATCAATAAATGATATGTGACATGTGAGCTATGAGGGTTTTTGGATGGAGTTTTCCTTGGAAATTTGCAGTGTTCGATGGAAACTCGCCCCCCTCGTTCCCCACGCCCTGGGGGCTTGGGGGCTCCTCCAAAAACGTTTCTTCACGCCCCCAAAAATGCGAAACTTCAGGAAACGCAGGTGGGGGCGCACCTCCTATCTTTGAACGACGCCCCGCTTGTGGGGGGCGCCCACACGCCCCTCCCCTAAGACAGGGGGCGCCCACACGGCCCCCCACGATTTTGCTTTTTTTTTAAATTTTAATATTCGAATTAAAAAAAATACAAAAAAAAATCAAAAACAAAATGCATAAATGATGAAATAAACCCTAAATTGCCCTTACCTACATCGTGACTCAAAATTATTTTCTCATTTCCGTTGCCGCGTGAGTGTTGAGGCTGCCGCGTGAGTGTTGAGCTCGTGTGACTGGAGTGGAGTGGAGTGTTGCATTTTGGAGGAGTGTTGCAGTTTGCAGGAGTGGAGAGGAGAGGAGCTCGTGGTCGCAGGCTTGAAGCCTGAAGGAGCTCGTGGGTCGCTCATGGTCGTCGGCTTGAAGCTTGAAGCCTAAAGGAGCTCGTGGGTCGCTTGAAGCCTGAAGGAGCTCGTGGATATAAGAAAGGTCAATTTGTCTTACTGAAACCGCCTGTGGAATGTGGCTCGAAATCTAACAATCTTTTTTTTTTGCAATATTTATAATCTCTATTTTTTTATGTACAGTTCATATGAAAAAAAAATTAAATTCAAACTGGAGTAATTGTATCTGCAAATTAACTCCACTGCTAGTGCTAAGTGAACTCAACTTTCCAAATGGTTAAGAAGCTAGCAATTTGACTGTTCAAGTGGTTAAGAAGTGAATTTTCCTTTTGATTGATTTACTACTGTTATACATTGGTCTTGGAACAACTGTCATACTTCTGTTAATGCCCTCTCCCTTGGCTTGGCATCACCCTGTGGTCACCCTTAACCTCGGTCCTGCCTCATCACAGTCCCTTGTGGGCCATGGGTTGCCTTGGAGAAGCCTACAGTGGCTTACATTGATAGGCTGCAATAAATTTCAGCATGTTTGAAGCCTTCAACAGCCTCACTCCTAATACACTCTTCAACCTGCAAACACTCACAAACACATTAAAAGTTGGTTATAAGGTTAGCTTTTTATTAGTGTGGTTTGTTATTAAATGAAGGACTGATTTTAACCTTGTTCGCAACATATATCAGACTGTACATACAGACATTGTTTGGGATATGATTATAGTTTAAACTCCAATTATTGTTATACTTTTGCTAATACTTTATGGCTAATCGTAAATGATCATTTTGTTTTAGACCTTGTTTGCAAGCATACTTGTTGTTTTGTTTTCATAATCAGCCTATATTTATAAATTAATTGAATTTGAAAATGTTCATGATGCAGAATCAATGAATCATTGAATTGTCACTTGTGTATGTTTGTAACATGCTTGTTAGATTATCATTAAATCGCTAGTTTTAAAATTTTAATTTACATTGTTAGGATTTATGATATTTATTATCTAGCATTTATAATTTTTATTTTTTTTAATTTATATATATATTTTTAATTTTTATGACCTCGACGCCCCCCAGCCCCCCGCCCCCCTCGAATTTCCCTAGAATTTGGGGGTGGTCTCCACACGCCCCCACCGTGCGTTTCCCCGCTCCCGCGTCCCGGAAACTTGGGGGAACACTAGAAATTTGTATGCATAATTGGAGGTGCAACAATAATAATAAGATGGATCTTCAATTTATTGTGTGTTGGGAAATATGAAAGGAGAGGAACCAACCAACATTTGATAGACAACAAACTTCGACACATATAGTAAGTCAAAGAATCATTACAATTGTAGGTGTATTGCCCATTCCTAAACCTCACTGAAAGATACATATTAAAAATCCCTCATGTTTTTCCTCAAAACTGTAGTAGAGGTTTCTTTGACAGGGCTTCCCATATGGATGCCATCTATGGGGGCGCAGGAACGATCATCTAGACAAACTATCAAGAATGCTATAAATTGATGATGAACTGTGGTGGAGGCACCAACACTAGAATGAAGTTAATGGTGCTCTGGACGTTACTTTTCTTTAGAAAAACTCTAGTAGGGTGGTAGGAGATTCCAAAACTATAGTAGATTGAGTCAACCGAAAAAATACCTTTGAAGTGATACATCTCAGACCATGGTTGGATAAGATCAAGGACATTATTAGCTTTTTCTTGAGGATCACATTTGCAAACATATACAGAGAGTTCAATCATATAGTGGATACCTTGTCCAAGGCAACTTTCAGGGTACAAGAAGGATATATATACTATCAACATTTCCAGGGTTAGTATTGTTAAAACCACTAATCATAATTTTGTTTACATTTTCCTAACTATCTTTCAGTTATAGTGGACACTTATGATATTGTAACTATATGTACTTCTATGTACATTGCTAAGTAATTGAATAGTGTATGCCTTGTCTGCCTATGTTTCCATTCATGGTTTCCTAATTCCTTGTTGGCTTCCGTTATGTTTCTACATTCTTTTTATCATGCATCTAACAGTGGTATCAGAGCGCCATTAGATCTGTGGCCTTTATTGATAATGGCCTTTGTTGAAATAGTTCTCCCTAATAGTCGCCCGTAAAGAGTAGGGCCTCTAGACTGCTGGTAAAATATTGAATTCCACCATTTGCTGCGGCGTGAAAAGAAACTCTAATCCGTTCTACAGTTTTTTTGAAGATCAAAAGTGGAGTTGCTGGTAAATTTCTGTTATTATTTGAAAATTGGTTAATTGCAAAGAATTGGCTGTGTAGAAGAATTTAATTCAAGGATTATCGGATTCATCCTAATGCAAAAGGAATTGAATATATGAAAAAGAGGATTTTATTTACATGAAAGGGTTGTATTATAGGAAAGGAGAGCTTTGTTGTCCTTTACAGTAATCCAATGAAGTCGTGAATGATAGGGGATAAAAAATTGAAGAAAGAATATTTTTTATATTGGAAGTAAAGTGAACGTGAATGATAGGGGATAAAAATTTGAAGAAAGAATAATTTTTATATTGGAAGGAAAACGAACGCGTGAGGAATCCAATAGTTGTGATAATGAGTAAGATTTTGGCATATATTTTTAGCAAAGTCCAGTGTTTTTTTTTTAATATTTATTTTCTTAATTTTTAAAGAAAAGAAGACAATCTATGTTCACGGTGAAAGAAAATTCGGAAAAATTGGTCGTCAATTATACTAAGAGGCAGTGAAAATAATTCATATAAAAAAAAGAATAGTTATGAAATGAGATTTTAAGTCATGACATGGTTGGGATGGGTTTTTTTTTTTTTCCCTTCAAATCAGTCGAAAAAACCATTCCTTGGTATTCATTGAATCAAAGGAACCTTTTACATCTTCAGTCAATACAGTAAAACCCCAAGGGTCAGCACAAAAAACAGGTGACAATCTCCATATCCAACATACATACATCATAATCAAAACAGAAACCAGCAGAAAATCAAAGGTAGCCAAAGCACCTGGGAATCACTACATAATATCCCTCTCATAAGAGAGCTGAATGGATCAGTCATCTATGTCCCTAGAGAAAATAACAAGAGCCCAGAAATATGATCCAAGCAAGGAGAGTGATTCTTGTATCATGTAGTAGCTTGCTCAACAATACCTGATAGTAGCTCAATGAATCATGAGAGATAAAACTGTAATAGAATGAGCATATTCTAAAAAAGCTGTGATGAGTCAACCCCAATAATCTCATTTCCAAATGATTCAGTAAGTAAGAGATGGCCCGGAGCCAAGTGCAATCCTTCCTTGGATAAGATGTCCGCCCTCTTGTTATGTTCCCCCTATAGACATAACTGAAATCCACCCAAGTAAAAGAGGACATGAGAATTCTGGTGTTGAACCACCAAGCCTCAAGATTCACCATGTCCAGGGTAGATTCATTTTTTGCCCAGTTTATAATCACAGAGGAGTCGCCAAAGATATGTAGGTAAGGCAACCCAATATCCTTGTCGACCCGTAGTGATGCTCAGAGTGCTAAGAGTTCTGCTCTAGTATTAATGCAGCTGCCACATCCAAGTTTGAAAGCAAGAAGGTGATGATCATTCAACCAAAAACAAAAGCCCACCATTAGAGAGAATTTGAGGTCAAAAATGGGCCTCAAAAGGACCAAAATGTACTATAAAAATCAACCAATGACATTCTAGTAGATGACATCATCCCCCATGGTTGAG
>LPNX010704149.1:24878-43104 GCA_001517045.1 Pseudotsuga menziesii
AGTAATGGTCGTTCAATGTCAGGAGCCATTTTACTTTGTAGTTTTTGAACGCAGATAGAAACAAGCCGTAAACAACTATTTTGAACCTTGAAAAACTGTTTTATATCTAATGGGGAACCTGATTGGTTTTAGTTTGTAGCATATCTTTGTTGATATAGAACCATCTGACTTTAAGAGCAAAAGTAACAAAAAAATAAATAAATTATGTGGATAGGGTTGTGGATCAACATCAAAAATGCAGTGTTAGATCACCCATCAATATTGAACCTTCCGACTTTAAGAGCAAAAGTAATAAAAAATTAAATAAATTATGTGGATAGGGTTGTGGATCAACATCAAAAATGCAGTGTTAGATCACCCATCAATATTCAAGTTTTAGTGCGGTATTCAAGTTTTAGTGCGGCACAAATAGGTGTTCGAAGTATGTAATCTAGTTAGTTAGTTAGTCAGTACCATAATCGGTTAGCCGGTATTGGCTAGAACCGTCAATTATGTAACATAAATTCCATTGCTACTCATTCGTTTCAGCTCTTCCCATTTTATTAACATGGTATCAAAGCAGTAGGTTGATCCAAAGAAGGATTAAACCCTCCTTGCTCTCTGTAAGAAAGTTTGTAATGTTGAAGGACGACAAGTTCACTGCAGTTTTTAAGAGAAGCCCACTTAAAGCTGCCGAGTGCATTTGTGGAGACGCAATCCAGTTTGAAAGAATTCCAGATTGTTGTTCATGGTAATCAAAGATTTGTTTTCGAGTCTAGTCGACAATTTTGCAGGCCGTTTGATGCTCAGACATAGACCAGCAGGGATTTGCATTTTAGAATTTTGCTATTAGAGTATGATAATCAAGAAAGTAACTCTTGAGATTAAAAGGGAGTGTTAGAAGTATGTAATCTCATTAGTAAGTCTATTCAGTTAATCAGTTCTATAATCAGTTAGCTGGTATTGACTAAAACCGTCAATTATATAACATAAACAGTTCAACCATTCTTGGTTGTTACTGATTCTTTTATGCTCTCCCCATTTTTTTTAACACTAAGGGGTTGGAGCCATGTGAAAGTACTAGATAAATTTGAGAGGAGGTTACATCAGTGCCCACTGCCGATAACATAGCCGAGCATAAGTGCTTTAGATTAATGTTTCAAATGGGCTGTTTGTGGTCCCTGATGTATGTGGGTGAACTGTAATGTTTCTGGATTTTGAAGGGTACCCTTTCAAATATAAAAAATTAAAAACATAAACAAATACAAGGAAATGAACCCCAATTTTTCCTTTGCATAATAAAGTAACTAATTAATCAGTCATGGCCACCTGATTTGACTAAAAAGTTTAATACAGTAGCCGTTCAGAGTTGGCAGTGTGAACAATATCCACACAATGTTCACTGATCTGGGGTGGTCACAGAAGCAGACATTAATGTACTTTTTGGAAGCAGACATTAATGTACTTTTTGGGTTCCAGGTTGAGTACATTGCACTGGTTGCCTTTTATAGAATCCATTGAGGAAGAAAATCAATTTCATACTTGGTTGGTTTGGCAAGTAAATTATTCGTTGCCTCTTGAAGTGTAAGTTTTACAAGAAGGTCAAGGGATATTTTAACTATCTAACCCATTTTATTTTTAAATAATAACATAACAAACAAAAGCATATTATATTCTTGGAGAATAGGGTAAAAACGATTGTAAGGACCCTCGGAACTTTCAACAGAAGGCAATCAGGCATTAGGAGAGTCTGTGGAAGGGATTCAATGTGTGTTTGACATATTTAAAGACTGTGCAAGGTCCGATCAAAACGAAGAAGTGAGAGAACAGGTGGTCATTCATATTTGGTAATTCATGCATGGAATTTGAAAGTCAATATATGGGATTGTAAGGGTCTTAAGAGATCCCTCTCACATAATGTCATCTGCTAGATGTAATGATTGATCATTGAATTACATAAAATTTAGCTTGTGGCCATTACTGCCTCTTTTGCTCACAACACAACAACAAAAAGAACTATGGTTTTATTTAGTTCTTCTTCTGTAAAGTATCTTGGATAGGTCTTCTTTCCTGTTAAACAATTATTTCTCTCCCTTATGGTCGAACCTCAATAAAGATTATCCCGGATAGATACCTGAATATATAAACTGATTCCTGCCTGGCTATCTGTAACTGGTCCTGCCTTCCTATCCGGATTCTTGCACTTGCCTCATGAACAACTACTTTTGGGCTTGCTTATCGTATGTGTTCCTATACAAAGGCCTGGCTAAGGAGGGTATTATAGAGTGGTATACCGGAGGGCTAATGGGTGGGTTTATGAGCTTGAATGTAAGGTTCAGGCAGAAGGAGCTAATAATGGAATTTCTAATAATAATAGGAATTGCTCATGTGGTTATTTTACCCAATATCTAGCCTATCTGAATTGAAAGTAGGAACTAGTATGTCCGAATTGAAGTAGGAACTAGGGTAGGGAAAATCTAATCCACCTCGACAGTAATTTATGGGCCCCCAAGCGGAACCATCATCCAGTCACCAGGATGGTGAAGGCTCCTGCTAAAATCTCTGGTTACCACTATCTAATCCAATACAGAATGGTGTAACTCTATTTATAGCAGTTAATAACTCTATTTATAGGCTATAGCAGTTAATAAGTTAATAAATATCTAACAATGCCTTCCTTGTTTAATGTGAAACCCAAAATCAAGGAGTGACTAGACCAACGGGAGGGAGGACTCAACCGGGTTATTGACTGGCTCGACCCTATATACGCAGAGTGAACCTACTTCTACCGCATCTAGTTATAGTGCGTGGCAGGGTAGGGCTTGGCCTTTCTTTTTCTCCTCTATGGTCGAACCTCAACAAGCCCAATAACCAACTCCTTTCAGTACCAACCCCACGCCAATACTAAAGTAAACCCCCGCAAACTAAATGCTTGCTTGATTGTATTCCTTCTAAGCACCTAATGGAGGTGCTAGGCTTGTTGTAAGGTGAACGTGTAACAACATATGAATAGCTCTCCTCTTTATATGGCCATATTTCCTGTAAACTAGCTTATAGGCTTCTTCATGAGGTAATCTATAACTAACTAGAAATGTGACCAGCATCTTTTCTTCGAGATCAAGAAAGAATGTTTAAGAGTGTTTAGCTCATTGTCATGCTGATAGCTTGGCATGTCATGTTCATGCGGGTAATGGGGGTCGAGGGTTACCGCCGGTAAGGGAGTTTGGGGAAGCGAGGACACGTGGACACGTCATACAATTAGGCATCTAATTGAACAATGTAGTTGTTATTTTACCAAACTCCCATCCAACTCATGCTATTCGCAGTGGTGGGCATTCTGCCTCAATCATCTCACTAGGTTTGATGTAGTTCCTCCTTGGCATACAACTGTGTTGGGTAACCTAAATATACCAGATGGTATTGTTAAGGATTTCCTAATAAGTAGCTTGGAGAAGGACCTTGGCCATATTAGGATCCTTAACAAACTTAGTCAACCAGTGCTCCTTCACTAAATCCAAAAACTGTTCCTCCATCGACCAAGCGGGATTGAAATTGAAGGGACTTTTTTCTACCAGTTATAAATTCCAGTAAAACTGGAAAATTGTAAGAGTATCCTCCCGACCCAACCCATTGCCTGATTTTCAAATGTTCATATGAGAAATGTTCAACATGGAAGAATCTGTCTAATCTCTTCACAATCCTGTCCTCACCAAGCCTGTTCCGTTGGAGCCACCTCATCAGTTTACAAAGAAAGAAGCCAGTCAAAGAATCCACTTGAGCACTTTGTCCCCAAACTTAATCCCTCCCTAATGAGAAATTGAAATCATCCCCAACAAATAACCCTACCTTGCCTCAAGACTTACATATTTTAAACATTTTCCCATAAAAATTTCCCTTTCATTATAAGGCCCTATATTGAAAACTATAATCTCCATTCCCAACTCCTGGGAGAACAGTACAGAACCCATACCTGAGGGGGAAAAGAAAATTCGTTAATGCAGTTTCAAACCCTAGATCTCCAGCATATATAAAGGTGAATTCCGGACTCACCAACATTTTCCCCAACCCAACCACAATCTTGCTACCCTTACCCATGGATTCCGGCAATACATTAATATCAGGCTTCTTAACACCCACTAATATCAGGGTAACTTTTTTAGGGGCGGAAAACCCCCTACAATTTAATGAGAGACAAATAATAAGGTAACCTTGCCTAGGGTGACTCCTGCTCTAAGAACCCCATTCAAGGAAGATTGTTTCCGGGAGTGAACCTCAATAGCTGCCCCTTCATGTGCAAGGTGGATATTGGATTTTTTACCTATACCCACAACTTTACTTACTCCTCCATTGTACATTCTCAGGGTAACTTTTTTAGGGGTTGAAAACCCCCTACACAGTTTAATGAGACACAAATAATAAGGTAACCTTGCCTAGGGTCACTCGTGCTCTAAGAACCCCATTCAAGGAAGATTGTTTCCGGGAGTGAACCTCAATAGCTGCCCCTTCCTATGCAAGGTGGATATTGGATTTTATACCTCTACCCACAGCTTTATTTACTTCTCCATTGAACATTCTCAATCCCCTATCTGACTACCCTCTTACACGGGTAGGAGAAACCCTAGTTCTCGGATTATATATGGGTTCCTCCTTATCCCCAACCCATCCTCAAAGGAGGCTTCATATACATCTTCCAGGGCCCTACGAGGGTTCATCTCAGGCGAGTCCTTTAACCCTAACTTCCCAATAAACTGAATTTTAGAGACTAAGGAAACACCCAAGAAAACCCTTCCTCCAATACTATCTATCCCCAGATTCCTATCACCCAGCCCTTCAATATTTATGTAAGACTAGCCAAAAAACCCATTCCACGCCAAATCCTTTCAAGAAGGAACTAACCAGTTTAAGGACGTGCCAGAAGACTCCGACGGAGTGCCTTAACAAGAGAAATTTTGAGATAAGACTTGGGGAGGCTCAACAGTCATTGAATTAACTTATGCCAACTGCGAACACGAGGCTGGGATCTGAACCTTTTCCTGCCCACCTGTTGCAACCTAGAACTTACTATTATTCACCTGAGCTTCCTCCATAGGTCCGGTCAATATATGTCCTACATCACCCGCTTCTTAAGAGTATCCGAAAGCCCGACCACCTCCATCCTCTACCTCCCCTTTATTAAACCCATTAACTAAACAAACCAAGAGGCCAGTAGAAGGCTAAATGAGTGAGGGAAACAACCCAAAATCTCAACCATTAAACATCCCTTCACATTAAAATATTAGGGTAAACAATTTTCAACAATTTCAATCTCAAAACCCTGAACTAGAATTAACAGGAGCTAAGATAACGGAAAATAAAACTAGTTTAATTACTAATGGTTAGTGTTAACAGTTAAAACAATTTAAATTCTCAAACTTTTAAATCAAGGGAAAGGAAATAAAAATGCCAAGGGAAACCGAAAATCAAATCATACAACGATTTTAACTCTAAACTATTGAGGGGCTTTTATCCCCTGGGACTTGATATTCAAGGCTGAGACTCATTTATGTATAACTAACTCAACTAAACAAAGAAATTGTATTAAACAACTATAATCGGGAATATTTCATAAGGAAGAGTGAAGAAAGTAATCACTCACATTATGTGGCCTTCAACATTCACTTTTCGGGCCATCTACATTGCCCAGTGAATTGGTATTTTTCTCTCCATCTGCAGTCACTTAACATATCAAATTATTAGAATCAACCAAATATACAACAAATTGCAAATAAAAAAAACCATGATTTAACATTACAATATACCTGATGTTGCTCCTTGGATTGACTAACCCCGCCACAAAACCCTCATCCTATCATCATCCATTCTGCTTTCTGCACTTGTCACCTTCCTTCTTGGCCCAAACTAACCAAACCAAGACACCAAAAAAACAGAAAAGGAAACACAAACCCAAACCAAAGGGGAAAAATTGGCAAAAGGAAACACAGACCACTGAAAACCAAATCCAGACCAACAAAGCAAAGCAAAGAAACGCACGGTCATGCTAGATCCCATTTTCAAAACAAAACAGACCCAACAACAAAACAATCCTCTGTTCTTCTCTGCTCTCTAAACAAAGTCTCTGCAAAGTTTGAGATGCTCAGTTCAAGCTCAATCTTGCTTTGCTCTCCTCTACTATCACCTATTTGCTCAGGCCTCTTTTTATCAATTCTACCTTCATCCCAAAATATTCATTGTTCACATCGTCAGCCTCTCTCTGCCTTCTCATTTAGACCTCCATTATAACGTTACTCGGTTCACACCATTGGCCTTCGTGCCTAGCCTTCATTGTTCAGATCGTCAGCCTCTCTCTGCCTTCTCATTTAGACCTCCATTATAACGTTACTCGGTTCACACCATTGGCCTTCGTGCTTAGCCTCAACGCTCCCAGACATTGAGGAGCCTCCCTTATAAAATTATTGGGTTCATATCTTTAACGCGCTCCCCAACGTCTAGTTTGAAGAGCTGGAAAAAAACACGTTACAAATAGCACGCTCCCCAATGGCTGGTTTGAAGAACTGGAAAAAAAACACGTTACAGTTAGCACGCTTCCCAACGGCTAGTTTGAAGAGATGGCAAAAGAACACGTTACAGATAGCACGCTCCCCAACGGCTAGTTTGAAGAGCTGGCAAAAAAAACACGTTACAGTTAGCACGCTCCCCAACGGCTATAGTTTGAATCCTTTGGATAGCCCTTCCGTGTCTAAGGTGTAGAAAGACCAACCCTTTAACCAAGGTTTGAAATTCGCTCATGCTTTTAAACCCGCAACAACAGTTTCTTGAATTAAAAATTAGGCGGTGACTACTTACTCGACCATTTACACGGATTGGACGACCTGGCTCACATGAGCGGTCACATCCGACGTTGCCGGTTGTCCGATCGGTGCAAATGGTCGGGTAAGTAGGTTATTTCTTAAAAATTATATCTGGACTATTGACTCCCACTTACCTTTTGAGGGATAGTTGTTTTTGGGCCCCCTAGTACTCCTCTTCCGTTGAAAAAAATACAAATCATGGGGAAACCTTCAATGGGGCTTTCATCGCTCCAAGGGCTTGTGTATGGTTGCATGCAGTTTTTGTCTGTCGAAATTAACTAGTCTGTTGTGCAGGATTTAATGCGATGGTAACTATGCAGTAGGCCATTGGATCTCAAGCAGCTTAAGATTCAACGGCCTGCTGTGCAACAAACGTCGCATTAAAGCCTGCACAACAGGCTAGTTATTGATCATCGTTTTCATTGTTGGATGTATATCTGATCCTTTTTCGGAGCTTTTGATCAATAGAATTTCCTTCGTACTGAAGGAGCTGAAAGGTTGTCTACTACTAGACCTCCTTCTAACGTCACAACCTCTTTCTCCTTGTATTTGGATCCAAGGTCATAAGCATTTTAGGATGTGTCAGAATGTAACTAGGTAGACAAGCTCATTCTAAGAGAGCCTTTAAGCAAGAACTAATGCTTCAGTGACTTTTGGACTCTTGCGACAAGCAAAGATTATTTTGCAGGGGAATGTTTCCCCTTATTAAGGCTTACTTAGCTTAGAATAACCAAATTTTGAGAGGGGGAGAGGGATATTAACGATTACATACTGGATTTTTGAGTAAAGAAGGGATATTCAAATTCTCATGACCTACTTCATTAACTTTTGAAGAAAAAGAACATTCAACTAGCTCAGAATGTGAAATAGGCTTACCATAATCCTTAACAGGATTGAGAGCTTGTGAAAGCATCCAAGTTTCCTCCTTTTAACTTTCTCTGGGGCACTATTCCATCCTAACTTTGAACTACATTCTATGTCTTTGCCGAGCCTTCTTGATTTGACAGTGATTTCGAAATTGTCACCTTCTTAACCCAAACTTTTTTTAGCCATGGCCTTTGGGTTGTCATCTTGTTGCAGTCTGTCAATGTATGCCCCACCTCATTTCATGAAAAGAATTTGAAAAAGAGCTTCCAATAGTCCATTTTTTGCATCTAAGACTAACCTCCCACCACCAATTCAATTTCCTCTAGATGCCCATCTCACATGTCTAACTACAACTGGGTCCATGCCCATCTATATATTTTTTAGTCTAATTTTGCTTCTAACCCTGCAAACTGTCCAATTTTGTTGCATATTGTGATCGTGATTTCTCCATGCCAAAATTCGATTGGGTGTCCTGGGAGTATGGCCCACTATTTATGGGTATTGTGTGGCTCTCTGTGAGGATCAAACTCCATGCAACATTTTTGGAGGACAAGATTTGATGGGCCCCAATTGTAATTTCATTCTAAATTTTTTTCAACATCCATTGTCGATTGCAATAAGAAAAAAGATCCAACCACTTGCTAGTACATGACACATCGATTCATATCCCAGACAGAAATTCAAATTATCTTTGACCCAAACTTAGAGGGTATTCAAATGGACATTTTTACCATATAAGCATCCAACAAAGACATTGCCTTAGAAATCCAAAATTTTCTCAATGAAAACACCCTTCCCATAACCATCTTCACCTTCTCCTTTCTGGCAATGTAACACTTCTTTTTATTTTGTTTCAACACTCCAGCTCTACACACCTCCTTGTTTGGAAATGCTTCACATTATGATATGAGATTTCCTCTTGTTTGTTTTGAGTTTTTTTACGAGCAAAGAAGAGGGGGGGAGTTTGAATTCCAAGGAGAGGATCTTTTCACTACTTTGTGCTTTTGTGAACCAATCAAAGTATCATTTGCTAGTTTCCCCCCTTGCCCGTCACCCTACCTAGAGCAATTAGTGTGATTATAAATCATGTCTTGGATTATTAAAGGATCACCAAGTGTCATGGATATGGCTTTTGATCCTCCATTCTCACATGGGAAAGTTCGAAGCTTGAATTCCACACAAGTGTGGAAGATCTAGACAAGGCTAGGGCTATCGCCTTCATCATCCAGATTTTCCTCCATTAAAAACGCACCCTCCCAAAATAAATGACTATTTTCAGAATAGGTACCAGGGAGGATAACAAATGGCTAGCTCAGACAATGATCTAACCAAAAAAGGAAACCCCCAAGCCTTTGAGATCCACCTAAAATGCCACTTGTGACTTTGGAAACCTCCTTGCTTTGCAATCCCACCACCTTAGAGTTTGAACCATGAAAATCCCAAACACCCAAAATACACACATTTAAATCAAATAAGCTTTTAAAAATTTGTATTCTATCATCCCGCTTGAATATTATTATTAATAATTAAATTATCATCACAAAAACATAAAAATATAAAAAAATCAAATCCTCGTCTATTGTCATATTGTTAATTAAATCATCATCACATAATTATATTATTTTGAAAAATCAATAAATATAAATGTCATTAAACTTTTGTGCAACTGCGTCCACACCACAATAGTTGATTTAACCCAAGGCATGTCTCGATCTAGGCTTGGTCGGCCAGATGAAATCCTATACCCACAGGAACCTCGAATTCCAAGGTCAATCCAATGGTTGCTATCATGAGACTTTTACTATAACCACCTATATGGATAAACCTCGAATTCCAAGGTCAATCCAATGGTTGCTATCATGAGACTTTTACTATAACCTAAATTCAATATGCATAGTATCTACAAGAGACGTTATTTAATTTAAAACAAAATATTTTGTTTTTTTTCAATGTTAAAAAGTATTTACTATTTTATTTTGTCTATTAGTTATAGCTTGTAGCTTGATTGATGAGAGGAATGAATGTTACAGTCTTTACCCAACTTTTATGTAATGAATAAATGAACCTATATTTGATTCTTAAAACCTTTAAAATTTGCAACATTTCTTGTATTTGTATTTGAATTTATCATTTTGAAACATTTTCATCTCTTCTCCACGATCTTGAGCAGTTTATGTGAAACACGGTATCCTTTTGGCTTTAAGTTTTATATATATATCTTAATTTTGTTAAATTTGAATTATTTTGGGCAACTTGTCAAAGAGTTTTAACACTGCAAAGCACGGTCCCTTTTTTGGCTTTTATTTTGTGTTTCTAATAGGTAATGGATCATTGAAAAAAAAGATGGGAAATATTTTAAAGCTCAAAGCAATTTTTTCCATTTATGATGAATTTTAACATTCTTTTGCAGTGGAGTTTTGCATAGACTCTTAAGCTCTGTTCAAGCTCTTCGAGTCCCAGATTTCAATCAAATGGATGAGCAACTTCTCTTAAATTCGTTCGAATTAAAGAAATACTTCAACCAAAAATTTCAGATTTTCACTTCTGAGCTTTTGGATTCAGCTACTATGCCACATGACCAAATTAAAACAAATGTGTCTCGGATTGCTTCAGTGGTTACACCGGTCATCCCTACTGTGAGGCATCGGATGTTCCTCTCCAATCTCGACCTTCATTGGATTACCTTTAACAACACTTGGAATCTTCTCGTCTATAAAAAAGAGCAGCCAGGAGGAGTTTTGTACGATTGTGGAGACGCTAAAAAGGAGCATGAATTCACAATGGTGGACTTCTTGCCACATGTGTGCTCCAATGGTTGCAACAATACTGTTTTCTCTTGTATATAGGAGATTAATTATGTTGTAGTTTTTTTTCGTAAATTAAATTATTGCCATACAATTATATTTAAACAAGAGTTACGAGTTGGAAATGTTTTTGATAATTTTATTAGGTTAAGCTGAAGTATCTTGGTAATTATAATTAGCAAATGTTTTGAAACCAGTGTAAATGGGTTATAGAATTGGAAATATAGAATTGAGGTGTAAACATAATAACTTTACAGAAGTTCACAAAAACTTGACCTAAAGAGTTTCTTATTCAAACATTTCAGAATATTTTACCAAACTTTTAAATTTTCTTTAAATTACAAGAATTTTTTAAAAGTAAAACTAAATTTTAAAATTTTTTAAAAGTAAAACTAGATTTTTTATTAAATTAAAATCATTTTAAAAGTGAAAATTCTAAATAGTAGGGTAATATTTTTTCAAAAAAAAACATAAGCCATGAAGATGCTATTCATGATAATATACAATAATATTTAATAATAATATAAAATAACATTTATAATAATTAGCAAGGAACTCTTCGCCTAAACCATTTCCCAAATATACTACTCTTTGTATATAATAATATCTAGTGTTGATTAAGGATTTAACCGTTTATAACCATATAAATTACCCTGGTGTCGGATCCAACCATGATGAATCCTCTCCATCATGCCAAGAGAATATATTACTGCAACACCAAGCCAACTCATTAACATTCATGATCTATCCATACATGGACATTGGACATTTTAATACTCAAGGTTTCTCGACCTGGGCACTTATTTGTTTATATGCAAAAGATACTCAACGCTAGTTAGCAGTCTAATCTTTCATTTATGATTCTAAATCCTGGGTCAGTTATTTGTTTTCTTGTGTGTGCACCATAGATACAACATTTATTCTTTTGCAGCCTGTAGAATTGGCAAATTAAATATATATGTAATTATTGGCATTGAATAGTTTAACATATTTCTGTTAAGTACATTCTTTTATTAAATAAACGTAAATATGAATTTTTTTTAAATACAAGTAAAAATTATTACATTTTTAAGTACATTCTTTTATTAAATAAGCGTAAATATGAATTTTTTTTAAATACAAGTAAAAATTATTATATTTTTTTTATTTATTTGATGTTTGCTACCTTTCACTCCCTCCAGAAGAATTTCGCAGTTTGCTTATGATCACATTCAACTTCAAATTTAGATGTTTCTATTTACTTCATACTTAAACTCATATTCAACTTCAAATTTTGATGTTTCTATTTATGATCATAATCAATTTGACGTGAAACCAAACCAAATATGCAATAATGACACTCACTGTTTGTATTTACTTAATACTTAAGCTCATATTCAACCAAACCAAATATGCAATAATGACACTCACTGTTCTATTTATGATCTAAGTAATTTGACGTGAAACCTTTTTATACAGTTACATGTGGTAAGAAAAAAATATTTTAATTTTATATTAATTTCATTACTTACAATATAAAATTTTATTGAGAGTATTGTTTTTTAATGTGAGAATAACTTGGCAGACTGTATTTCTAAAAGGTTTAGTCTATACACCGAGTCCATATTAACAAAGTTAATAAACTCAGATTTAGAATAACAGAAATTATTTTTCACTGATTTTTCATTTAATAATTATTAGGTCATCTTTAAATATAAGAATTTGAGAAAGTGGATTCTCAACTTCACCAATTTTGAGTTTTAAAATTTAAAAACTGCATTTCCACAACTGTAGACCTTAAAATTGTCAACTTAAAAAATTTATAAATAGTAAAAATTTCTCAATTCAAAATTCCAAACTATCATTTACATAAAAAATAAAAAAAAACTTTATAGAATTTCCCATACTAAATAATACTATGGACAAACCATCTGGTCAATATTCATGTTACATGGACAAACAACGAATCAGCTAAAAAGAAAATATCATAACAAAAACTTCTCAAAATACAAGACACATGCTTAGGAAATCTATTAGCCATGCAAGATATGTGGCCTTTTCATTCAATGCCCACCATCACATTGCTTCCACTATATAGTGCCATGGATGCACATGAGAACACCCAGGATGTTATGAAGATCATGGCATCTTCCACTATTTACACACGCCATGGCTGCACATGAGAACACTCCCAACACCCAAGATGTTATGAAGATGATGGCACATAGGACAAAACTCCTAGCACCCAACAAGTTTTGAACATGATGGTCACCATTATCGTGGGAGGGAACTGTTGCTCTTAGGTCGTATTAACTTTTACATTACTCGAATTGCAAGTTCTTGAGCCAAATTTCCGCGCCACCCTTGCTGAGCTGCTGGATGATGCCAAGGTGGTTCCATTGTCTGTTGATGGAGATTTGGATGTAGAGATCACAAGCATTCAACATGAATCCCGAGAAGTGAACCCTAGGGATTTATTCGTCTGCTGCACAGGTATGACAACACATGGACACCTTTATTTGACTGAGAGGCCATTAAGAGAGGGGTCGTGGCTGTCATTGAGAGCAAAGAGATTACAATATATGAGTCCATAAATGTGAAGGCCATGGTAATGGTGGAGGACGGGAATGCCATTCTTGCCTCACTTGCAGCGTCGTTTTATGGCAATCCATCGCAGAAACTAGCTATGATTGGAATAACGGGTACTAATGGAAAAACTACCACTTCTTATCTGATAAAGAGTATGTATAAAACCATGGGTCTGAAAACTAGTCTTCTTGGTCCTATTGCTTATTATATTCATATCGATCATGAGCTGGAAGCTCACTCTACCACTCCTGATGCGGTTTATGTGCAGAAACTGATGGCAAAGATGGTTCCCAATGGTACCGAAGCTTGTGTTATGGAGGCTTCCTCACATGCTCTTGTGTTGGGTCGTTGTGATAAAGTGGATTTTGATATTGCAGTTTTTACAAATTTAACTAGGGATCATATGGACTTTCACATGATAGAGGAAGATTATAGAGCGGCCAAGGGGAGGTTGTTTGCTAAGATGGTGGATCCTGAACGGCATCGTAAAGTAGTTAACATTGATGATCCAAATGCTCCTTATTTTAATGCACAGGGAAATCTAGGTGTGCATGTGATAACATTTGCAATGGGGAATAAGAATGCTGATGTTTATGCTTTGGAAGTTCAACTGTCTTTGTTTGAAACTCAAGCCTGCTGATCAGAACACCCAAAGGCAATTTGGCTTTGGAAATATCTTCAGGGATTCTTGGGAGGCATAATGTATATAACAGTCTTGCTGCTGTGGCCGTAGGGATTGCAGTGGGAGCACCATTAGATGATATAAAGAAGGGAATTGAGGAAGTTGATGCAATCCCTGGAATAACTTTAGCAAGGCTTCTTGATATAGTCAGAGAATATAGGGCCCAACATGTAATAACTGGTAATTATGATTCTATAAATGATTTAAGCATTTGAAGCAAATTTTTTGCATCCACCTATGAAGTCCCACTGCCTGTGATTATAAAATAACCTAATGAAACAAAGGTACAGACATGTTATAGATGGCGTTCTTTACTGCACTATGTATCAAAGGCATGCTAAGTAGCATTAAGCCGTAGAGCTTGTAAAGGCATATCTATGTGCATGCATGCATGTGTCTCCAATTTAATCGATTTTATTTTGTTGCATTGTGTAATATATAATCAATTTTACTTTGGAAATTCAACTTTCTTTGTTTGATTATAATCAATTCCATTTTTTTGCATTGGTAACACTTTCTTATCAGCCACAGACATCTGAATGAGATAGAACACCTTCATGGGCTCTCTTAATAGTTCTTTTGTTTCTGCTAAACCTCGACCTCTTGTACTCGGCTGGCCTCAAATGGGGATCTGCAATTCGCCCATAATTTATATGATTAAGATTAGGGTCCACTAACACTCAAAATACTTTAATAAATTTAGAGCTTTATATTTTATCCGAGACATTTTCGCTGGGTTCTAAAAGACAAATCATGCAACCTAACTATCCAAGCTTTAACCATTTATAACAAGATACTTCGACCTAATGTGTTAAAAAAAAATCTTAGGCCATGAATAGGGTATCCTGGACAACAGAAGAAATAAGAAATGAACATTAAAGAAAAATAAAAAAGCAATGGGAAAACAACAAAGTAAAAATTCAAAAAGCACTTTATCCATTTGAGGACTAACCCAAGGGCAAAAATCCTATCACTCATTAAAAAAGTGACTACCAATTCCCGTGAAGTGAAAGAAGAAAAGTAATGTGCATACCTTGGAAGCTTCAACCCATTTGTTATCTATGGATTTGAGATGGGGGCGCGGTTTGGCATGATTAAATATCATCTCTTCTTTTGTTTGCAAGAAGTATATTATATATTCGCGACTATGAATGAACTGATCTTTACTTTGCTCGAGATTCCATTTGGATTATATTCACATTGATTTACTCCCCTTGCTTATTTCTCCTATTGGCAGTGTAGGATTAGCCTCTCCCATTGTATTAGCAGCAGAGTAGCCTGGAAATTATAGCGGATAGCTCCCATTATTACCACTGGATTATTCTCAGGAAATAGGTATGGCACAAATTGAAATGTTGGGCAAAACGAAAAGAGATGCGAGTCTAATTGAAACGTAGAGATGCGAATGGTGGTGGAGAAAGAAAATGCAGGTAGTGAAAGCAAAGAGTGAGAGGTTGCAGAAAGAGATGAATGAAAGAGGAAGCACCGAAGAAAGTTTGATAGAGTTGCAGGAATTGAAGAGAAACTAAGCGATGGCTCGTGACTATGAATAAACTGATCTTTACTCTACTCCAGAGGGCTTGGCCTTATGTGAATCTTATCTACTCTCTCCCTCGGTTGTTTTGTGTCATCCTCATTGTTCACAAGGTCTTTGTACTCCACCAAGTACCCTACCCCCTATTTTTTTACTAGCCATGCATAGAACCATGCCCTCTGAACCCCTATTCATATCTGGACACCTCCACCAGGTCACCATTTCTCAACTTCATTTTCTCCTCCTCGCTCAACACTACAAAATCAAGGTATGTGCCCACTCTTGCACAAATTTCTCACTCAAACCTTCACCAGCTTACAAGACCCATGTCTACTCCGATCAAATACTAGTCTTCCATTCCTCCATGCAAAACTGAATTAAGCCATCATTCATTAAAGCACAGCTAAAACAACAATAATTCAATGACAGGTATCACGATACGATGAGTATAATTCATGGAGAAGGAAGAAAAGTCTTGTCGATCGTCAATCGTCAGGCTTTGTTACATTAATTACATGATGCAATGTGTCATTCCAAATTAATTACAGGTTGCGATGTGTCATTCCGATTTAAAACCTACTTCCATCACCTTCACCGCCGGCGCCTAAGGCTTGGAATCCAAGGCCAATGTCATCCACCCAACCACCAATCAGCGTATGACTAGCAACAACCACATTAAATTAATAATGTGTTTGAATACGTCGATAGTCGATAGGTGTAAATTTAGGCACATACTATAGGGAAAAACATTAATATAAAAAGTATGTGCCTAAATTTACGCTTATTGGCGTATTCAGACACATTATTAATTTAATGTGGTTGTTGATAGTAACGAGTGCGCGCATAGATATATCTACAAAGTATTAATAGAAATAATATTGTTATTTTAATTATAATATATAATAAATAATATTTAATATATTTACTACCATATTATTTAATTAATATAAAACATAATATACTTAAAATATTATTAATACAATGTTTTTCTGTATAGTATATATGAAAAATATATCATGAAGTTAATTATATCCAATATTTATTATTCACATGTTATAAACTAACCTAATAATAGATATCATCACAAATTCATAATGTAACCTAGCCATAATGTTCCATACCATGTTATTGATGTACCAAGTCAACATATGTTCATTATTATTAGAATGAAGATGATCAACGTCACAATGTGACATAACCAACGTTTTTCTCTATAGTATGTATTGTGTCGCAAAACATACGAAGATGTGACATGAAACCCTTGTAAACTGTGACAATGTGACATAGCCTTTGCTTAATTTCACAACGTGACAAATACATTGGGGAATGCAAGCATTCAAATACTAAGTAGGAGGTTCACAAAGGGTTATGATAAATTACATCATTCATCACATTGGAAACAATTATAGTTCTGATTATGTTGGGATGCAATGTTCATGATGGTTTATGTGTCTTTACTACATACCACATTGGTTATGATAATATATGGTTGTGTTGCTCAAAATATGGTTATTGGTCAAAATATTGATGTGAAACTAATGAAATATAGTATGTTATTTATATAATATTATTAAAGTAAACATAAAATAATGAGGTTATTTAGACACATTAATTAATTTAATGTGGTTGTTGCTAGTATTGAATATGCTAATTAACAAGAAGGTATTTAATTCACATGTTATAAACAAATGTAATAAAGTATATCATCACAAATTCATAGTAACCTAGCCATAACGTTCCATAACATATTATTGATGTACCAAGTCAAGATATGTTCATTATTATGTTTTTATCTATATTATGTATTGTGTCGCAGAACATATGAAGATCTGATATCAAATCGTGAGCCAAATTGTGACAATGTGACATATCCTTTGTTTAATTTCATAATGTGACAAAGACATTGGGGAATGCAAGCATTCAAATACGGCGTCCGAGGTTGCCAAATGGTTATGATAATCTTCCTTGAAAATGTCACATTGCAACGTTAGGTTTTTTAATCAAAGAATAATATGTTGGTGAAAGGTTTGTCACATCGCAACGTTAGGATTTTTAATCAAAGAATAATATGTTGGTGAAAGTTTTGTCACATCGCAACGTTAGGATTTTTAATCAAAGAATAATATGTTGGTGAAAAGTTTTATTAGATTCTAATAGTACAAAAGTTGTCTAATTGTCATCTTGCATTATCAAATCATTCCCTAATCGGTTTTCTGAGATTATGTAATTCATTGTAATGTTGGATTGTAAGTTTTTTTCATAGTTGGGTCTAGGGGCGCTCGCACGAAGTTGGTTCCACTTTTTGGTGCCACTTAGGAAATCAGAAACGCACTTCCGAAGTGCAAATCAAGAACGCATATGCGTTATTGATGGTACGTTCGGAATAACCCGAGCCCAAACACAAGGCTAAGGTTCGTGGAAATGTATATCGCATATGCAAAATATCGCATATGCATTTTGTAATGTTACATATCGCATATGCGATATGTAACATTACAAAACGCATATGCGATATATCACAAGTGCGATATGCAACATTTAGAAAACGCAAGTTGTTTTGTACAATGGGTGAAAGTTTCAAATCTAAAATCAATATTGGTGATGAAAAAACCTTTTAGGTTTCTGTAAAAGGAGCTATGGAACTCTATACTAAATAAGGTATGAAAAGTGTTAAATATGTTTATTACACTCCACAATTAAAGCATAATTTATTAAGTGTTGGGATACTATGTCAAAATAATTACAAGGTAGACTTTGATGATAGATAATGAACAATTTATGATAAGAGTCAAGGAAATACGGTGTTTATAGTTGTGCCTATGTCAAAGAATCGAATGTACCCATTGAATTTTAGAGAAAATAGTATCAACCTTGCTAATATGGAATATAAAGACATAAGTTGGTTGTGGCATCTCAGGTATGGCCATTTGAATTTTCATAGTTT
>LPNX010704165.1:0-14600 GCA_001517045.1 Pseudotsuga menziesii
GATTGTTTATTTCTATTGCATATTGGAGAAGATTGATTTCTGGAGTCTAGCTGTCTGTTGTGGTACCCCAAGCCATAGGAATTTCTCTCCGTAACAAGGGGAAGTTATTCCTCCTCCTCTTGATCCTTAAAAAGGTATTTTGGGTTTATTATCACTTGTATATATGTAAATTTTTAGAATAATAAACCCATAGTTAGCTACCTTAGACATTAATTAATCCATTTTTTTCTTATTTGCCTAGCTTCCAATATTCCACTCATGCAAGTTGTCTTCCACATGTCCTAGAAGTCAAAATTGCTAAAACTGAGTCATGGAGCACTTGGGAAACCTGCTGGAATCCATATTTAGCATATCTTCTTTATTCCAGATCCTCCCTAGTGCATGTCTGCTTTTTCTGCTTTATTTCCTGCTTTACTGAGTTTTATGGCAAAAGGGAAAGTAAGACTAGGTGCAATTGACTTGTTTTTTTCCCTCATCATCCTCCATTCTTTTCTCCTAATAAAAGCATGTATGAGTCATATTTCCATCACCTATTATCTTGCCTACTTGAATTTGCCAATTCGTGAGCTCCTAGGAAGATTTTGAAACTGCTTTATGGGGGATTTGACTGATTTAGTAATCCCTCTTTTGACTATTTCGAATGGTATCCTTATGAATTCGAATATCTCATGTAATTATTTATTGTAGCATCCTATGACTTCACAAGGTTGGCTATTGTACACTTATTCAATACAGATTAGTGTTATTCTCCAATTTCAGTCTCCTTTGTGTGTAAATTTGCATGTTTGATTAGTAATTTTGTGAGTGCAATTGATCTATCACCTGGGTTCAATTTCCACATAAATATGTGTTTGATTTTATGAATAAATAAGATTCATTTCTAACAGATTGTTTACAAGGGACTCTTTTTCTTTATATAATGTTTTTATGAATAAATTGAATCATCTAATAAGCGGTTTTGCAGTTTTATTACAAGTATTCTATCTCTATAAGCAACTCATGGAGTATTACTTGGAAAAGGGAAGTATGTTGAAACACTCATCGGGTATCTTAACCTTTCTTGGGGTACTTTTGAAAATTTCAGCTTATAGTGAAAGAAAAAAAAAATTACAATCCTCTGTATATCATTCTTAACCAGCTTTTCTATGATTCATATGGTTTTTGGTATTTTTTTTTCAGACATGTATATTTCTGATTTTCTCTTTTGAACAGATGCTTGACAGACCTACCTTCATTATCATATTTTTCCACACTCTCATATTACACCTATGGATTACTAACCCATCCTATGCTTGTTATCAAAACTTGTCTCTCATGTATTTTGGTGATAACTCGCGAGTAAGTGAAATTTTTGTCTATGGGGAACATTACTTTTCTTTTGTGAAGAAGAAGGACTGTAAGATTAAAGAACAACTTTAAGTTATTCTCTTTTGACATGATCTATGGTTAAGGCCATTATGAAAGTACTTACAAGTTTATTTTATAAAATTGAATTATGTGTTTAGTAAGACTTAACATGCTCTAGTACCAATCAGCTTCCATATATTTAATATCATTATACAAACCAAACCTGTTGGGGTACTGAACAGGCCTGCTGGCAGCGAGTCAATGCTAAGTAAAAACTTAAAACACAGAAGCTTAATAAATGCAAGTAAACCCATCGGCGTACTAAACAGGATTGTTGGCAGCGGGACTATGCTTGCATGGTACCAAGGTAAACCCATCGGGGTACTGAACAAGCCTGTTGGCAGCGGGGAAATACCTGGTAAAAGAGATCAAGTTAATGCACTACTATGCACATAATTCGTAAAACAATGATAATATAAAGATTTTTTTATAGAATTTATGAATAAAAATGTCACGTCCAATTGTTTAACATGTCGTTTGTGAATGCTATAATTTGGGTTTGACCTTGGCCATATAATTCAACATATACCTAGGATGTCATTATCCTAGAAATGGGACCCATAGACTATAAATCTCACATACTCTAGGGTAAACTTAAATATTTTGTGATGATAGGATGTCTTTAAAATAAGGCATAGATGACTAGATTTTCCTCTGGCATTCTTTTGGTTAAATTATTATCATTCAAGCGGTATTTCTAAACACTGTTATATTTTTCAAGAATATACATATCTGAATCATTTCTATTTACTAGTTAGTTTTTTTTTTCTTACAAAATAATAAACAACATAATAGAAGTCTTTAATTTTTATTCTCTGGCACAATCCATTCTTCTCTCTTCTATGGCTTGAGGACATGCCATATCTTTGGTTTGGGGGGAAGGATTGGGAAAAATTAGATTTTTCTTTATTTTTCATTATTTCTGATAGATCTATTTATCTCTGACAAATTATAAGCGTTTTCAGGATAATATAAGCAGTGGAACTTGATTATAGCATCAAGCATATTTTTATAGCAAAATCAAAATGGAGAACTATATGAAGAATCGAATGAAGGTCCAAATGAAATACCAAATGAAGATCTGAATAAAACATTGTAATATCATAGCACTTCTAATTAAAATTTGCCAACCAAATTTTGTTTTTTGGCAAATAATTTTTTTACCTTCATGTGGATGCTTAGAAAATTTTCTTATCTTTTCATTATTGACAACCTTATCCTCTTACCCAATCATGCATGTAAACTATCAAATGACCAATTTTCTTGTTAATCAATCTTATTGTAAATGCGATTTATACCTTTCATGTCATATGTTCAACCTGTCCAAAGTTATACTTTGTACATGGTTGAATTAATTTTAAACCTTATGAACTTACTCATTTATGTATATGCTTGTTGCTAGCTCATGTTTCAAAATTCGTTATGACAGTGTGATCTATTATCTTTCTTTTTTCTCAGTGGGACTTGGCATTTCTCCAGTTTGGGGGGATTTTGATCCTAGATTTGTTATCATTTTTGGAAGTTAAATGATTAATTTAAACATATGTTTTATTATATTTTTACATATTTTCTACCACGCAGATCATCATTTAGCCCAAGGTATGTATGAGTTTAAGGTTTATATAAAATCCATTTCTTATTATCATTTTATGATTTTATTGATTAAAATTGACATTATTGAAGCACATTTGATATATTAATTGATTTGTATATTTGTTTGCAGGTTATATAATCTTTTTGGACAAATTAACAACAAGCACACATTTAGCTTGCCATGTGCACAACACGTCCAACTCGTCATCCAACGCGCTGTGCGAAACTCATTGGCAGGTTTCTAGGCATTTAAATATTGTTGCTGCAGACCATAGTCCTGAAGCACACAAGCAAACAAACATTTAGTTTGTCCTAGATCTGTGGCCAGCATATCCAGCTCATGGTCCAACTCATTGTTCATCTTTCCGTCCATATCGCTAACCAGACTGCACGCTGTTGAGAATTGATTCTAGGCATGAAAACGATTGAAACAGCCTACGGACTGTTTACTGTCCATGTGTCTAGGTAATGAAGCTTGCTTCTAGATGATCTTCCAGCCTACAACCTCCTTGTTGACACCTCATACACAATCCACGTGTTGGATTGATGTATTAATATGCGTTCTAGAAGACTTTCCTCTGTGTGCTCTCCTCTGCTCGCCACTAGTCCACCTGCAGTGATAAGGAAAGAGTGGTGTGCCACATCTGAGAACCATTTGTAATGGAGAGGGATCATGTGTGCCACATAATGCTGGAAAGAACCAAACTCATGCTGAATATGGAAGGATGACTGTGCATTGTCCTGTGATTTGTTAGATGTCATAATGGTCGACTAAATTTAGAGAGCAGTCGACCACTAAAGGGTCGACTTGCTCATCTCTATAAACAACTATATATCCCAGCCTCTACATGAGAGCTCAGTTAGCTTGTAGTTTTATCAGTTCATGCTTTGGTTTGTTGTTCTTGAGCACATTGTGTTTCTGTTCCATCATTTGAATAAAGAGTNATACCAGCCTCTACATGAGAGCTCAGTTAGCTTGTAGTTTTATCAGTTCATGCTTTGGTTTGTTGTTCTTGAGCACATTGTGTTTCTGTTCCATCATTTGAATAAAGAGTTGTATGCTTTGTTGTTTATGATTGCGTTTGAGTAAGCGTTAGCCAGGCATCACCCCTGATTGTTGAGAGGGCCCCTCATCAACCAGAGGTTTCTTTCCTTTTCTTGTTTATTTATTTCATCTTTTCTATTGTAGTTAGTTTTGTTTCTAGTTAGTTTTATCATTTCATTTTCTTCTTGTAATGCACTTTATTTCCAGAATTAAATAGCTAGATTGCGCGCATAGTTTTCTTTCCATTTGCTTTCAGTCATTTCATTTCCAGTTTTCTGTTCAGTATTTGCAATTAGATAGAATTGAATCTTAGTTCTGTTTATTTCCTTTATGTTTCAAGTTTATGCAATGTAAATTTTAGTTTTTTTATTAACATGCAATGATCTCTTTATTTTCATGAATTTGTTTAAGTTCATTTCACTGTCAAATTTCCTTAATAACTAGGTTTACTTATTGCCTTTATGCATTAGATTTACATCTACATAAATTCAGCTGAAGATCAGATCATTTAGGTTAATTTATGTCATTTTAACTATGCAGACTATCATTTGGATAGCCTATTTAAATTTTCATTCAACCACCCCTTTCAAACCTACAATTCAATCTATCATTCAGTCCATGGTTTCGTTTTTAGTGTTTTTAATGAGTTCTGAGATTGTTTTCAGTTCTGTTTCTTTAGTATTTGAAGTATGCTTTGACTGTAATAGTTAAAGGATAGTTTTATTTTATATTAAAGTTAATTTGATCTTTTTTAGATTATTTATTAAAAGTTATCTTATTTCTTTTCACCTTGAATATGTGTTAATCTATTTCATTTTATGTTTCTTGAGTTTGTTCCTGATTCTTTTTACAGTTGTATTGTTTTGTGTTCATGCCTTTGGACTAATTTATCTGTTTACATGTAAAATTCAGTATTGCGTGTGTTATCTTTAGCATTTTTTTAGGTTATTCATTTTTCATTGTGTGATTACTGAAAGAGACTTGTAGGACGGAATTCAAATATATCCCTATTAAGTTTTCTACTTGCTTATTAATTAGGTCTTCTTTGCATCTTAGTTTCCTATTTGAAAAGTTAGTAGTTGATAGTATCATTTTCAGTTTAAAGTTATTTACTTATAAAATAAATTGTCACTTATTTAGTTTAATATTTTGTTCCGGTTTAATTACTTTAATAATTAAATTCTTAGGAGTTTGACATGGTTTTTCATTTTGAAAGATCTTTCGATGTTTTGTTTGTTAAGATATTTACATGACACCCTCTACCTTCACATATATTTTGTATCAAATCTAAGTCTACCAACCCCGGTCGATAAGTAAATATTACTTGAATTAATCTAGATGTTATAACACCCAACATCATCTACCCATTTATTTTTCTTCATTGCTTCCTCAAAGCATGTAGGTTCTTTGTCATTGAGCTTTCACATCAAATCCACATAACTAGGGTATGGATTTAGCTTCTTTCTTTCCCTGATGGTTCCTTCAGGGACACCAAGTATTTCTGCTTCTCCAATTACTTTTCATGCCCATACAGGCCATCTTTTGTGTGAGATTCACTAGGAATTTCTTTAGGTATCTGAGGTTCTATCATGTCATGGTCCTTAGGTATTTTCTCTTCTACCTCATTTATGACTGGTTTAGAAATTTTTGCAGCTCTAGGAGTTTCATGTTCCTCTTAGATATCCTTTCCTTTTCTTGATTTCTTGAAAGTTGTGTCTTCGTCAAAAGTAACATCTCTACTTAGCTCAATTTGACGATGCCCTGGGGTATAGATTTGGCAAGCTTTTGATTTCTCATTATATCCTACAAATAATCCCTTCTTTCTTGAAGGATCCAACTTTGATCTCTTCTCCTTGGGAATGTGTATGTAAACTATACAACCAAATATTTTAAGTTGTATGACTTCAGTATTTTCTTCGGTAAACAACTCTTATGGATTTTATTCCCAAGGGAATTGTGGGAGATTCTATTTTTCACATATAAATTTGTTCTATTTTCTTCTACTCATAGATACAGAGGTATATATTGATCATGGATCATGGATTTTACAACTTCCATGATAGATCTATTCTTCCTCTATGCCACACAATTTTGTTGTGGATTATAGGGAAGGGTGAGGTCTCTCCTAATTATAACTTCTTTGCAGTACTCATTGAATTCACCTCATGTGAATTATGCTCCATTATCTTATCTTAAGGTCTTGATCCTCTTTTCAAAGTGTTAAGATTTCATATTCTAGACTATATGTCATTAGTGTTCAATCCAAATTCACAACAGTAGCATATGAAGAATCATTGAAAGAAACAAAATCACAATATAGACATAGTGTTTATCCTGGGAAGCCCTCAAGGGGAAGACAACCCAACAAAACTTCCTCTGTATAAGATGTATAAGATAAAACCCCCAAAATAGGTATTCTCCTCCTTAATTTTCTCTCTCTCTCTCTCTCTCTCTCTCTCTCTCTCTCTCTCTCTCTCTTATGCACTACTCAAGTGAGTGAGTCTATGTTCTAATGAGAAGCACATATCTTCTATTTATACATGTTGACCCAACTGAATTTTACCCTAAACATGTTGGCCCCACTAAACTATCTCGGTCGACTTCACCTAGGAAGACTCAAAACAATATTTTATATTATTCATTAGGGTACTAATGACCAGACTTACAATGGAGGCTTTACCTCGTGAATCTATGATGACCAATTACAATAGTAACATCCCGATGGAGGAGTAATAACATCTCCCTTGGGTTACATCAGTAAAATACATTTAGAATATCCTTTGAAGTTACAATATTTCAACACTCCCCCTTTAACGAAAAGGTTATTCTACTGACAACATCATCATAGACTATAGGAGTAACAAGAGAGTATATTTAGTAGTATTGAGGTAATACATCTATACGTCATAGGAAGTTTTGACAATCAGTAACTGGAAAAATTACTCTTCAATGTATTCTTCTTCTGCATCACATGATCACTTGATCCTTTTGCAGCAACACTTTGACCTTTCAATCCTTCCTAGAAGCACTTCAATCTTCTTGACCATTTGCAGCAATGATTCGATCTTCTTGATCCTTTGCAACAACACTTTGATATTCTTGATGCTTTGTAGCAACACTTTGATCTTCTTGATCTTTTGTAACAACACTTTGATCTTCTCGATCCTTTTGTTGCCACGCTACCTGCAGTACACATGATATCTTTGTAGGATGATCAATCCCTATCACTTTAAGAAATAGGTCCAAGGATGATGTAATCCTCCATCAGCCTACTCCCCCTTAATGAGGAGGGTCCATAGTATAAACCAGCTAAATAGTCTACAACTAAATGTAGATATTGACTACACCTAGATGTAGCCCCTGTCGTCTGTAAGGACTCATTGTAGTGCATCCTCAACTTCAAAGCTAGGACCAATCCTAAGTGAGTGTTATACTAGGGTATCTACATGCACATGTAGGCATACTCCCCATACAAGAGTATTATCTGCAGAGTAGATCTCTTCCGCACCTAGGTGTTGGTCCTCATCATAGGAAATCCTCAGCTTGTTAGAGCTAGGACCACACCATGCAAGTGTTATACTATGGTGTCCATCAGGACTCATCATAGAGAATCCTTGCAACTAAGGCTAGGACCACTCCCAACCGTGTGTTATTCTATGGAATATACATATAAATGTAGGTATACTCTCCATAGAAGAGTAATTTCTGCAAAATTGGATCTCAACCCCATGTAAATTTCATCCCTATCATCTGTAAGGACTCATCATAGAGCATCCTTGAAACTAAGGTTAGGATCACTCCTAAGCGAGTTTTATTTCATGGTTTTCACAAAGAAATTTGGGTACTCTCCATGTGAGAGTAACATCTATAGGGCCATACTTAGTAACGACCACTCATAGGAACATATTGTTATACCTGCAATCCTCAAGAGAGGATACTATTGTCCACAAGTGAATGGTGGACCTTATCAACATCTTCAGGTGCACTTGGAATCTTTCATATTGGAGCATCGCTATCATCCATCATTGATGTCAGTCTCATTATCACTCGCCATTTTTCAGGAGGATCCATATTATCAACCTGATCCCCCTTTGTCTGAGGAGGGTTCATATATTTGACCTGTTCTTCCTTTCCGAGGAGAGTGTTTTTCAGGAAAACACACTCTTATAACCTAAGTCCTGTGGGGTTACTAACTTACTAACTTAACTTGCAGACAATCAACCATTTAATAATTTGAAATAGAAATAGGAAGAACTTAGGCATACCTTATTTATGATGGTCAATCCTATCTTTTATTCTTCTATTCAAATTGCTTCCACAGCTTCCAGGGAGACCTCCAATACATGCAAAGAGAAATATCTTTCCTACAATATCTTATATATTATATAAATGATTAATGAAATAACATACTTATAAGGTAGCAACAAGATAATGCATAAATCACAATATATAAGAGTGCAAAGACACAATATTGGAAGAATGACTCTCTTTATTAATAAACAAGTGAGGTGAGATTACAACCCAACATCTGAGACAAGTTCTCTTCTTCTCACAAGGGACACTAAGTTCTACTTCTCCAAGATATCTGAAGGAAAACCACTAGCATAAATTTTCTCTATATCTCATGATTTATTAGCCTCTACCCCTACCCAATATTTATACATGAGGAAAGAGAGAGGTTACGGAGGTTGAGATGGTTGAGAAAGTTGGGATAGTTATGATTAAGGGCACAACTGTCCTTGATTAATCAAGTTTATATTTTTTTAAATTTGGATTAAGAAATACACAACTATTGATATTGGCAGGTCAAGTATGATACGCGAATTGTGTTAAGGAAACCTACGGGTTTAAGCTCTAACGATGTATACACGAGTTGTCCTGTAAATACTCACATATAATACACTGGTTTCAATGCAAATAGTCACATATTCACCTTAATGGCCATACAAAAAATAGTTTCAGCTGGAAAGGGAATTATGTAACAAAGGTCATGCCCATCTATAGTGTTTTGGCTACTTCAATCCATTTTTTCCTTTTGTGTTCCAACACATTGGGTGTCATTTGTAATCAAATCCCACCAACAAAGCTTCATCAACAGGGGTTCCCGCTCTATCGATGCCCTGCAGCACACTCTCCCTAAGCATCGGCCTAGACAGGTTTTAACCTTCCCGACAACGTCTTTGGAGCAAACGAGGTCTCACCCAAGGCATTCAAGGGAGATCTATAAGAATCAAGTTTCTAACAGTGGGTAAGGAGGATATGGGGATCTGACTAAGGGAGATCATAACTTATTCAGTACTCATACAGTATCAAAATATCACAGCATTATTCATCATAGCACATCAATCATAAATTATAGCAACTTAAAACCCACAGATCGCCTTGATATAGCATAAAGACACTGAATCACATCTATAACATGTCATTTTAACAAAACAGAGCTGTAGCATCACAACAGATCTATAACCATAGACAAGAATTGAGCCATATGCATCGCATCATATATTAATCTTGCACAAATGCACCACATTACATAATCCTTCTCCAAAAATGGAGATTGCATACATTAGAAAGAAGCCCATCTAAAATTGTAGTCAAGACATGGAAATATCCATAATACAGATCGCACTAGATTGTACCCCTCACAATCACACATGCAATACAAGTGTTCACAACTGCTCACATATGATTCTCTATCTCTATATCACTCTATGTGTATCTCCCTATGTGTCTATGACTCTCCAAAATGGATCTATAAATAGGCTTATGCCATTACATCAAGGTCCACTAATAACTAAATTCTAACCACTACTGACCTATTGCAACAAAACTTGGTCAAAATATACATAAAATATTCAAAAACGGTTATCTTCCCACTTAGCACACCAATCTGCCCTTGTGTGGTACCGTGTGAGCTTGCGCAGCTGCCGTGATGCTATGCAACTCACTTGTCCCAAACCCCTTGTCAACAGGCCCCCAACACAATTTTGTGGCTCACCCTCGAGCCATGTTAGGTCGACAGGGTGTGGGCCAATGTCTTGTCCTTAAAATATTCAAACTATTACACAACTTCATGGGCCTACAGCTGGAATTGGTGAGAGATACTCTGGGAATTAGTCAGAGTCTGCTGGATGGGGTGCTTCTCACTCACCTTACTATCAACCAGTTGACACTTCTCTTGAATGGCCTGGAGCATGGCGACATACTTAACAACCAACTGGACATCGATTTCTTGGAATTCGTTGAGCTGCTCGCGATGCTTCTGCTAACATTCTTGGGCCCTGGAAGCTATCTATTGTATATCCTTGAGCTCGGTGGCCTGGGTGATCTGCACCATCAGCAGTATGGCCTTCAACGATGTCTTCAGGGTTGTTAACTGAACCTCTACCTCTTACACTTGTGCAGTCAGCTGATCAAGTTGCTCATCTTGAACAATACTATGCCAAAAATGCGTGGTTGTCTCCATAATAGTTTTAGCCTCTTGCTCCATGGTGTGGAATAGAGTGGCAATTCCTTCAATGGAGGTCTTGCGCTCCGCAACTTGCTCCGACGGTGTTGTGGGTTGTACCTGGGCTTGGAGCATCAAGTTAGTGTCCTAAAGTTGAACTAGAGTCTTCCCCAATCACTTAGTATTTTTGATTGGGGTGAGCACTAAGGTGCTGTCAAACATGTTTCGGCAGGCATCAGAAATAGCCTGCTCAACTTCGTTGCACCTTGCATACAACAACAACTACGCGGGAGAATATAGCAGGTGCATTCTTCAGCCCAAATGGAATGATAGTATACTGGAAACAACCCCAATCAATGACAAATGTGGTCTTATGGTGATCCTCTGTCGTAATCTAGATCTTGTGGTATCGCAAAAATCCATCTGTGAATGAATATACCTCCTAGCCACCTATGCCTTCCAAGACTTCATCTGTAAAAGGGGTCGGGAATGAATTGTGCAAACATGCATCATTCAGCTTTCTCAGATCAACACAAATATGGATTTTTCCAATCTTCTTATCTTGGACCATGGGGGCTTCACTTATTAACCAATATCCTATCACGTTAGTTCATATTTTGGTTTTTAAAATTATCAAAAATTGAACCAATATATTACAGGTATTGGGGGGGGTGAGGGGTTTAAGGTGGGGGTGGGTAGGGTGGTTTATAAGGATTGAGGTATAAAAAGGGGTGGGGAGGAGGTTTTAAGTATTGGGAGGGGGTTTCAACAAAAATTATTTGGGGCAATATCTATGGAAATTAAGGGTATTCTTTAATATCCCATGATCGCACGTGCTATGTGAGAGGTTCACTAAGTGAAGTCCCCATGTCTTGGATCACCATCGGGCTTATCCAATCAGATTATTCTACAAGTTCAATGTTCCTAGTGTTGAGAATCCTATTGATCCCAGATTTCATGTGATCCTTATACCGCAGGTTCAATCTATACGGCTTCTGGCGTACCAGCTTTGCATATGACTTGAGTGGAATCTTCATTTCCATTAAATCGCTGAGTGTCCCCTTCATTTCTGAGAATCGCGTTGGAAAAAGGTCCTAGAATTCATGCAGTAGATTTGTGACTTTGGCCATCATCTATTCTCCCCAGTAGTCTCCAACATTAGCAAATTTCAGATTTTTTGCCGACCGAAGGTTTACGTTTCGGATCCTTAGCGGCTGGTTCATCAATTCTATTGGTATGTCAGGAGCTGAGATGCCATGGATTCCTTTAGACTCTAGAATATTAACATTCCACAGCTCGCCATCATCTTTAGGTTCCCCAAACAATTTGTAGCACGTCATCATGGATTGGATAGAGCAATGCGCATGACGATCAATAGGGTATGCAACAGGGATGACTTTTAGTACTACGTCGTGGATAATGTGCAAAGCATTACATACTTGAGGATTGGAATTATGGAGTTTGCACAAAAAAAACTGACAACTCTTCCCAAGTGGAAATGGTTATGGGAAATTATTCTTCCACATACCAGGACTGTGGCATCTCTTATAGTGTGTGAACAAAAGCGTGAACCCACTCATCCCTGGGTCATGATGTCCATAATGTTTGACATTCAATCAAATGATGGGCAGGGTCATTTCATCCATCATACCTCCCAGCATGATAAGCCTCTGTATCGCTAAAGTAGACCATCATCAACCTGCATTACTGCTCCCAATCATGGATTGTCTGCTTGTGTGTCGCCCACCATCGAGCCGAAGTAGCCTTTAGTGCTACATCAAGAGCCAGTATCCTTTGCGGTTCGAATACATTTTCTTCAAATTCTTGGAAGAACTCAGATAGTCCTAGCATTCCTTCGTAAATCGTTAACTTGGTAGTCTTAGTCACAACATGTCGAAGAGACTGCATAATCAACCCGCATTTTTTGAATGACACCTCACACAACCGATTATGCCAATTTTCTAGAGCATCATTTGATTCGGAGGGTGCGAAACTTGTGCTGCGCCATCCAAGTTCACAATCGACAATAGGTTGGATATAGTTTTCGAAGATGTTATAAGCATGATCCCAACTTCTCCTGAGCTCCTCCTTTACAGGTTGAATATATTTCCATCCTTCTAAGGTTCCATAGGAGCAATGACCCTAACATCCTAGTTTTCAAATGTCATAGCATGTTTTTTGAAGTTGATCACCGCCATGCTATCATTATCCCATCCAATTATTAGTAGCACAGGATAGGAACCACCATCTCCTACAACTTCTATTACATCAAATTTAGCACATGTTTTCATACCTTCAATGTCGATGACCAAGTTTGAAACACGACCAATGGGCTGAACCTTCACCTGGTTTGCTAAACACAGCTGTACCGATGACCATCCCAATGTTGGATTCCCCATCAATTTCTAGGTTTTCTTTTTCAGGATGTTTACATCTGATCCAAGGTCCAAAATTACTGAGTCAACCTTGTAATCCCCAATCTGGACATTCATCCTCATCTCCTTTCCGGTCTTCTTTTTTGGAAAGGAATTCACAGCAGAATCCTTCACTGATTTATCCAGGAGGTGTAATAATGCCTCAAGATCGACAAGGGTGTCTGAGTACCTTTTCAGTGATAGACATCTCTCAAATAACTTGCATAGGGTACCATACTGTCGCAATGGTCCTGTCTCTGCAGATAGATCAAAAGCAAATGGCATGTCAAAAATTGGTAACTTACCCAAATTTATTTTGATTTCATTCTTTGCATTGAAGAAGGTATCTTTCTCCGTCACAATATCAAATCCTACCTTCTTCTTACCAGTGAGTTGAACTTGTAGCCGTGGTCCATATTCTCTAGTTGTCGCACCAACGCGAGTGACAATTCGAACATCAACATCCTTCATCTGCGGATCATCCTAAATAGTGGCAACTGTCAATCCCTGGTTCAAAGGTAGTTTTTGATTCAATCGTTGATTCATCAGTTGGTTCTGTGCCTAAGGTAGGTTTTGAGTCTGAGGATGTGGTGGGACCTGGTTCTGCATTATCGGTTGTTTCTGCACTTGGAATGCAGGTAGATTCTACACATTCGGCAACTGGGGAATTTGTCGTACCTACGATTTTGCGATCAACTAAGGGAAAATTTCAACATTATGATTGCTAGCTACACAATATGTGCATTTTGCATGAGGGAATTCTCTCTGGTAATTCCCAAATACCCCACAGGTATAGCACTGGTCTGATTCATGACCTCGACTTCCCCTACAAATGAATCCTCCTCATTGACCTCTAAATCCTCCACGAAATCCTCCTCAGACTCCTCCTCACTAAAACTAGGGTTGGGCCATTCGTTGCTATGGTGGGTTAGGTTGCTGCTTAACAAATTGCATGGCTTGAATATATTGTGGCTGATTATACTACGATCGTGGTGCCTTGTTATACTATGGTTGTACTACCAATTTTTGTTGTGGTACGAACTATGGTTGTGCCATAAGCTGTTGCTGTAGTTGCGCAGGGACAAACTGCAATGGAGGTGGTGGCGTATATGGTACCTGCGCTGTGAGTTATACTACTTGTTGTTGATGTATATGTAACTTCGGAATGTATTCTTCTATGTATTCTATGTATTGTAACCCGATGGTTATTTCAGGATGTTTCTATTATGCATTTGAGTCATGTGGTCATACCCCGATGTTCCGATCGGGAGGATTAATAATGTAATCAATTCATGTCAAGTCATTAGGTAAGTCCCCACAGTTTCGGGGCACTTGGGTTATTATACACTAATTAAGGTGTAGGCTCGAGTAAGTAATTGTAAGTTAAGCCTACATGGTTGAGTGCACTTCAAGTCAACGGAAGAATATAAATAGAGAGTGAGAGTCTCTCTATTTATCACTTGTGAATTACATCACTTGCTCTCTCAAGTGTGGCGCACCTTTGGAGAAGTAAATACTTTGGCTTGACAGAAGACAGAAGGCTGATGTTGTGTTGGGAGGTCATCTTACTGTTTTGGGTTTCACATCTGGTGGTGATACTATCTTAGAGGAAGTTGAGGGGTTTTTTCCATTTATGGTTTCCCCTGTCAAAACTCTTTGTGTCTCTTGTCTCATGTGATGTGCTTATGTTATT
>LPNX010704165.1:16595-36868 GCA_001517045.1 Pseudotsuga menziesii
TAATGAAGACTTGTTCCAAAGAACAAGTGACGACGGTTCAAAGACAAAGAATAATATGACGAGTGCAGTGACATCATTGATGTAGAACCTTCCATCCACCAAGAAGAAAGGGAAGACCAATTCAAGAAGAATGATGTCAGGGCACAGTATCAAGACCTGAAGAGAAGTTCATAGTTCCATCATGCAGTAGATGGAAACATGGTGGGATACAAAGCAAGATTCGTAGCATGAGGCTTCTCATGAAGAGAAGGCATAGTCTACAAAGAAACATTTACAGCTAATAGAAGTGAAGTCACATGACATGCATAATCATATGTGCAAATGAAAGAAGGCCTTGTACGAGTTCAGAAGACACCCATGGGATAACACATACATGATGAGCTTGATGAATATCTTAACCTTTTCTACAAGGTTGACAGAGGATGACAAGCTCACAGATGGGTGAAAGATGAACTTTTGAAGAAGTTCAAGATAGAGGATCTTAGTATCCAGTGATCCTAGATGGATACTACTTGTCACTCCAGTATAGAATGTTTCAGTGCATAGAGTACAAAATACAGAGGGAGTATGATGCTCTGCTTCAGAGGGAGTGACTACAAAATATCCTGAGGATCGACATGGTACTGAGAGTAAATTGGATTCCAACCTTTGCTTCAAGGTTGAAGACGAAAACCCAGTGATATTTCTATTGTATGTAGATGATTTATTTGTGACAGGTATAGATGAGTTGATTGCTAATACGAAGAGAAAGCTTGCTGCTGAGTACGAGATGAAGGACTTGGGAATGATGCATTACTTATTAGGCATGGAGGTGTGGCAAAGTACAGATGGAATCTTCCTTGGACAAGGGAAGTATGAAGTAGAGATCCTGAAGAGGTTCGGGATGATGGACTACAAGGCCATGGCTACACCTATGGCATCAAACCTGAAGCCATTGAGTGACACTACTTCAGAGTCAGTTGATGCTACAATGTATCGTCAGATGATTGGGTCATTGATGTACTTGATGAACATGAGACCAGATATTTTCTTTTCTATGAACACCTTGAGCCAGTACTTGACAGATCTGAGAAGTGTTCATTTGGTTGCTGCAAAGCATATTCTGAGGTACCTGAAGGGTACAATTGATTATGGGCTCAAGTATGATGCGAATCAGAAGATTAACCTGGAAGGTTATGTTGATTCAGATTGGGAAGGCAGTGCCATCGACAGGAAGAGTACTTCAGGATGTTGCTTCAGTATGGGATCAGGTGTGATCTCTTGGTTTAGTAGGAAGAAATCCTGTGTGGCACTGAGTACAGCTGAAGCAGAGTATGTTGCAGCTTGTTCAGCTAGTTGTGAGGCAGTATGGCTGCGGAAGCTACTGTTTGATATATTTGATCTCCAGTTGGATGCTACTTGTATACACTGTGACAACCAGAGTTGTGTGAAGTTTTCCAAGAATCCAGTGTTCCATGATAGGTCGAAGCATATTGAGATCAAATATCACTATATCAGGGATATGGTGTAGAGAGGAGCAGTGAAGCTCCTGTATGTTGCGACGGAGGAACAGATAGCTGATGTATTGATGAAGCCATTGGCTAGGATGAAGTTCGAGTACTTCAGAGAGAGACTTGGTGTTCTCCAGATCGAGGCTTCCTCCCAGAGACAGTGTTGAGACCCAGAGCCATTCTGACATGGTGAGAGGATTGGTTCCTTCCATGGTCAGATGTAAGGGCTGAGACATTCCGTCATGGTGAGAGGATTGGTTCCTTCCATGACTGATATGAGATTTATATCCATTCTAATGAGGAGGTCAGATATAAGGGATGAGCCATTCTGTTGAGGAGGATAGATATAAGGGCTATGCCATTCTGTCGAGTAGGACAGATGTAAGGGAATATGCCATTCTAGGAATGGAGGCACCTAGTCAGTTACCAGGATCATTCAGTGCAGGACTGTATAGCCATTCTGATATGACAGAGGGATGTGTTCCCACTTGATCAGATGTAAGGGATGAACCATTCTGTTCATGGCTAAAGGATTTAGTTCCTTCCATGTCAGATGTGAGTGTTGGCCATTCCGACGAGCAGGTCGGATGTAAGGGAAACTTCCATTCTCTAGGAGAGTGGAGGTGCCTGGTCAGTTACCAGGTAGCTCAGTTGAGGAGGACTGGAGGCCATTCTGATATGACTACAGAGATGTGTTCTCATAGGATCAGATGTGAGTGCAATCCTTTCCATCACTGTGATAGGATGTGTTCTTGTCTGGATGGATGTAAGTGCAGGAAATCTTCCACCACTGTGATAGGATTGGTTCTTGTCTGGGTGGGAGTCTTTCATCACTGTGATAGGATGTGTTCTTGTCTAGATGAAAGTGGAGAAATCTTCCACCACTGTGATAGGATTGGTTCTTGTCTGGGTGGGATTCTTTCATCACTGTGATAGGATGTGTTCTTGTCTGGATGAAAGTGGAGAAATCTTCCACTACTGTGATAGGATGTGTTCTTGTCTGGGTGGGAGTCTTCCATCACTGTGATAGGATGTGTTCTTGTCTGGATGGATGGGCCTTTCTGATGAGTAGGTCAGATGTAAGTGTTGAGCCATTTCACAGATGGTAGTTGATTGTGCCTACCATGCTGGTGAATGTGAGTGCTGGGCCTTTCTGATGGGATTGTAGTTTACTACATGATTAGATGTGAGTGCTGGGCATGCCTTTCTGACGAGCAGGTCAGATGTAAGTGCTGGTTGAAGACCTACATGAGGGTAGGCCTACATCCAGCATGAAAAAGGGTTGGATATGTAGAACTTCCTATGACGAGATAGTACACACATGATGATGACTAGAGGAGATCCAGATCGAGTGATGATCCAGATCCAGTTATGATGACTTCGAGAGATCCAGATCGAGTGATGATCCAGATCCAGTTATGATGACTTCGAGAGATCCAGATCGAGTGATGATCCAGATCCAGCAGCAAAGATACAGATCAAGAGATGATCCAGACCCAGTCCAGTGATGTTGATCCAGATCGAGTGATGATCTAGATCTAGTGATGCCATTCTATGATGATCCAGATCGAGAGATGATCCAGATGACTCAATTACGAAGATGATCCAGTTGATGCAGAGAAGAAGACCAGTGCTGAAAAATTGTGTTGAAAGAATACCTTCCTAGTTAAGAGGGAGTGTTGATGTATATGTAACTTCGGAATGTATTCTTCTATGTATTCTATGTATTGTAACCCGATGGTTATTTCGGGATGTTTCTATTATGAATTTGAGTCATGTGGTCATACCCCGATGTTCCGATCGGGAGGATTAATAATGTAATCAAGTCATGTCAAGTCATTAGGTAAGTCCCCATAGTTTCGGGGCACTTGGGTTATTATACACTAATTAAGGTGTAGGATCGAGTAAGTAATTGTAAGTTAAGCCTACATGGTTGAGTGCACTTCAATTCAACGGAAGAATATAAATAGAGAGTGAGAGTCTCTCTATTTATCACTTGTGAATTACATCACTTGCTCTCTCAAGTGTGGCACACCTTTGGAGAAGGAAATACTTTGGCTTGACAGAAGACAGAAGGCTGTTGTTGTGTTGGGAGGTCATCTTACTGTTTTGGGTTTCACATCTTGTGGTGATACTATCTTAGAGGAAGTTGAGGGGTTTTTTCCATTTATGGTTTCCCCTGTCAAAACTCTTTGTGTCTCTTGTCTCATGTGATGTGCTTATGTTATTGCTGTGCTTGTTATTCTCTCAGTGAAAAGATCCTAACATAATGCTAACTTAAATGTTGAAAAACTAACACTTGTCACTATGCTTGCACTATTCGGGGGTCCTCTCCTTTCATAAAGTACAAATCATATGTTCTTTCCTAAAGCAAATCATAAGAGCGGTAGTTTTTGTCATCATGTTCAACTGAATGACAAAACATACAGTATAAACCTTCTACCTTGGCAACCATATTCTTGCATATAATAAAAGTTCTTGTGTTGATGCCCATAGACCTAGCAGATGCGACACCATGGTGCGCCAGTACCACTCAATGGGTTCAGGGCTCCTGAAAACAAATAGTTTCGAAATGTCAAACATGTATCCTTGCTATTTCCGTTAGCATGGCAATGGGTGCACCAAAGATCATCATGATATTCCTTAGTCTTTTTGATGTCTTGCAATTGTAGTGTTAAATTGGCCAACTGCGCCTGAATTTGATTCATTCCAACGGCGACTTCCCCTACTGGCGATGCCTCCAATTTCATTGTGGTTTCCAGAGTCTCACTCTGCATCACAATCTTTTGTTGCATTAGTGGTTTCCAGATATGCAAGACAAGCACTACGATAAATCATTCTTTATGCTGAACATCGCTCATTTGAAAATTGACCCGAGCCATCAATGTCTTAAATCACTGATCAAAATCCCAAATTGTTTGATTAGGTAATTGTTTGATCTCTTTCAATTCAGTAATGTACTAAGCTTTGGATTTTGGCATCTTAAATTCCTTGAATAGACATGTTCTGATCTCGTCCAGTGTCTTTGCAATACCTCCCTGAGGCACCCATGTGAATCTCATAAACCATTCCAATGCATAGCCCCTCAGAGTAGTGGCTAGCCGACTTTTCTTGAAATCATCATCAATAGTTTGTCGATCAGTCCAGATCGCTTCGCATAGGAATGAGTACTACTCCAAATCATCGATACCATTTCCATTTAATGTTGGCAACTTCATTTCATCTCTCACCATTCTGGACTTTCTTCCTCCTGCTAGTGCTCTATTACTAGACTATTGCTGACACATTGGGAAAGTCAACGTAGAATGCGGGTTCCTTCCTTGTGGTGGAGTAGTGCATGGAGGAGAAGACACATTACTGCTGGGGTTCCATCCTGTCGTTCTTCCAGGTGTATCCTAGGCCTGTATGTCCTCGTCATCACAAAAAGGTCGCTTCATCCCGTGTGGTTGTTCTTCATGGTGTCACACTTCAACTTTAGTAGGACCTTCTCCTGTCCTCTTCCTCTTTTCTCGAAACCTTGCTCCTCCCATCGTACAAGCAATTGTTTCTTTGACGACCTTTACATTATCACCAAAACTCATGCCCATCTACCCCTTATTCCCTTATGCATTTCCCCCGTTTCTATCATGGTGCCTACATCCCCCGCACACCAGAGCTCCACTACTCTTGGTCCATCTTTAGGATACCATTTTCACACACTAGTTGCTTAATAGATAGTTGTAGCGACAGTAGGAACCTTCCACGAGGTCCGCGGAAAAACTCCCTTTTCGTCTTGCTGAAATATTTATTACTATCAACCGCAAACTCAGTGATGTATCCTTCTAAGATACTATCTAACCATACCTTGACTGCCCGTGATTCCTTGTTAATGGTTTCTTGTAGCGCCTACATTAATTTTGGGGTCCAGGATGTTGGCTCTCCTCATTGAAAGTTTGTCTTCTTCTTAGCAAACTTTGTCAACCATTCCTGTAAGAGCACAGAGAATTCACAAAAGAACCATTCATGAGGAACATCGTGGATATATCTATCCAACCAGTGGCCCTTCGATAGCTTAGGATTTTGGTTTTTGGCTTCACATAAATCCCGTAACTTCAGATCATACCATCCCTCGATCTCTGATAGAGTCGGATGCCAGAACATATCCCCCTCCTAATTGCGACTCGGTCCCAGCGACAGAACCATTTGTTGGAAAAGCCCACCAAAAAAGCTTCATCAATAGGGTTTCGTACTATATCAATGCCTTGCAACGCACTCTCCCTGAGCACCGACCCATACAATTTTTAACCTGCTCGCCAACGTCTACAGAGTAGACGAGGTCTCACCTTAGGATTTCAAGGGAGATCTTTCATAACCGAGTTTCTGACAGTGGGGAAGGAGGATATGGGGATCCAATGGAGGGAGATCATAACTTATTCAGTCCTCATACAATATCAAAATATCACAGCATTATTCATCATAGTGCGTCAATCATAAATTATAGCAACTTAAAACCCACAGATCGCATTGATATAGGAGAAATACATTGAATCACATCTATAACAAGTCATTTTAACAAAATAGAGTTGTAGCATCACAACATATCTATAACCATATACAAGAATTGAGCCATATGCATTGCATTGTATATTAATCTTGCACAAACGCACCACATTAAATAATCCTTCTCTGAAACCAAATATTGCATACATCAAAAAGAATCCCAGATAAAATCGCAGTCAAGACAGGGAAATATCCATAAGATAGATTGCACTAGATCATACCCCTTACAATCGCACATGCAATACAAGTGTTCACAACTGCTCATATATGATGCTCTATCTCTATATCGTTCTATGTGTATCTCCCTATGTGTCTATGCCTCTCCAAAATGGATCTATAAATAGGCTTATTCCATTACATAAAGGGTCCACTAATAACTAACTTCTAACCACTACTAACCTATTGCAACAAAACTTGGTCAAAATATACATAAAATATTCAAAAATGGTTATCTTCCTGCTTATCCTGGAAATATGCCCTTGCGTGGTACCATGTGAGCTTGTATAGCTGCCGCAATGCTGTGCAACTCACTTGTCCCAAACCCATTACCAACCTCAGTACTCAGATGGAGAAGTTCCATTTTACAAGATAAGAAATGCCCCCTAATGTATGAGGTCAGAGGGAAGCGTTGGCCTAAATACATTATAGACCTTTTCTTTGGAGAAAAATCAGTTTCCAAGGTAGGAGGGAGGTACTTAAAACATAGATAAATGTCAGACAACATTGATCACTGGAGCATACAGGTCCATGTACAAATTATCACAATAAAGATATAGGAAGATAAAACATATGTATAACTGATGTAACTATCATGGTCTCTCAATATGCAAACAGGCACCATATAAAATCTGAAGGAGTCGTGGCACAAATGAACAAGGTGGATCCATGCTCAAGAATCAACCATAGCCACAAAAATACAAAGTGGATCTATGTTTGAGAAAAAACTCATATGAAGTGTAACAAGGTCTTGCACAACTCGGGCAATAGCAGAAGATGACGATGCTACTATGGGCCCAAGGTATTCAATCCAAACTACCCAAAAGGTACGAATCTTAACCATGCAAATAAAGGAGCTGAAGTTGAACATGGAGGAAACCGTTTGATTACCGGGTAGTAATGAGAACAATTAACAAACATGAGGGAAACCACCATTAATAAAAAAGGTCCCTGTTATACCAAAATCCTGTCACCATCATGTGATAAGACATTTGACATACCTACTTGCCCTGAATCCCAGCTTCTGGAGTGGGAACTAAATGGTTTTTCATCAATCTGTCATACAAATTCCCAGTATCGTGCATGCCCCTTTATCCAGGAGCAGTACCCCTACTCGCACCACCTTTCATCAGTTGTCCACAAGTGGTGCCACTGCCCATTTCCCTTGGTCCATAGGTAGTTATTACCAGAACTGCTCTGTCATAGAAGGAGAAGCATTGTACCTGGGTAAAAATGGAAAATGAGAAGTTTCTTGAGGTTTTTAGGTGATAAGCCTCGTGTACTATTTTATCCCTACTATTGTGGGTTGGTTGAGCTCGAGATCCCTCATCCTAGGATCTTAGAGGCCACCTCACCCACTAATTACTCAACCATCTCTATCCATTAAAGCCCTATAAATATGAGCTCATAGCCATGGTTGAGGGGAGAACATTTGAAGATATTGTTATGCTGTTGGATTTATTCTTGTCCCAAGATCATTTGGAGAGAGCATAGAGAGCTAGAGTCAGAGATTTTGGGGATGAAGAGCTGGTTTCATGGAGATGTATGTCAACACTAAGGCTTGGTTGTAAACTTCTTCATATTTCTAATGCAAGTTGATTTCTGTCCCACATATGATGTTGTTGTTGTGATTTCACATATATATGTTGCTAGATTCCTTAGTCACTAGCATAGATTATTAGATCATATTCTGGTTTCTTTGATTCATTTCGTGTTGATCTTTTTTGCAGGTACACAGGTGAACTATCAAAGCCTTGTATTCCAGATATCTACAACATCTAGGGAGAGTCTTTAACCTCTATCCTATATTTGTTCTAGATTTGAACCATTAAGACCAGTGGAACACCTTGCTGTCTGTAGGAGATGAAATATTCTAGCTAACAAATCTAGCAACTCCATTGGGGAATTAGTGTATCAATTGTTCTGGTCTTCCTCAGTCTGCAACTCTTATCTGAATCCAGGCTCTATTTTCTTCAACTCTTTCGAGTCAAATCTACTTTCTGACTTGCATTATTTGGGTTTGAAATTTCCATATCTGTTCATATCTGAGTCATTTTGGTCTTTTATGCTCTGTTTCCATACTCAATTCAATAGTATTTTCCTTAATCTAGAATTTTTCTGACTGGATCCTTCGTTCTCCTTGTGTTTTGTATTTTTACAGGGAACCGCACATGTGCCTTTGGCAAGGAGCGGTTCCATCACCTGAGTCTAGTTAGCCAGAAGTTGTGCCACCACCTAAATCTAGTGAGCAAGAAGCGGTTCTACCTCAAAACCACCTGTCAGCAGCTTCATCTGCGTGGTGCCAAGTAGGCCCTGTTCCAGACTTTGTATTTTGATTTTTGTGTGTTTTTGGCTTGCTTTTTTATGAGAATGAAGTGTAGTTTTGAAAAAAAATCCCGCCTCACGGCCGGGAGGGGCCATGAATTGTATATTCTATAGTCACTCTGAGTGTTATATTCCCTTTGCATTCAAAGAGAGTTTATGTTTCTTGCATTGGAGTTTACATTCTTTTCTTTCCTTGAAACCTCTTGCTCCTTTTTGTAGATGTCATTCGTTGGAATTGGAAATATACATTTCATTTTCATGAGTAGGTTTTTGGTTTGTTTTGGACTTGGAATGCATGAGTGATCCATGTTGTTTTGAGTCTTTCCTTGCTTGGGGTGATTCTTGTTTCCTTCCACATGCTGATTTTTCAGTGCTTGGTAGGAAAGATTGGTTCTTCGTTTCCTTGTCTGTTTCAAAGAGAAGATTTAGTTTTCTCTCTCCTTTGCTTTATTCGCAAGCTTGTTGGATGATTTTCTTCTTATTTTCTGCATGATTGTTTCAAATTCTATATCTTACTTTCATTGAGAAGAAATATATGTTTTCAGCTTTGCGTGCATTAGAGTTAGATTTGTTTGGAAATGTTAGTGAAATCATCTTTCCATTAAGTTTTTATGCGTCTTTTTCAAGCATGAAAATATAGGAAACATTTCTGGTTTATTTATGTTAAATGTTCTCTAGATCTCTTTCTTATTTGCTTTGAAGATTATTTGGGGTGCATTCATATTTCACTTTTCGTTTGAAAAGATAGAATTGCATTTGCATTTGGGTGTGCATTTTTGGGGAAGAAAAGTAAATCTCTCTCGCTCTATTAGGTAGAATTTCATTGAAGAGGAAAAATTGCATTATCATATAGATCAGTCTGCATCTTCTTTAATTGAAGTTTTCACTCCATGGTTCCACCTAAACACACAAGATAAAATTAACGGTAGTACTAGGTTAAAACTTTTATCAATTTGAGTGATAAGTTAGAGACGTGTTCGGGCATCGTTAAGCATAGGAGCTGTCATTACTTGTTCGCATTACATCCCAGGACTTGTGCGGTTCTTCCATGTACCATCGGTATATCGAACGGCCTTTCATGTACCCTTGAGGTATATAGAAAGGTACTTCACGTACTCGATTGTATATCGGAAGGCCTCTTGTGAATGGTTATGCATTAGACAACACTACTACCGATTCGATCTCCCTCGTACCTTGCGTATATCAGGAGACCCTTTTAGGAATCCTCAAACCATCTGAGTTATCCTTTTGGGATGTTCTGTTAGGTTCCTGACTCTTATCCACTCCTTTCACATGTTTTCTTTTTGCTTTTAGTTTGAGTAGTACTTGCTTGTGTGTGGTAGCTAGGGGGTTCTCAGAGAGTTTAGATATGGCATCCTCATCTGGGACTACCACTCAAGAGGTCCCTTTCCAAAGTGTACCTTTTTTATTCCCTCCAAGTGAAGGTATTGGTCCTCCCTTTATTGCTACTCTAAATATTCTTGGATTAGCTATAGGATTATCGGTCTGGCTATTTGATTCGGTAATTCCTGTTACACATAATGTCTCAAATGTCACCTCTCCTCTAGGAGAGGATCTACCTCAACCTAATCCTGCTCCTTCTTCACCGATTGTGGCTTCACCCCTTTCTTCTTCTTCGCCTGACCAAAGCTCTGTGGTTAGTAGTCATGTGGATAAGAAGAAGAAGAAAGGGAAGAGTAAGAATAAGAAGGATAAGAAAGAGAAAAAATAGCAACCATCTGCTCTTGATGGTGCTCGTTCTAAGAGAACACTCGGAAAAACCAAGTTCCCTTATAAGCTTTGCAAGGGGGACCACCTTCTTAAGGAGTGTCTCAGTCTCTCCTGTGTACAAGAAGAGTGGTCTAAAAGGTCCAAACCATCAGTTTCATCAACCTCTAATAATCATGTTGATGATACTCCCTCAACCAGTGACCCATTGGTAAAAGGTCACAAGGGTAAAGTCTTGTATCCTTGTTTGATTTTCAAGGCTATGCATCATACTTTTATTTTTCCAAGCATGGATGAAGCTTTGTGTTGGTTGGAAAATATTACTGATCATCAACAGGTGATTCCAACAAGTGATAATAAGTTATCCCCTGATCCCCCACTGGTTGACCAAGTGGTCGATTCAGATTTATCTATGGTTGATCCCACTCTTGCTTTGGAGAGTGAAGTTAAAGTGGTCGATTCGGTGTCATTTCCACCTGATCCCACTCTTTCATCAGAGAGTGTTAATATTGAAGTAGTATCTTCAACCAAATCTTTGTCTTGTTCTTCTCTTCTAGTAGAGAATGAACCAAAACCTGTTGAAGTTTTTATGCTTCATTTTGATTATTCTCGACAAGAGGAAATTTTGTCTGTTTCGATAGAACCCTCTCTGAGTAGTGTTGCCACCCTTCACACACATGGGTCACGTGGTAGAAATCTTCAAGCCACTCGGTGTGTCCTTGGGGTAAAGTCTCAATTCAAGGCCGTCACCTTGTTCTTGACTCCTCCGTTTGGGCTCAACTCCTAATGAAGCCAAGGGGGGTAGACCCTATTAAGTTACTAAGGATAATTACTTATTATGGTGATGTTAAACTGAATGAGTTACTTAGGAGTTTGAAATTTAACTATAGACAATCAAAGATGACAAGATACAAAAATGAACACACAAAAGCACAATGCCGAGACACAATATATATATATAAAGCAAGAAAATAACCAGTGCCTTAGAATGGAGTCAAAAAATAAAATCAATGTACTTGCATGTGCTTGGAGTGAATGTTTTGCAATTGCCTCTTGGTACATTTTAAGTTAAATTTCAGGTGTGAGTTGATTAAAATTAGATGAATGGGTGGACTCCAAATATACCTGAGAGTACTTGGAGTATGTCCAAAACTAAATCTTCATGGCTACCTGCAAGGAATATGTGGGCTGAATGGAGTCTCTCGGGCTGTTTTTCATAACGCACCCATTAGGGTGTGACAGAGATCGGTGCCCCGAGGTCACTTTTCAGAAGAATCCCGCTTCCTTTGGGTATTTTGCCACCGCGATGGTTTGATCTACGTGTTGGATTTTCACCTGTTGCTTTGTCAATTTGGTAGAGTGAGTCCTAATTATACTAGTCACTCAAGTGCTTTTGATACAGCTTGACTGATTGGATGAACCGCAACCAAGTGCAGAGCATACACACTGGAGTCTTCTCAATTTTAGTAAATTCTAAAAATGGGTGTTCTTGTTAAAAAGAAAACCCTCCAGGAGCCTCTTTCGATCCAAGTGGATCTCAATCAGGGAATCAAGGAGGGGTTAATTTTATAATAGATGAAAAACAAATGGTGAAAAGGAAAACACAGATACACAATTCTGGTTTTCTAATTAGTCCTACCACGAATCTCTTTCCCCTTTCGGGTCAACTGGGAAGTCGTGGGGTAAGTAGTAAGATTACTTTGAAATATAAAATATGGAAGATGAAATTGATAATGAATTAAACTATACTACCCTACATATTAGAGCTATGCTAGTTTGAAAAGGGATGAACAAAAAGGTAAAAAAATGACACCGACGTAAATCCTCCCAGGGGGGATGGGGAATGGGCTCGAAAGAGCCTATTTAAAAATAATTTTTATTAAAAGAAATTACAATATCAGAGAACTGATATAATTCCTCTTTATCCTTATACAGAGTGAAATCAAAATCTTACAAAGTGCGAAAATTAAAGGTTTTAGTCGAATGGGAGACCCCTGGGGGGATTCGAATGCTCTTGAGGCCACTTTCGAACAGAAGGTCCCTTTATTTTCTGTAAAACTTGATAAACAAACAGAAATAATATTATACTAAAATATTCCCAAAATCACTTTGAAAGTACCTTTGGGTCAGCTTACTTCTAACCAAAAAAAACTAAGTTAAAACTAGTTAAAAAGGTAAAAAGGAACCAAGGAAAGTAGGCTTTCCTTGGGATCTTGGATTTCCTTTTGGGAAGCCAATAAGATGTGCAATTTTATTTCAGAATATGAAATTTTAATGTACATCAAAGAAAACTACCTTAAAATCAAGCTACAAATTTTCATTTAAATGCTTGCAAACAGAGGGTATTTTCAGCTAGATCTCTTAAAATGTAACTTTATATGCAAAACAAAACTGAGATCTAGAATTAGAAAAGGACCTTAATAACTAGATCTATATGTAATTTTCTTAATAAGACATATCTGAGCAATAAGATTGCTTAATAGTAACTAGTTTGGAGAAAATTTAAGATTTTTAAAGGAGGAAAAGGAGAAGAGAAGTGCTTCTTGCTGAATCAGATCTGCAAAGGAAACTTCGTAGTGAAGCATCAAGGGGCACAATATTATCAATATCTATTGGAAAAACAATGGAATAAAACCTGAACCATAGATATTCCAATCACGGCAAACCTGTAAGCTACACAACAAATCCTGCAAACAAAACCATTAAATCTGAAGATACATATGAGAAGTAGATGATACAACATGCAAATAATCTTATTTAGCATACAGGTAATAGCTCATTCAAACATATGCATCAAAATAAATGTAAGTAATCTTACTTACAATGATATATCCCTATGATTCCAATAACCATTCAGGCAGACAACAGTTAAGTCCAAAAAATTGAAAAAATAGCAGTTTCACCTCAAATGCAGCATGATAATGATGATCCACACATGAAAGGTACTCCATAATTGAGCCTCTAAAGCTTCTCTTTATTTCAAAAAATGATGATAAATACACAATTACAATAGCAATCCCTTCAATCCAGCTCTAACTAGCTTGGAAGAGGGAGCTTCATCCTGGATATATACAAAAAATAGTACATCCAGCCCAAGGGGGGCACAATTCCTCAAAGAATCAGATCAAATCAGCTGATGGAGAGTCAATCAATGTAGATATGAAGCTGAACTAAGCCTACTTGTCAACCAGGGGCCTGATTGAGCTGACACATCAACCCATAAACCGACACATCAGTCCACAGAGCATCCAGGAGAGTCCACATGTGTGGAGGAGAGAGAGAGGGCGAAATTCCCCATGAAGACAGTTGTAGATCAACTCTAGATATGATTTGATCACCTCCTTCAGTCAAGGATTTGTCAGATCCAGTCAATCTGCTTCAGATCTGACTGATTTCAATCAAATTGGCTAAGAATCCATTGATTTATGATTTTGGATTTGCTCCATTATTCATCAATTTATTAATTAAAATAATCAATAATTGATTTTTGGGGCTTTCTGACCTGAGTGATGGAAAATCACTCAAAACTAGGAAATAGTGGGTCCATGGGTTTACATTGTGCTCTTAACTTGAAAATGAGCACCTACATGACTGAAACTGATTATTTGGCCCACTTTTATTACAAAATCAATTTTTCCAATTAAACTATTAAAAAATAGCCTAAGTTTTGGAAAAATTAAATTTTTAATAAAAAACACTGAAAAAACTAAAAAATTGAAAAATTGAAAAAACATATGGGTACTTAGACATGTTCATATGACTCGACCATGATGTCTAGCATGTTTATACATTGACACATAGACTCTAATAACCTCAATAGGCCTAAATGCCAAGCCGACCACCCCAACTTTGGAGGTATGGAGTGAAAAACTCAGAAATTATCAGTCGTTTATTCAACAACCAATAATAACCAAGGGAAAAAACACCCTAGGCTGATTGGATTGACAAATAAAGTTTAAGAGACCGAGTCTTTTACAGACACTATCATGCTAGAACTATTACAATTCCCCCATGGGGTATGAACATGTGATATAGTACAACAAAGCTTCCCAGAAGCAATATTGAAGGTTCTTTTAAGTTTGAACAAGTTATCCTTGTCCAGTTCACCAAGCTCACTTGATAAAAAACCACTAAGTACAACTTAGGTGGTAACATTCTGGCTCCAACTGTGGGACGTGTGCTCGATCTGGTCATAGGGCAAGGAGAGGATACAAGAACACCAGGATATCTGGTTTATACACGCTGTAAAAACATCTCAACTTGAAAATAAAACCTCAGTAGCACAAGCTTTACATAAAAAACAAATGAACCATTAAGATGATTTATTTAAACAAAATAAATGTAACTAACTAAAAGAAGCAAAGTTGTATTATAGCTAAGTATAAAATAGAAATGCAGAAAGTAAATGCTCTCTTTCAAGGAGCTTATTTTCATACTCTAAGCATGATATAAAAATGGTTAAGTGTAATAAAAAATCCAATGTAACCACGTAATCATTTTATTAACATAAAAAAAATTTCCTTGTCTTTGGTTACTAGCCAAAGTAAGGATACCTTATTCAGAAAATGCAAACCTACGTGATGATTCAGAATGGGCGGGATGGATGGGAGATCATAGGCATGAATAATGTCATAAAAATTCTTCCCCAACTTATATGTGCTCATGTAGGTTGCTTCTATTCATGACTGGATAGGACTGATATACCAATCAAAATGACGAGGAAGACTAACTACATCATCATGCTGATCATCGGGGCTTATCAAAAGATAACTCGTTGCACAAGCCCCAAGTAGCTCCAAATCATAAGGAACTTCTATATGTGAAAAAGATGGATGAGACTAATATTCCATTGACTGCATCACATCTGAATTTTCACAACACTCCTTCTCAATGTCTTCATTACCAATACCCTTGTGCGGTTTTGCATGATATGACCCTGAATGATCACATGAAAATTCCTAATGCTCCTCTTCCATACTAAGTTTTTCCAAGGTCTCCAGATCCATGCTTCCCTCTATGGAAGTATAGTAGATTGGACTTCCACAAATTTCTAAATAGACACTCCCCTTGCTGGATATAGCATAGATAGGATTCTTAATAAGATATCCACAAAAATCCCAATAGTCATCACCATCATCTATGTTAGATGTGATGGATTCCCCATTGCTGATATCAGGTTCTGATATCAAGTTTTCTTTGTCTTCATTACTAATACTGATATATGGCTTAAACTAATCATGTGGATAAACTGCATGCTCCTTTTTCATATCAAAGTTTTCCAAGGCCACACGGTCCATGCTCTCTCCTTTAGATATGCCATAGATAGAAAAATCAACAAAACCATCAAAAGTTTCTAGTTCATTATTTTCCTCTTTATTCATGTCATAGACCAGATTTTCCATGAATGTCCAAGACTCCTCATCAATATCTTTGTTGGGGATAAGGGAGTCTTGGTTACTTGTATCATGCTCCAAGCTATACTTGTCCTCATTTGCATACTCATCTTCTTTAGAGAAAAGGTCACAAGGAAGTAAACCTTCCAGACTATCATCATTATATGGAGAATACGTAGGAGTCCCATCATGTACATTATAGTTTTCATCATAAGTTTCACTATAAGATTCTGCAATGGTTTCATCCTCAAGCTTGTACTGTTTAGATGGTGACAAAGGGTAGGCCTCACCTACCATGTATATATGATCAGGATCACTTGTATTTGTTTCCTGATTACTGACCTCGGGAAGTCCTTGTTCCATGACTTGATTTGCAACATAACAAGTGCTTTCTTGGTGGAATTGTTCACAGGGTCTACACCATGGAATTACTTCTTCTACCATGTTAGCTGAGTCTAACTGGTTTGGAATCCTAGGCTCTTGTTGAGGAAATTTCTTTTGATACATCTGATTCTTCATAGGCTAAAAGTTCCTAGGTCCATTATTTCTTTCCATTGTGATTATTCTATTGTGCATAAGATTCAATTGTGCAGACTGATCTGCCATAAGTTGGTTTTGACTAGTAACTAAGTCTTTTATCATGTCTGTTACCTTTTCCATGGGATCTTTAGAGGCTCCCTTTTCTTCTGATTCAAAGGCTTTTCCCTTTTCTTCATTGTATGAAGTGTTTCCCCTAGTGTAACCTGGAATGTTGGATTTGCCTGAAGACTGCATATTCTTTTCTATTTTCTTGGCCAATTCTTGAGCATTTTTTAGATCAGCTGTCCCTTTGTCCCTTAACTGGTACCTCAAATCACCAGTGAAAGCTTCGATGTAATATATGAGGATGGAGGTATCCCTTGGCTTGATTTATCTAGGGAGGTCCACAACCACACGCCTGAACTTAGTATTAAATTCATCAATGGTTTCATTCTCCATCTTCTTTATGTTATGGAGGGTAGCAAGCAGATGTCTTGGTTCTTTCTTTTCCCCCCATTTCTTCTTAAAACCCTCTAGGAATTCACTAAGAGTTTTATATGAATCATCATCTAGGTCTAAGTACCATTCTTCAGCATCATCTTCCAAGGATAAAACAAAGAGCGTCATTTTGACATCGTCATGGTCATGGGCAGCATCATTGCAATAACTGACCAGGTGCTTTTCAAACTTTCAAAGGTGATACTTGGCAGTGATGGCATTATTGCCCTGAAATATGGGGAGCTTCTTGATAGCATCTTTTGGAATGGCATGGGGAGCACTTTCTATCTGAGAAAAGTCAAGGGGTTTGAATAATTCCGTCATTTCATGAGATTGGTGAACATGACTCTCTACAAATATGTGATGGATGTCTGATAGGGATCGGTATCCTAAATCTTCAAGGTTTCTACGAGAAGTCTGCCTATTCAATCTTTCCCTAATAAACCTTTCAGGATCAGGGAGAGGATTGAATAATTGTCGACGGTTTCTTCGGGTAGAAATTCTTGAAGGGATGTTAGACAGTGGAGTCACCAGATGGATCGAGTTTTAATTTTTATGTTTTTTAAAGACTAGATCAATCAAAAGTTTTTATCTTTTTAGTTGTTTATAAAAAAGTTAAGCTAAGTCACACTTGGGAATAAAAAGATTTATCCCCGGCAATGGCACCAAAAAATGTTGCCGCCTTTCACATACCTAGGTCACGTGGCAGAAATCTTCAAGCCACTCGATGTGTCCTTGGGGGCAAGTCTTGAGTCAAGGCTGTCACCTTATTCTTGACTCCTTCGTTTGGGATCAACTCCTAACGAAGCCAAGGGGGGTAGACCTTATTAAGTTACTAAGGATAATTACTTAGTATGGTGATGTTAAACTGAATGAGTTACTTAGGAGTTTGAAATTTAACTATAGACAATCAAAGATGACAAGATACAAAAATGAACACACGAAAGCACAATGCTGAGACACAATATATATATAAAGCAAGAAAATAACCAGTGCCTTAGAATGCAGTCAAAAAATAAAATCAATGTACTTGCATGTGCTTGGAGTGAACTTTTTGCGATTGCCTCTTGGTACATTTTAAGTTAAATTTGAGGTGTGAGTTGATTAAAATTAGGCGAAGGGGTGGACTCCAAATATAGCCGAGAGTACTTGGAGTATTTCCAAAACTAAACCTTCACGGCTACCCGCAAGGAATATGTGGGCTGAATGGAGTATCTAGGGCTATTGTTCATAACGCACCCATTAGGGTGTGATAGAGAATGGCACCCCGAGGTCACTTTTCAGAAGTTCCTGCTTCCTTTGGGTATTTTTCCACCATGATGGTTTGATCTAGGTGTTGGATTTTCACCTGATGGTTTGTCAATTTGGGATAGTGAGTCCTAATTATACTAGTCACTCAAGTGATTTTGATACAAATTCATTGATTGGATGAACCACATCCAAGTGCAGAGCATACACACTGGAGTCTTGTCAATTTTAGTAAATTTTAAAAATGGGTGTTCTTGTTAAAAAGAAAACCCTCCAGGAACCTCTTTCGATCCAAGTGTATCTCAATCGGGGAATCAAGGAGGGGTTAATTTTATAATAGCTGAAAAACAAGTGATGAAAAGGAAAACACAGATACACAATTCTGGTTTTCTAATTAGTCCTACCACGAATCTCTTTCCCCTTTCGGGTCAATCGGGAAGTCATGGGGTAAGTATTAAGATTAATTTGAAATATCAAATGTGGAAGATGAAATTGATAATGAATTAAAGTATACTATCCTACAGATTAGAGCTATGCTAGTTTGAAAAGGGATGAACAAAAAGGTAAAAAAATGACACCGACAGAAATCCCCCTAGGGGGGATGGGGAATGGGATCGAAAGAGCCTATTCAAAATTTATTTTTATTAATAGTGGTTACAATATCAGAGAACTGATATAATTCTTCTTTATCCTTATACATACTGAAATCAAGAGCTTACAAAGTGCGAAAATTAAAGGTTTTAGTCAAATGGGAGACCCCTGGGGAGATTTGAACGCTCCTAAGGCCACTTTCGAACAGCAGCTTCCTATATTTTTTGTCAAACCTGATAAAAAAACAGCAATCATATTAGACTAAAACATTCCCAAAATCACTTTGAAATTACCTTTGGGTCAGATTACTTTTAACAAAAAAAAACTAAGTTAAAACTAGTTAAAAAGGTAAAAAGGAACCAAGGAAAGCAGGATTTCCTTGTGTTGCCGCCTTTCACACACCTGGGTCACATCACAGAAATATTCAAGCCACTCGGTGTGTCCTTGGGGGCAAGTGTCGAGTCAAGGCTATCACCTTGTTCTTGACTCCTCCGTTTAGGCTCAACTCCTAACAAAGCCAAGGGGGGTAGACCCTATTAAGTTACTAAAGATGATTTCTTAGTGTGATGATGTTAAACTGAATCCATTACTTAGGAGTTTGAATATTTTAACTATAGACAATTAAAGATGACGAGATGCAAAAATAAACACACGGAAGCACAAAGCTGATACACAATATATATATATGAAGCAAAAATGACCAGTGCCTTAAAATGGAGTAAAAAATATAATCAATATGCTTGCATGTGCTTGAAGTGAATGTTTTGTGATTGCATCTTGGTATGTTTTAAGTTAAAATTGAAGTATGAGTTGATTAAATTAGTCTAAAGGGGGACTCCAGATATACCCGAGAGTACTTGGAGTGTGTCCAAAACTAAACCTTCACGGCTACCCGCAAGGAATATGTGGGCTGAAATGGAGTCTCTGGGGCTATTGTTTGTAACGCACCCGTTAGGGTGTGACAGAGATCGATGCCCCGAGGTCACTTCTCAGAAGTTCCTGCTTCCTTTGGGTATTTTTCCACCACGATGGTTTGATCTAGGTGTTGTATTTTCACCTGATGCTTTGTCAATTTGGTAGAGTGAGTCCTAATTATACTAGTCACTCAAGTGCTTTTGATATAGCTTGACTGATCGGATGAACTGCAACCAAGTGCAGAGCATACACACTGGAGTCTTGTCAATTTTAGTAAATTTTAAAAATGGGTGTTCTTGTTAAAAATAAAACCCTCCAGGAACCTCTTTCGATTCAAGTGGATCTCAATCGGGGAATCAAGGAGGGGTTAATTTTATAATAGATGAAAAACAAATGGTGAAAAGGAAAACACAGATACACAATTCTGGTTTTCTAATTAGTCCTACCATGAATCTCTTTCCCCTTTTGGGTCAACTGGGAAGTCATGGGGTAAGTATTAAGATTACTTTGAAATATAAAATATGGAAGTCGTGAGGCACTGGGAAGTCGTGGGGCACTGGAGTCTTGTTGATTTTAGTAAGTTTTAAACTAGATGTTCTTGTTTAAAAGAAAAGCCTCCAAGAACCTCTTTCGATCCAAGTGGATCTCAATCAGGGAATCGAGAAGGGGTAAATTTTATAGTTTCTTATAAACAAAATGTAGAAGAAAGAAAAAAGATACACAATTCATATTTCTTAATTAATCCTACCACGAATCTCTTTCCCCTTTCGGGTCAATCAGGAAATCGTGGGGTAAGTATTACGATTACTTT
>LPNX010704165.1:43992-73752 GCA_001517045.1 Pseudotsuga menziesii
CTTATGTAATGACATTAATATTGTATATGTTACTATGATAAAGCAATTGAATTATAATTTGATATGATAACTAGTACATTGTTGGTGTTGAGTTCCTATACTAGTAGAAGGTTGGCACAATTTTAGAATGACCCATTTAAAAACTATTTAATGGCATAATACAAATGTGTTTGTTATTGTAACAATTTTAATTCTCAACATAACAAGTAATATTGTATGTGTTGAGTATCATGTTGTAATATATTAGAAGGTTGGAAACATTTTACAAGTGACAAGAGAAACTATTATATATTAAGTGTTACTATGCTAAGTTTATTATTTTAATGATCAAAATCAATTATAAGTTAGAATAGAAATATAATTTATTTATATTACTATTATTTATATTTTCTAATATAAGTTAAGATCGATGGTTATATCATGAAAAATAGATTGTAGAAGATTTTTTACATATTATTATTAAAGTTATTTAATAGCATTAATAACCAATGTGTGTTGCTATTATTATCTTGGAATTTCATTTAATTGAAATTATGTTAACTAATCTGTCTAGGTTGAGTAACCATACTAAGTCTAATTTTTTTTGAGTATGATGTTTTATTTTTGGAAGTTGGCAGCACTTGATAGTGGGAGAGAAAATATTTTATGACTTAGAGTAAAATGAGTTTTTATCTTAGTAATGACTAAAATAAATTATGAATTAGAGACATAATTTATTATTATTGTTGTTGGTGGTGGTGGTGTATTAAAAAACTAAGTTGATGAATGTTGATTTTAAGAATAACATATTTATGTGAGAAAATTTACCTATAAATGTATTTAATGATATACTTTGATTATCATTAATATTTATATTTACGTATTAAAACAAAAGTCATCAATATTTGACAAGTGAATTATTAATAATTTGTGTAAGAATTTTTTTACATAATATAAAGTTATTTAACAACATATTAATATTGTGTTGTGACTATTATTAACTTATGTAGTATTGAAATTAAATGTTAATACTTGGATATTGATTTTCGAGATTAAGCTATGTGAAAGCTTTTCAAACCATAATGAATTTTACATTGTTTCCCTGACGATCATGCATGGAGTTCCCACTTGAAATGTTGGTTCGAAAAACTCACTGACAACTTAATCCAAAAAATCATTCACAATGATGACAAACTATGAAAGCCTGCACTCTGAAATTGTTACTACTTTGTCTCTGTTGAGTATAAGATATTGCATTAGTACAAAGTTCGCACCACTTTAAACTCTACATAATAAAATATAATATTAATTAGAATGCAACAGAGTAGAACAATGAAATTTATATCAATTATAATAACAAATAATAGAGAAAAGTCACTTCAAACCTTATTGCAAGTGCCTTACATGTATTCATAAAGGAAGTCTAGAAGATGTTTTAAGATTGATTATTGAATATAATTATGCACATTTGATATAGTGACATGTTGAGTTTAGGTAAAACACAAATTGAAAAGTTAAAAATTGAATGGTGTTATCTAATTCACATAAAGTACCATCACATGAATTAACATAGAAGTTGAACCAAAATTTTCATATTAGTAAATAATATAAAATTCCTCAAAAAAAGGCTTGAAGAGAATATTTGATATACAAAAAACATTGAAAAGTGTTTCTTCTAGTACATTAATAAATTCTTCAAAGAGAAAATTACATTCATGAATCATCTCCACCTAATCTCCTTATATTTAGTCAAACAAATCAATTACAACTTGTACACCACATTTATTTAGCATAGTCTTCCTGCAATCTTATTTATTTTGCATCCATGCCCAAACTGTGGTATTAACTAGAATAGATCCAAGACATGTGTCATCATGGTTTGGTACCCAATATTGTTCTAAAATTTTCCCTTGTATTTCACTGAATTAGGCTCCCATCAATCAACATTTACATGAAGAGTCTCACTTTCATCATTTTGGAAGATATATGAGGTGGTTTTTTCCATCCAAATCATCTCTCCTTCATCCTCAGTTCATGATTGAACTAGCAACATCTTTCCTTTCTCAACTTCAATCATAGGATTGAATCTTGGCTTTAGCTTGTTTCACTTGGGTCCAACATATACTAGTTCATCCGTCACATTATAAAAATATCCATCCATAATACTTATATTACATGCAGTGAATTACGATCAGCATTAAATCTCACATGGATTAAATTGTCTTTATGATGCAATGTATTTGACGATAATGTCTAACGTGAATTAAAGCTAACATGATGTTACTACTTAATGATTGATTTTCTAGATTAAGTTATGTGAAATATTTTCAGTCCATAATGAGTTTTTCATGGTTCCCATAACAAGCATGGGTGGAGTGTCCACTCAAAACGTTGGTCTGAAAAACATTCACACAGCTTAATCTAGAAAATCAATCACAATGATGACAAACTAATAAAACATGCACACTCAAAATGTTAGTACTGTATTTATTGAGTATAAGTTAATATACTAGTACAAAGTTGGCACCAGTTTAAAGTCTACATGAGAAAATATAATTATGAATTTGAATGCAACGTAGTAGTACAATTAAATTTATATAGACTATAACAACGAATAATAGGGAAAATTGACTTCAAACCTTATTGCAAGTTCCTTACATTTATTCACAAAGCAAGTCTATAAGATTTTTTAAGGTGCATTCACATAAAGTATCATCACATGAATTAATATTGAATTTGAACCAAAAATTTCATATATGTAGAAAATAATATAAAATTCCTCAAAAGGTAGCTTGAAGAGAATATTTGGTATACTACAAACATTGGCAACTTTTTCTTCACGTATATTAATTAGTCATTCAAAAAGAAAAATTACATTCATTAATCATCTCCACATAATCTCCTTATATTTTCTCAAGCGGATCAAGTACAACTTGATGACGAATATTTCCATAGTTAATCTTAATGACAAAGAGAGTTTATGGAATTAAATTGTGTGTTGAAACGTCCCTATGTTTTGAGTGGACACTCCACCAATCATTAGGGGAACAAAATGAAAAGCTCAAAGTGGTATTCAAGAGAGTGAACAAAAGCTAATAATAAATAAGGTAAGGGTTTTGTACATGCATTCATAAATATAATTATGCACAATTGATATAGGGAGATGTTGTGTTGATCTAAAAGACAAATTGATATAGGGGGATGTTGTGTTGATCTAAAAGACGAATTGAAAAGTTAAAATTTGAATGGTGTTATCTAATTCGCATAAAGTATCATCACATGAATTAACAATGAACTTGAAGTGAAATTTTCATATATGCAGTAAATAATATAAAATTCCTCAAAAAGTAGCTTGAAGAGTATTTATTATACTACAAACATTGAAAAAGTTTCTTCATGTATACTAAAAGTCATTCAAAAAGAAAAATTACATTCATGGATCATCTCCACCTAATCTCCTTATATCCGCTTAAGCAGATCAAGTATAGCTTGTACACCAAATTTATTTATCTTGGTCTTCCTGCAATCTTCTTTGTTTGCCATCCATGCCCAAAATATGGCATTAATTGGAATAGATCCAAGTTATGTGTCATCATGATTTGGTACCCAATATTGTTCTAAAAAATTTCCCTTGTATTTCCCTGAGCTAGGCTGCCACCAATCAATATTTACATGAAGGGTCTCATTGTCATCATCCTGGAAGATATCTGAGGTAGCTTTTGCCATCCAAATCATCTCTCCTTCATCCTCATTTCCTGATCTAACAAGCAGCATCTTTCATTTCTCAACATCAATTCTAGGATCAAATGTTTGCTTTGGCTTGTTGCACTTGGGTCCAACATATATCGGTTCATCTGTCACATTATCAAAATCCCCATCCATAATACTTGATATTGCATGGAGTGCATTACCATCAATGTTAAAAAATTTCCTTGTCTTGGGCCAAAAATCATTAGAAGAAGAATCACTTTCATCCAAGGGTGTATGGTCATTGTAGATTCTATCTAATGCATCAAGAACACTTTTCCAATACTCTAGTTTTTTATTCCATTCCTCTGTAACAATTGGTGAATTCTCATTGCCAATAGTCTATTTCCACATTTTTATGTATGATGTTAGTCATTCCTTTAGTTGTTTTAAGTAAACATTATTGTCTTTGAGACGTAAGAAAGATGGATTCCCTGTGGGAAATATAGCTCAACCTTCATCATCTATATTCCACAACTGACCACTCAATGTCTTTGATGGATTCTTTATACCTCATAATTGGAACATCATTGAGTACAAGAAATTGGAAGTACTGGACATTAGGATGTCCAACTAGTGCATTTTCCCCTCCTTGATGTACCCATTAAGAAAAATTTTGAAGTCATACACTTTGTCAATAAGTTTAGGTGGAAACACTTGTTTTTCTTCTATTGTGCGATATGTATCCATCATCTCAGGTAAAGAATATATCTTTACTTTTCAAGTTGGAAGACATTCTTCCGTAGGTTGCATCTATGTCTTCATGGGTGTGCCCCACAAGAAAGAACCCAACCTCAATAGTGATGAAGACACCAAGTACAGTTAATAGTGATAGAAACATGAAAACATAATGATTCTTATTATCACTAGCTGCATTGCCCAACTGTAACAACAAATGTGGAGGAAGAGGTTTAAAATAAAAATTTTGATTTTTTGAGCTTCCATTTAAAGTAGGAAAGAATCCTTGTACACTCTACATTTTGAGTAAATAGAGTTTTGAAATAATGCATTTGAAAGTGTGTTTCTTGAACTTCCACTCTCATAAATCAAATCACCATACATATCAAGGTGTGGGTCTTCAAGGTTCCTTAAGCACTTTGCAAGAGATGTAATGCTAAAATTTGATCCCATGTGTACAGAAGGTAGGGAGAAATAACCAAAACCTCTTGTTCTATGCCCATATGTTAGCATACCTGTCAATGAAAAACCCAAGTTTGTTCCTGCAACAGATTTTGATTTTACATGTAATTCCTTTTCACCTAACATTTCACCCTCAACCATGTCATACTCACGAACATTAACTATGATCCCTTTGGCAATACACATTCTTGTTCCTGTGCATTCATGTGTAAGAGAAACCTTTTTACATGTGAATGTAAGCCTGTCTTGGGTAGTATTTACTGGATGATCATGACAATGAGTTTCCAAATCTGATTCTAGCCAAATCTCATAAGATCCCAATGCACCCCCTAGTGTATTCTCAAATCCTATTGGATGTGGAAAGAGAGCATCATTCTTTAACACCTTCTCAATGTTAACTAATGATGGATCATTTATTTACCATCCTTCCATGCACCTTATGACCAATCTTTTTATTGAATATGGAACTTTCACCCACCTTCACTCTACATTACGAAAGATCTACCTTGTCTCCAATAGAAAATGCAGAAGAGACATTTGCACCTATACAAAAAATTAAACAAACTTAGTATTTGCTCAAAAAAAACAAGCAATGTACTCTTAAAAACACTTAACATGTGCTTCAAGATTTTTATTTACCTTTTATGCCTCAAATATATGATCTTCCATGGATGTAAGTCCCCTTCATCAACATCTTCCACAATCAAATGTGGTTCAATCACATCAATTATGAAAACCATAATTGAACTACATTAAACATTTCTCCACCATAATGAGTTGTAGTATTTGTAGATTCAACCCTTCCTAGTCCAGTAACTTGACCATTAATTAGGAGGTTAACACAGTCCCCTCTTGTCAAAATTATATTTTCCATTGTAACTCCTCCCAATTTCTGTAACACATTTGAATTGTAGTTTGTAATTAAGGTTAAACCATATGAAGTGTATGTTCAAACAAGTAATATAGTTGCAATAATTCAAAACTAGCTGAAGTTAGCTTTAGCCCTTAAATTGTTGCACGATGAGTGAAATATAATGTGTTAAATTTCGTAATGTAGTTTTCATCTAACACAACCATGTTGTCATCAATCACAATGCACCATGATGGAAATCTAGTTGGAGTTAGATTTCATAAGATAGTTTTCCATCTAACACAACCACATTGTCATCAAATACATTACACCATGATGGAGATCTAGTTGGAGTTAGGGTTTCTCCTAACAAAATTGCACAATGAGTGAAATCTCATGTGTGTTAGGTCATTACACCATGATGAAAATATAGCTAGAATTAGTTTTCTATCTAACACAACCACATTGTCACATTTCACCATGATGGAAATCTAGCTAAAATTAGCTTTCGACCTTAAATCGTTGCACGGTGAGTGAAATATAATGTGTGTTAGCTCTCATAATGTAGTTTTCCATTTCGCACAACCACATTGTCGTCAATAAAAATGCACTATGTTGGAAATCTAGCTACAATTAGCTTTCATTCTTAAAACGTTGCATAGTGAGTAATAGCTAATGTGGGTTATCTTTCGTAAGGTAGTTTTCCATCTAACACAGCCACATTGTCATCAAATACAATATATCATGATGCCAATCTAGTTGGAGTTATATTTCCTTGTAAAAACATGGCATGATGAGTGAAAGCTAATGTGTGTTAGCTTTCATAAGGTAATTTTCCATCTAACACAATCACATCGTCATCGATCACATTGCACCATGATGGAAATCTAGCTGAAGTTAGATTTCATCCTTAAATCATTGCATGGTGAGTGAAATATAATGTGTGCTAGCTTTCATAATGTAGTTTTCCATCTAGTACAACCACATTGTCCTCAATCACAATGCACTAGATGGAAATCTAACTAGAGTTAGCTTTTTTCCTTAAAACATTGCACGGTGATTAAAGCTAATGCATGTTAGCTTTCATAGAGTAGTTTTCCATATAACAAAACCACATTGTTATCAAATACATTACACCATGATGGAAATCTAGCTGGAGTTAGTTTTCCTTCTAACAACATGGCACTATAAGGGAAAGCTTATGTGTGTTACCTCATTGCACCATGATGGAAATCTAGCTAGAATTAGCTTTCATTTTAACAAAATGGCATGATGAGTGAAAGCTAATGTGTGTTAGCTTTCATAAGGTAATTTTCCATGTAACACGACCACATTATCATCAATCACATTGCACTGTGTTGGAAATCTAGTTGGAGTTAGCTTTCATCCTTAAATTGTTGCACGGTGAGTGAAACTAATGTGTGTAAGCTTTCATAGTGTATTTTTCCAAGTAGCACAACCATATTATCATCAATCATAATGCACCATGATGAAAATATAGCTGGAATTAGATTTCGTTCTTAAAAAATTGCATGGTGAGTAAAGCTCATGTTTGTTAGCCTTCATAAGGTAGTTTTCCATCTAACATAGCCACAGTTTCATCAAATACATTACACTGGAATTCTAGCTGGAGTTAGTTTTCCTTCTAACAACATGGCACTATAAGGGAAAGCTTATGTGTGTTAGCTCATTCCACCATGATGAAAATCTAACTAGAGTTAGCTTTCCTTTTAATAGCACGGCACAATGAGTGAACGCTAATGTGTATTAACTTTCATAAGGTAGTTTCTATGTAACACAACCACATTGTCATCAATCACATTGCACCGTGTTGGAAATATAGATGAAGTTAGTGTTTATCCTTAAATTGTTGCACGATGAGTGAAATCTAATGTGTTTAAGCTTTCATAGTGTAGTTTTTCATCTAGCACAACAACATTGTCATCAATCACAATGCACCATGATGGAAATCTAGCTGGGGTTAGTTTTCATTCTTAAAAAATTGCATGGTGAGTAAAACCTAATGTCTGTTAGCTTTCATAAAGTAGTTATCCATCTAACATAGCTACATTGTCATCAAATACATGACACCTTGATGGAAATCTAGCTAAAGTTAGCTTTCCTTCTGACATGGAACTATGAGTGAAAGCTTATGTGTGTTAGCTCATTACACCATTATGAAAATCTAACTAGAGTTAGCTTTCTTTTTAACAACATGGCAGGATGAGTGAAAGCTAATGTGTGTTAGATTTCATAAAGTAGCTTTCTATCTAAGACAACCACATTGTCACATTGCACCGTGATGGAAATCTAGCTGGAATCAACTTTCAATCTTAAATCGTTCCACGATGAGTGAAATCTGATGTGTGTTAGCTTTCAGAATGTAGTTTTTCATTTAGCACAACCACATTGTCATCAATCAAAATGCACCATGTTGGAAATATAGCTAGAGTTAGTTTTCATTCTTAAAATGTTGCACAATGAGTAATAGCTAATCTGTGTTAGCTTTCGTAAGATATTTTTCGATCTAACACAGCTACATTGTCATCAAATACATTACACCATGATGGAAATATAGCTAGAGTTAGCTTTCATTCTAACAACATGGCATGATGAGTGAAATTTAATGTGTGTTAGCTTTCATAAGGTAGTTTCCATCTAACACAATCACATCGTCATCGATCACATTGCACTGTGATAGAAATCTAGACGGAGTTATCTTTAGTCCTTAAATCATTGCACAATGAGTGAAATCTAATGTGTGTTAGCTTTCATAATGTATTTTTCCATCTAGCACAACCACATTGTCATCAATCACAATGCACCATGATGGAAATTTATCTAGAGTTAGATTTTGTTCTTAAAACATTGCACGGTCAGTAAAGCTAATGTATGTTAGCTTTAATAAGGTAGTTTTTCATCTAACACAACCAAATTGTTATGAAATACATTACACTATGATTGAAATCTGGTTTTAGTTAGCTTTCCTTTTGACAACATGGCACTGTAAGGGAAAGCTTATGTGCGTTAGCTTATTACACCATGATGAAAATCTAGCTAGAGTTAGCTTTTCTTTTAACAACATGGCACGATAAGTGAAATCTAATGTGTATTAGCTTTCATAAGGTAGGTTTCCATGTAACACAACCACATTGTCATCAAGCACATTCCACCGTGTTGGAAATCTAGATGGAGTTAGCTTCCTTCCTTAAACCATTGCACAATGAATTAAATCTAATGTGTGTAAACTTTCATAGTGTATTTTTCCATCTAACACAACCACATTGTCATCAATCATAATGCACCATGATGGAAATATAGCTGGAGTTAGCTTTCATTCTTAAAAAGTTGTAGGGTGAGTAAATATATTATATGTTAGCCTTCATAAGGTAGTTTTCCATCTAACAGAGCCGCATTGTCATCAAATACATTACACCATGATGGAAATCTAGCTAGAGTTAGCTTTCACTCTAACAACATGGCACTGTAAGGGAAATCTTATGTGTGTTACCTCATTACACCATGATGAAAAACTAGCTGGAGTTAGCTTTCCTTTTAACAAAATGGCATGATGAGTGAAAGATAATCTGTGTTAGCTTTGATATGGTAGTTTTCCATGTAACATGACCACATTGTCATCAATCACATTGCGATGTGTTGGGAAATCTAGCTGAAGTTAGATTTCATCCTTAAATCATTGCACTGTGAGTGAAATCTAATGTGTGTAAGCTTTCATAGTATAGTTTTTCATCTAGCACAACCACATTGTCATCAATCACAATGCACCATGATGGTAATCTAGCCGTCGTTAGCTTTCATTCTTCAAACCTTGCACAGTGAGTAAAAGCTAATGTGTGGTAGCTTTCATAAGGTAGTTTTCCATCTAACACTGCCACATTGTCATCAAATACATTACGCCATGATGGAAATCTAACTGGAGTTAGATTTGATTCTAAGATGGCACTATGAGTGAAAGCTTATGTGTGTTAGCTCATTACACCATTACAAAAATATAGCTGGAGTTAGCTTTCTTTTTAACAACATGGCACGATGAGTGAAAGCTAATGTGTGTTAGATTTCATAAGGTAGTTTTCCATCTAACACAACCACATTGTCAAATTGCACCATGATGAAAATCTAGCTAGAGTTAACTTTCAACCTTAAATCATTGCACGGTGAGTGAAATCTAATGTGTGTTTTCTTTCATAATGTACTTTTCCATTTAGCACAACCACATTGTCATCAATCAAAATTCACCATGTTGAAAATCTATCTAGAGTTAGCTTTGTTGGGCACCATTTTGACCTCTTTTTGTCACCTAAATATCTTCCATTTTCCTCCATAAAACCTTCATACTGATTTATAAAGCCTTAATTTCACCCACAAACTTTGGTTAAAAGGTATAAATGTCATTGATTTTTAACAAATTTGAATTTTGAGATTTTTAAAGCATTTAAACTAAGGTTTTTATTCAGGATTACAAGATGTGCTAACTTCTCATAATGTCTCCAAGGTTGAATACTTGCAGGCCAGTTGGGTGTGAACTGAAAGATGGGGAAAGGATCCTCAGTGTCCAAGGATGGTTGAACTTCCAACGGATAGATGATGTGGCTCTCACAGCTGTCAAGTCAATGATGGACAAAGCTGACCACTTGTGCTACCACTCAGCACAAAAGCAGGGTAGTTCGGATTTTGTTGATTTTCATAGATATGATAGAGGATCTCGAGGACTATGTTTCATTAATTAGTTTCTAGATTAATAGAATTTATAGTTTTCAATAATTTGTATAAGTACTTCATAAAACAGAGGAGAAATCCATCACAATTTGGAGAGAAAACGCATACTGTTCTGGACTGCGTTGTTTTACTATGTATGATTGATTTTATGGTGAATGTAATTGAAGTTCAAGCTCTGTGATTGTCTTGCTGCATGTGTGAACGAGGCATTGGAGGGCCCCCATTTTCAATTCTACACACATTTCAATTGCCAGTAAACGATTTGAATTGTTGCCACGATTTGGATTGTCACCGGTGGTATGTCTCAGTTCCTGTAGGATTCGATTTCATTATTGTAGAATGAGTTAAATTGTTTTGAGTCAATTTTATAAACTTTGTTATTTCATTAGTTATATGTTGTAGAAATGATTCAGACTGTTTCACATTACTGTGCATTGTTTATCCAACGATGGAGTTTTAAGAACAGTTACACATTACAAATGCTTTCTTGTAAAGGGAATTAATGATTGATTGTTTATTCAACGTTGAGATAATGGGCATAGTTTTGTGATTCATGTTTCAGGGTTAAGTTTAATTTGTAATTGTTTTTATTATCTTAGAAGCTTTCACATATAAATTGCTGTGTAAATGAAATATCAGATGAATATATTCTTGTAAGGGAATTTTTGTGTTTTCAAATCACAGTAACTTAATTTGTTAATAGGGTTATTTCATAGATAAACTAGATTTCCAGTTAGGTCTAGCTTTGAGTCCTTATACTTGGATATGCCTCTAAGTCTACCAACCCATATTGACATAAATTCAAGGTTTGATTTGCATTAGTGGATCGAAGCCCAACATTTGGCGCCGTTGCCAGGGAGGCATTGTAGAAGCAGGCTTAGGAACTTTAGTTCTCTGATAAAAACAAAAATTTCAACAAAACATAGAATATATTTTAGTTTTATGTCAAGACAAAGAGACGAGAAAGGAATATTTATCAAAAACCCCCCAAAAACAGAAGTAACAGGACCTTCTTTTCCAAAAGGATTCATCGCAACAGTGGGTACTTTTAAAATGGTTGACGAAGAAACATCAAAAGGGCCAACTACAGAACAGAGAAGGGAATATGAGAGAACTTTAGAAGTAGAAAACAAACGAAGACAAGAGAGAAGGGAAGAAGAGAGGAGACATGAAAGGGAAGAATAAATGATACATGAGAGGGATGAAAGAACAGAAGAAGATCAGGAAGCCACCTTTAAATTTCCCATTTTGGACACTAGCATTATCCTAGGAGAAGAGGTAAAAATGAAGAATATTCCACCATCTGTCTTACCAAACTTATATGGCATGACTTCTGAGGATCCAGACTCTTTCCTATTCGAGTTTGATATCTTGTGTCGAACTTATGGATACACTGATGACACCCATAAGCTTCGTCTTTTCCCTGCTACCCTTAAATCAGCTGCCTTGAAATGGTTCATGGGATTAGGAGAGCATTATATTACTAGCTGGGATGAGATGAGGAAGATCTTTCTTCGAAAATATCAGGAATATTGCAGATCAAAGGATCTAAAAGATGACATTTTTGGCATGACTCAACAGGAAGATGAGAGCTTGGAGGAGTATTTGGAAAGATTCTCATACAACCTGCAGAAATCTAAAAACAATTCTTTAACACCTGAGATGATTAGAACAATATTTCTAAAAGGAATAAGAGAAGAGTATTTGGATATTTTGAATGTTATGGGAAAAGGTGACATCTCTTACCTTCCCTTTGATGAGATACAAGATTTATGTTGGAAATATTCAAGAGGAAAGGCTAGAACTGGAAAAAGGGATATCACTACCAAAGTAACTAAATCTGTAAACAGTGGTATCTCTAGAGCTGAGCTTGGAAATCTGATAGAATATTTCAAGACTGATTTATTAACTACCTTGGGAACATAGGTCGAAGTAGAAAAAACCAAGAAAAGGAAATAACAATAGGACCAACAAGATCAAGTTTTGTTTATTTTTTGTCCTAAATGTAGAAAGAAACACCCACTAAAAGAATGTCCTTTAAATACTGTTGAAATTTGTGGCTTATGTACTTCTAATCACAAAAATGATGACTGCCCCAGATTGAAAGAATTGCAAGCAGCTCGAATGGAGGAGAATCAAAGCATGGAGTCTCTCTACCTTATGGGAAAACGAATACCTTGGCAGCCACGATTTTCAGGTATGTCTCAAGATCCTATGCAGCAATTTCATATAAATTATCAAACTCCTATTCAGAATTCATGGAGTGCACCCATGCCCTGGAAAACTTGGTGTCCTCCATTAGCCCAATCTGCTCCAAATTGGAGAGGATATGCCCATGGTAACTAGACATATCAGCAGGCCTATTTATAGCCCTATCAACAACCTTCTGCCTATCCCCAATACCAGAAGAATCAAGTCCAAGCCCCATCATTCCAAGTTCCATATTTTCAACAACCTAACAACATGGCTCCTCAATTGGGTCCACCACCTCAACAGCTTCAATTGCCATCCAATTAGCCTCCACCTCACCCTACACAATTTCCAGCTCAGCCAATTCCAAATCCAAATAATAAAATAGACAGACCCATGTATAATGTTGATGATGGAATGGCACTCCCCTACTCAATTCTCCCACTGCAAAATATCAATTTAAGATCTGGAAAAAATTTACAAAAAGAATCTCCTGTTATCTTAGAAGAACAAACAAAAAATGAGAAAATTCCAAAAAAATTAAATACAGAAAAATCATAGTCAAAAAGGGAAAACATTAGTATCTTATACACCTCCTTTTCTAGAAAGTTTGGTTAAAGAAAAACCTTCAATCTCCCTACCTGATTTTGATGTTTTGAATGAGTTAACCAATGTGTATGTCGAAATTCCATTACTACAGGCTATAAAGGATATTCCAATTTACACTAAAGTAGTTAAGGAATTATGTCTTAATAAAATAAGGAAGGATCCATAAAAAATTCATGTGGTAGGCAATCTAGCAGGATTAATGTCTAACATTGTTTTCATTGAAAAGTATGTAGATCCTGGAATCCCAATGGTTACAATTACTATCAATAATTTTTCAATTCCAAAAACATTGATTGATTTAGGTGCTTCCATTAATGTCATGACACTAGAGACAATGGAATACCTTCACTTGACAAATCTCATACCAACCACAATAGTTTTGGAACTAGCTGACAGGTCTAAAATTACACCTGAAGGGATATTAGAAGATATCATTGTTTCTTTAGAATCCTGGGAGTATCCTGTTGATTTTATAGTGCTACACCCAAATTCTAATCTAGGAGGTCTATATAAATCCAAGCCAGCAATAGATTAATTTTACCCACAACAATTATCAATTGATCATGCAAAATTGCTAACAAGAGAGACTGAATATGGAGCTGTAACACAAAATTATATTAACTGAGTGTACAATAGCCAACCCTGTAATATCATAGGCTACTGAATAAATAGAATACATGAATAAATCGAATGCATGAGGAAGCATCCAAATCTAGCATAAAGCAGGCTTACCAAAAATAAGCAAATCCCCCATAGGTGTAAAAGTTGGATCCCAAATCTGTCATGGAGCTCACGAATTGGAAAAAATGCATAGGCAAGCTAAAGAGTGGTGGAATGGCAGCTCATACATGATTTTGCATGGAGAAAAGAGAGGAGGATGTGTAGGACAAAAAACAAGTTCACCTCACCTAGTCTAGCTTTCCCGTGTGCCTTAAAACACTGAAAAAGCAGGCAATAAAGCAGAAAAAGTAGATAGGTTCCTAGGAGGCCAGGAATAAAGAAGATTTAATTCCTAAGGCTTTCCCAAGTGCTACATGAGTCATATATGGCAAGTTTGACCTCTATGGATAGGCAATTAGCAACTTGCACAAGGTGGGACACATGAACTAGGCAAATAAGACAAAAATAAATGAATTAATGTCTAAGTGGGTAAACTATGGGTTGATTATTCTAACACCCCCCCTTAAGCCTGACTTTATGAATAATAAATCAAAAATATAGGGCCTAGAAACAAGGCTTAGTCACCCTTTTACATACTGCAAGTCCATATAACCAAGGAAAGAGGCAAAACCAACTTGGGAAAATCCTCCCTTAAACATGGACTGTAAAACAAAATTGTAGAATCTTGTCTCCACTCATGCCTTTACAGCATGATCAGCAATCCCCAGCAGTGATTTGAGATTGCTGAAGGTCTTCTCAGAAAATGCTTTGGTGAAGATATCAGCTACTTGTTCTGAAGATGAACAGAAGAGTAGGTGAATGGTGCCATCATGCACAAGCTCTCTGATGTAGTGCATGTGAATCTCAATGTGTCTGGTTCTCTGCTTCTAAACTGGATATTTGCATATTTGAATGGTACTCTGGTTATCATAGTAGATGGTAGTTGAGTAATCAGGTTCGAAACCACACTCTCCAATTAAACCCCGCAACCATAAACACTGAGTTGTTGCATTAACAACTCCTCTGTACTCAGCTTCTGTAGATGAGAGTGCAATGGCACTCTGTTTCTTGCTTGACCAGCTGATTGGCCCTTCTGCAAGCATGAAGACATATCCTGAAGTGGACTTTCTATCTGTGCTATCACCTACCCAATCACTGTCAGTAAATCCAATCAAATCAAGATCATATTTTGCCTTATAGAGGATCCCATGTGTCCTTGTTCCCTGAACAAAGTTAAGGATCCTTTTGGCTGCTTTCCAATGGATTTCATGAGGCTGATCCATGAATATAGAATCCACACTTGCTACATAACAAATATCAGGTCGAGTATGTGTCAGATACAATAAACATCCAATCAATTGCCTATATAGTGTATTGTTTACCATCGATGGAGAATCATCTTCCTCCAGCTTCACTCCTGAAAGGAAAGGAGTTTTGCTTGCTTTGCAGTCTTGCATTCTGAATTTGATCAGAAAATCAAAGGCATACTTGAAATGGTGCACCTTTATTCCAGCTTTGGTTTGAGCAATCTCAAGCCCCAGAAATTGACTTAAGAGCCCCAAATCTGTCATGGAGAAGGCTTGGTTCATAGCTCCTTTTAAGGAAGCAATCTCAGCCTGTGAGCTTCCTGTAATGAGGAGGTCATCAACGTATAACAAAATGATCATTAATGAACCATTAACAAACTTCAAATAGACATTTGGATCTGATTTGCACCGAACAAAATTCAGAGATAGCAAGAAGCTATCTATCTTGGCATACCAAGCCCTGGGGGCTCACTTTAGCCCATACAATGACTTTCTCAACCTGCACACAATAGAAGGGTTAGTAGAAAAACCTTGAGGCTGCTGCATATGTATCTCCTCAGTGAGATCTCCATTCAAGAAGGCACATTTTGCATCCATATGATGTACCTCCCATTGCCTTGAGGCTGCAATGCCTAGAGCTAGCATGATGGAATCCATCTTTGCCACTAGGGAAAAGGTCTCATTGTAATCGATGCCATGAACCTATGAGTAGCCTTTAGCTACCAATATAGCCTTGTACTTCAGTGGTGAACCATCAGCAGCAAACTTGGTCTTATAGACCCACTTACACTGGACTAACTTTTTTCCTAGAGGAAGATCCACTAGCTCCCATGTGTTGCTCTTCTGGAATGAGCTGAACTCCTCCTTCATGGCAGATTTCCATATTGGATCTCTTGATGCTTATTCATATGTTTGAGGATCAGACTCCACCATCAAATAGCATTTTTAGCAAACATAGGATCCTTCGTGCATAGACCACTCTCAAATTGAGATCTAGTCCTCCTTGGGTCATTGGGATCCCCAGCTAGCTCTCCTGCTGCATGTAGCGTCTTGGATTCCCATTTAGGCCTTGTGGGGCTATTTGGGTCTACAATAAACTCATCTCCATCAGACAAATCAGAATCAGCATGTTCAACAAACTCTTTACTTACTTCTTGAGGTTCAGGTGGTGAAGAGGCTTCACCAACTTCCACTCCTGCAAGGGGTTCTTCTTCAAACTGAACACACCTTTCAATGAATGCTTTGTTTGTGCTCAAGTTTATCAACTTGTACCCTTTTGAATCTTCAGAGTATCCAAAAAAAATACACTCTTGGCTTTGGGGCTGCAAAGCATTCCTCTTCTCTGTCGGGATTCTAGCCCATGCCTTTGAGCCAAAAATCCTAAAATGGGTCACATCTGGCTTGTGCCCACTCCATGCTTCAAAGGGATTCATGCCATCAAGATAGTTGTGAGGCACCCTATTCTGGATATAGGCTACACAGTTGATAGCTTCGGCCCAGTACTTTGGTGGCAAAGTTTTGGCCTCCATCATGCATGTTGCCATCTCCTTCAGTGATTTGTTCTTCCTCTCAGCAACACCATTTTGCCGTGGTGTGTAAGGGATAGAATGTTGCATATGAATACCTGCATATGCACAATAGTTAATAAACTCAGACTTGACATACTCACCACCATTGTCAGATCTGAGGACCTTGAGTTTCCTTCCACACTGGTTTTCAACCAAAGCCTTAAAGACTTTGAATAGGCCACAAACTTCAGACTTGTGTTTCATGAAGTGAACCCAACAATACCTGGAAAAATCATCAATAAAGGTCAATGCATATTTGGCCTGACTCATGGACATATGAGGGAATGGGCTAGCAACATCATTGTGAATCAACTCGAGGAGTGCAGAGGTTCTCTCATGACTAGCTTTCTCAAATTTGTGCTCTGGGTGTTTTCCTAGGATACAACCTTGGCAGACTCCTTTGGAAAATTTTATCTTGGGAAACCCTATGACCATTTCTTTCTCACTAAGATCAGACATATACTTGTAATTTAGATGGCCAAATATTTCATGCCACAGCTTGCTAGCTTCATTAGCATGGATAAGAAGAGCAGAGGGGTTTGAGTAAGGTAAGAAGTGTGAGAACATGTATACCTTTTTAGCATGATTCGCAACTCCTTTCGCAATGACTCTACCACTTGATATTTCTGTGATCTCAACTTCATTGGGGGAGAATATGACTTTCTTAGGAGACCCAGTGTGGGTCATCTGGTACACTGACAGGAGGTTGGAGGCGAGACTAGGGAAATACAGCACATTGTTGAACTGACCATGATCAAGATCTATCCTTCCTTTGCCTTTACTTTCAGTGAGAGAGTCATCTCCTAGTACAATAGATGGTCCTTTCGACATATCTAGTGAGGAGAAGGAATCCTTATTCGAAACCATGTGTCTTGAAGCTCCAGAATCTATGATAAAACTGGGTGAGCTTGATGTGCCAGCAACCAATGCATGAACTCTCTCTCTGTCATCTGAACTTGATCCTCCTTCTCTCTTCTTTGAGCTTTCTGGAAGGGAGATGCCATTCTTCTCCAGGAGTTGGGTCAGCATATCAATTTGCTTTTTCATACAAGAGCTTTCAGTGTGATTTCCCTTCGAACAGTATGAGCACTTGTTCATTTCACCTTTGTTTTTCTTCTTCTGGGTATTTTTCTTGGGACCTTGTTGATCCTCTGGAGACTGCTTCTTGTCTCTCTTTTGCTCAGGTGGACTTTTAGCTTTCTTTTTTATTTTTGAATCCACCCTCAAATCTCCAGCAATCAAATCTTGATCTTTGGATGGTTTGATGGTGCCCATCATCACCAGCTTGTCTTGTTCTTGTGTGAGAGATTCCATGAAATCTGCAAGGCTAGGCATCTTTCAGGTTCGAGCTATGAGTTTTGTGGCATAGAAGGTTGAAACAAAGACTGAGTAGTTAGGTCCTAGCTTCGAGAGGATGGCCAATATGAACTGATCATCTTTCTTTTCAATACCACACTGTTTCAGCTGCAAAACTAGTGCTTTGAACTTGGAGAAATATAGCTGCAGGGATTCAAAGCTTGTTGGACTCAGAGAAATCAGCTCATTCTCGATTTGATGTCCCCTCATCTCATCTGTCTTTCCAAAAAGATCAGCAAGCTTCTCCCATACTTCATTTGGTGATGTCAATCAATCGAGATGGAAAAGGAGGTCTCGGGAAATACTGAGACATAGGAGGCCATAGGCCTCATCTCTCCGATTGTGCCATTTGATCTTCTCTGCAGCAACATTGGGCTCTGATTTTGTAGCCATAGTCACCCTGTAGAGGCCTTTCACTCTCAACAAGATATCCATCTCTGCTTTCCATTCAAAATAGTTGAAGGGAGTCAAGATAGTTTTCTGTGAATCCATAGCTTTAGAAAATTTGTCCCGGCTGTCAGTAGAAGGCTCCCAGTCTTGATGTCGAACCTGCAAAACAATTTTTGAAGGATAGTAACAACCTACAATGGCTCTGATACCATGTAGAAATTCAGGCCAACCATAGATTAATTTTACCCACAACAATTATCAATTGATCATACAAAATTGCTAACAAGAGAGACTGAATATGGAGCTGTAACACAAAATTATATTAACTGAGTGTACAATAGCCAACCCTGTAATATCATAGGCTTCTGAATAAATAGAATACATGAAGAAATTGAATGCATGTGGAAGCATCCAAATCTAGCATAAAGCAGGCTTACCAAAAATAAGCAAATCCCCCATAGGTGTAAAAGTTGGATCCCAAATCTGTCATGGAGCTCACAAATTCGAAAAAAGGCATAGGCAAGCTAAAGAGTGGTGGAATGGCAGCTCATACATGATTTTTCATGGAGAAAAGAGAAGAGGATGTGTAGGAAAAAAAACAAGTTCACCTCACCTAGTCTAGCTTTCCCATGTGCCTTAAAACACTGAAAAAGCAGGCAATAAAGCAGAAAAAGCAGATAGGCACCTAGAAGTCCAGGAATAAAGCAAATTTGATTCCTAAGGCTTTCCCAAGTGCTACATGAGTCAGATATGGCAAGTTTGACCTCTATGGATAGGCAATTAGCAACTTGCACAAGGTGGGACACATGAACTAGGAAAATAAGACAAAAATAAATGAATTAATGTCTAAGTGGGTAAACTATGGGTTGATTATTATAACGAGGTCACCCATTGATTCTTGGCAGACCCTGGTTGGCAACATCGGATGCCTTCATAGGATGTAGGTCAGGAAGTATGCTCATTTCACATGGGGCAGAGAGGAAACAAATTGCGCTTTACCCTTTTGACCAAAGACCTTCTACATTAGATCATCTATCATGGATTAATGAGACCAAAGAACAGGAAGAAGAACTAATTCAGCCTGTCCTGAGTATTAATCAGTTCTTTTATTTTCAAGAAGAAAACAACAAAGATTTGTTGGATTATTTCATTGTTGAACCTGATATTTCTGAAGAATTAAGAGATATGCAATATGCTGTAGCAAATCAAGTTTTGGGTTATAATTTTGAAGAAAATTGTACAGTACATTCTCTAGCATTGGCACTTCATGATATTTTTAATGTTCATTCAATCACAGATATTCAAAGTAAAACAGTTGAAATCAGTCCAGGAAACATTTGAATATAAGTTCACATCTTACTACATCACAGGAAGAACAGTTGATTACCATTAGAAGAAATTTGGGGTCTGAAATGGGCCTTATAAGAAAACGTGCCAAAATAAGTTTTTGTGGGTTGGAATTCAAGAACCAATAGAATTTCAATAAAATAAGTCAACCATAATGGTTGAATTGATATATTTGTCATTAAAAAAAAACAACTTTTTTTGTTCGTATTTTCGACATATCTCATTGTGTTTTTACTCAAATTTCGATCGGGAGAGCTCGTTGGATGCGGAATTTGATTCCGCATCCAACGAGTACCCACACTGCATACTTTTGATGGACCCCGCTACCCCAAAAACAAGAAATACCTGAAAAAATGTGATGATGACATCATCACGTTTTTCAGGTATTTCTTGTTTTTGGGGTAGCGGGGTACATCAAAAGTATGCAGTGTGGGTACTCGTTGGATGCGGAATCAAATTCCGCATCCAACAAGCTCTCCCGATCGAAATTTGAGTAAAAACACAGGGAGATATATCGAAAATACGAACACAAAATGTAGTTTTTTTCTTTCTTCCTCCAAAATTAATCAATATTATTTTATTATTTTAACTATTATTTTATTATTTTAACTATTATTTTATTATTTTCCTTACGAGGCCCATTTTAGACCCCAAAATTCCTCTAATGTTTGATGAATAAACATTCCCATGCATCTGCTTGGGAGTACACTGATATGCTAGGTATTCATCATGAGACATGCACTCACCACATTTACACAGATCATAAAATCAGACCTCTTAGACAACCGCAACGTAGAATGAACCCCATACTAAAAGAGATAGTCAAAGAAGAGTTGCAGAAGTTGTTAAAAGTGGGATTTATTTACCCCATCTTCGACAGCCAATGGGTTTTTCCCTTGGTTGTTGTTCCTAAAAAGAATGGTAAATGGCACATATGTGTAGATTACAGGGGGTTAAATAAGGCAACATTAAAAGACTCTTTTCCATTGCCTTTTATTGATCAAGTGTTGGATACCTTAGCTGAAAAAGAATATTTTTCATTTCTAGATGGTTTCAGTGGGTATAATCAAAACAGTATTGCAAAAGAAGACTAGGACAAAACCACCTATACATGTCCCTGGGGCACATATGCCTACAAATTTTTACCTTTTGGCTTATGTAATGCCCCAGCTACCTTTCAGAGGGCAGTCTTGGCCATCTTTGCAGATCTAATTCATGAGTGTGTTGAAATTTACATGGATGATTTTTCTGTGTATGGAAGTACCTTTGAGGATTCCTTGGCAAACCTGGAGAAAATTTTAAAAAGGTTTGTTGACTCAAATCTTTCCCTCAGTAACGAAAAGTGTTTTATGATGATGACTGAAGGGATAGTTTTAGGACATCACATTTCTTCATCTGGAATAAAAGTAGATCCTGCTAAAATTCAAATCATTGAAAATTTATCTGAACCAACAACTCAAACATATGTAAGAAGCTTTTTAGGATATGTAAGCTATTATCATAGATTTATTGCAAATTTTAGTAAGATAGCTCTGCCATTGTTTAAATTGATTTCAAAGGATGTGCCTTTTAATTGGGATACTGACTGTCAATCTGCATTTCAGACACTTAAAGAGAAGCTCTCAATTGCTCCCATTTTAAGGGGACCAAATTGGACATTGCCTTTCCATATTTCTACCGATGCCTATGCTACTGCAATAGGGGCCTCATTGGAACAAAAATAGCATACCATGACTTATGCCATCTATTTTATTAGTAAAAATCTGACACCTGCAGAGTTGAACTATACAGTCGCTGAAAAAGAGATGTTGGCGGTGGTTCATGCTATAAACAAATTCCGTCATTACATAACTGGCTACGAAATTTTTTTCCATACAGATCATTCAGCCTTACGATATTTAATGAATAAATATATCACTAATGGTCGGATAACAAGATGGTTGTTGTTAATGAAGGAATTTAATATCAAGATTTTAGATCGGCCTGGACGAGAAAATCAAGTGGCAGATTTCCTATCTCGTTTACACAATACTGGTGAGATTGTTCCTGTTTCAGATAGTTTTCCTGATGAACACTTATTTGCAATTTCTGTTATCACTCCTTGGTATGCTGACATTGCTAACTATTTATCATCAGGACAATTACCACCATCTATGACATCTAAAGAAAAGAAAAATATTATTAAACAAAGTGCTAGGCATATATGGGTTAATGGTGATCTCTTTTACACAGGATATGATCTAATTATAAGAAGATGTGTACGACAAGATGAAGTCTTAGATATTTTAAAGGCATGTCATGATGAACCGTGTGGTGGCCATTTTGCAGATAAAAGAACAACATACAAGATACTCAATTTGGGGTATTACTGGCCTTCTATTTTCAAAGATGCTAAGAGGTATGTTAGAAGTTGTGATACTTGTCAACGGATGGGACGGCCAGTCCAGTCTGATGAAATCCCACTCCAACCACAAATCCTCATTGAACCGTTTGAAAAGTGGGCCCTTGACTTCATTGGTCCAATTCATCCACCATCACAAGGGAAGAAGTACATTTTGGTCTGTACGGACTATGTTACTAAGTGGGTAGAGGCCAAATCATTACCAAGAGCCACTGAACAGACCGTGGTAAACTTTTTTTTGAGGAGATATTTGTCAAATTTGGGGTGCCTAGAGAGATTGTAACTGATCAAGGTGCCCAGTTTACCTCCAAACTAGTGCAGGAGATAGCAGAAAAGTACAATATTAAGCACAGAAAGTCTACCCCTTACTATCCACAAGCAAATGGCCAAGTGGAATCTACAAACAAGACTTTAGAAGGCATCATCACCAAAACTGTTCAGATGCATGGGAGGGATTGGTCGACTAAGCTTACTGAAGCTTTATGGGCATACCAGATTACTTGGAAAAACAGTACTGGTTTTTCTCCTTATCAGCTTGTTTACGGTAAGCAAGTCCTCCTACCTATAGAATTTCAAATTCATACCTTCAAGTTAGCAGCAGATTTGGGTATGGATCTTTCTGAGGCTCAATAAGAAAGAATACTTCAATTGAATCAACTAGATGAGATGAGACAGTCTGCCATAGAAATCAATATTTTGATCCAACAACAAAGAGCTCAATGGCATGACAAGTTTATCAAAAAGAAACAATTTCATATCGATGACTGGGCACTATTGTTTGACTCAAAGTTCAAAGACTTCAAAGCCAAATTTACAACTCATTGGCTTGGTCCATATGATAATGCAGAGGTATATGATAATGGCTCAGTCAAAATTCAAACAATCGATGATGAAGCACGTACATTTGTGGTCAATGGCCATCGGCTCAAACTGTATACTAAGCCTATCAACAAGGAAGATTTAATATAGCAGATTTCACAGCAAAGAGAAATGGAAGTGCTGGATAGACACATTGGTGTTTCTCCTTCACTTGCTTCTTAGCTGATCTGATACAGTAAATAAAATAAAATAAAATAAACAAAAAAAGAAAACAAAAATAGAAAAAAATAAAAATATTAAAAAAAATAAAAATATAAAAACAAGAAAAAAAGGGAGTTTAGTTGTTAAAAACCAGGTCACTGGCGCAACATAAACTTGAATTTTCCATGGAAAACCAGGTTCGCTTGGACATTGAAAATTCATAAAAATATTCTTTTCAAATTTCATGCCTTTTACATAGCTTTGTTTTCAATAAATCAAGTTTGTGTTTGACTTGAGGACAAGTCAATAAATAGGCCTGTGAGGGGGATAAGCATTATTATGATTTCTTGGAACCCTCCAAGTATTTTTCATATGCAGAAGGGACCTAATTTCCAACAACACAGAGGGAGCTGACTTCCAGCAAAGAAGAAGGAATCCGAGATGGCAAACATTTTGTATAAAGAAGACATCAGAGGGACAGATATGAACCAGAAATAAATGCAAACCAGCTACATCAGGCAGCAAGCTCATCATATAGGGATATCAAGCAAAGTCTGTAAGAATTTTAGTTTTTGTGTTTTAAAAGTTTCATGATTCTTTTTTTCTAAGTGATGACATATTTACCAACCCTCGTAAGCTTGACTGCCTATTTTCATTATCCTCATAGTCTCTGTCAGCATTCCATTTGCTTTCCATTATCCTACCCTAGGGGTCAAGATGGTGGTCAAAATCAAACCCAAAAGCAAGTTTTAATGGCCAAAACATATACTGCATTCTACAAGCAGGGTCTCCTTCTTAGCAGAAAGACAAACAGGGTCTCCTTCTCAGCAGAAAGTGAAATGTTTTAAGAAAAATAAAACAATAAACTAGAAAATAGAATTTCAAATGTTTATATATATATACATTAGTGCATCATGCATTAATTAAACATATAAAATTTATAACATTGATGGTCATGTTTATCTTCAAAAGGAAAAAAAGTTTACTTTAAGAGAAGAAATCCCTTTATTACAGCTCGTTCATTAAACGTTGGGGCATTCAAAGAAATTAAAGTGTATTATATGAATCAAAACCTTACCTTTAATTTCTTTCCTGAGCAAATGATTGAATGGAAATTGGCATGTTCATAAAATGATGAGAAAAAAACGTGGTTATATGCCCCACGACAGCATACAAATGTGACTGAATCTTGTATTATGAACTGGTGAAATTGGGGACTACGATTTGGTCATCTTTCTTGGGACCAAATCTAACTGTTTTTCTCTGCAAAAACCGATTGCTGTGGGTGATAATTTTTAGTAAGAAGGAAGCCGTGGATTAAAGGAAGAACGCATGCACCAATTCGCTGTGGAAGTAATCGCGCAGGAAGAATTGAAGGCAACTACACCAGAAAGAAGGTAAAGTTTAAACCTTTTCTTTGCCAAAGACTCTGCTAAGACCAGTAGCAATTCTACATTTTCAGAGTGTCATTTTGGGATAAGAAAACAATTGCAGAGTTAAAATTTGAAAGGTTGAAGTTTCCTGTTGCATATCTCTTTCCTATTAAAGTTCAAAATGTCATCTAGACTAGAACCAGCGAAATTCAACCCCACTGATATTCGTGAGAATTGCATGGAGATTTTTGAAAAGAAACAGTGGGTAACTTTTTTTGAAAATTTTGATGGGCATAATGAGCATGTTAGTCTAGATTTTGCTGAAACATTTGATGGAGAAGGGGTTATAGTGGGAAACTTGAACTTCAGACTGTCTGAAGACATCTTAGTACAAATTATTGGCCTGCCATAGCAAGGAGAAAGATTCTTCAAGACTAAACAATTCAAAGAGAAAGCATGGATACCCTTTTTGTGTAGATCAAGAGCAGGGTCAGTAAACTGGAAGAAAGGAATACCAAGGAGCTGGTTGGTTCATCCTTGGGATGAAATAGTTTATGTTATCCAAAAATTCATTACTTGTGAAGGCCGATTTAGTATTATTTATCTTTACCATATCAAGCTATTACAACATTTAAAAGGTGAATGTGAGATTAATATGCCCTATTTCCTGTTACAGAGTTTAACTAAGATGGCTAAGGCTGTTTAAAGGCGTGCAAAAGACAAAATGACAAGCCTTTTTCACTGTGGACTCATCAAAATCATCATCCAGCATGAGTTACAAAAGCAAAATTTGACATGGTCGGGATTTTTAATTCACAATCAGTTTGAAGAGCAGGAAGAATTGCTTGAAGAAGGTTTAAAAGAAGATGAATTGTTGATGATAACATACCCTGAGGCAATAAGCTCAAAACCGCCAAAGGGGAAAAATAAAAAGAAAGAGGTGTTGCTGATTACTGATGATGAAGAAAACTCTGAGGCAGTAAGTTCAAAACAACCTCACAGAAGGATACGAACTAGGAGTGTGATGAGAAAAGAAAAATAGTTTCAAAAACAAGAGCAGATTTTCACCACTTACCAGAGAAATCCAAGGAAATATAAGCAAATTTGAAGTAAGTGAGCCTTGGGGAGTCAAGAAGAAGATCCAACAGATGAAATAGGGCAGGATATCCAAGACACTAATGAAGTGATCAAACAGACAAAAAGAATCAATCTCTTCTTGGATCAGCAAGAGAAAGAAAAGAAAAAGCCATCAAGACAGGAAATAATAAAGGATTCAACTTCTCTTTTCTCAGAGCAACAAACTGTGGAAGAGGAAAAGAAAGAAGATTCATTACAAAAGAATGAAGAATTGGATATGGAAACCAATTCTATCCAACTTCCATTGAAAATGAAAAAGAAGAAAACTTCCAAGAACAATAAAGAGATTAAGAGGTTGAAACTTGAAATAAAGGAATTAAAGCAAAGGAATGAGAAGTTAAAAGAAATCAACTGGAAGCTTAAATTCCAGAGGACATGCATCTCCAAGCATGCATACAGATGGTATAAGCAAAAGAATATTTATAAAACTAAATATGAGAGACTGAAAGTCCTTTATGCATCTCGGGCTTCAACAGATGCATCATCTCAGATAGGAGATTAAAAGCAAGAGGGTCAGCAGCAAAATTTTGGTTTTTGATATAAACCAGGTTAAATATTTTTGGGCATGAGGACATGCAATAGTTTCCTCTTGGGGGAGATGTTGGGCACCATTTTGACCTCTTTTTGTCACCTAAATATCTTCCATTTTCCTCCATAAAACCTTCATACTGATTTACAAAGCCTTAAATTCACCCACAAACTTTGGTTAAAAGGTATAAATGTCATTGCTTTTTAACAAATTGAATTTTGAGATTTTTAAAGCATTTAAACCAAGGTTTTTATTCAGGATTACAGGATGTGCTAACTTCCTATAATGTCTCCAAGGTTGAATACTTGCAGGCCAGCTGGGCGTGAACTGAAAGATGGGGAAAGGATCCTAAGTGTCCAAGGATGGTTTAAATTCCAACAGATAGATGATGTGGCTCTCACAAGTGTCAAGTCAATGACGGTCAAAGCTGACCACCTGTGCTACCACTCAGCACAAAAGCAGGGCAGTTTCGATTTTGTTGATTTTCACAGATCTGATAGAGGATCTTGAGGACTATGTTTCATTAATTAGTTTCCAGATTAATAGCATTTCTAGTTTTCAAGAATTTGTATAAGTACTTTATAAAACAGAGGATAAATCCATCACGCTTTGGAGAGAAAATGCATACTGTTCTAGACTGCGTTGTTTTACTATGTATGATCGATTTTATGGTGAATGTAATTGAAGTTCAAGCTCTGTGATTGTCTTGCTGCGTGTGTGAACGAGGCATTGGAGGGTCCCGATTATCGAGTCTGCACACATTTCAATTGCCAGTAAAAGATTGAATTGTTGCCACGATTTGGATTGTCACCGATGGTATGTCTCAGTTCCTGTAGGATTCGATTTCATTATTGTAGAATGAGTTAAATTAATTTGAGATAGTTTTATAAACTTTTTCATTTCATTAGATATATGTTGTAGAAATGATTCAAACTATTTCACATTACTGTGCATTGTTTATCCAACGATGGAGTTTTAAGAACAGTTACACATTACGAATGCTTTCCTGTAAAGGGAATTAATGATTGATTGTTTATTCAATGTTGAGATAATGGGTAGAGTTTTTTTATTCATGTTTCAGGGTTAAGTTTAATTTGTAATTGTTTTTATTATCTTAGAAGCTTTCACATATAAATTGATGTGTAAATGAAATATCAGATGAAGTTGTTCATGTAAGGGAATTTTTGTGTTTTCAAATCACAGTAACTTAATTTGTTAATAGGTTTATTTCATAGATAAACTAGATTTCCAGTTAGGTCTAGCTTTGAGTCCTTATACTTGGATATGCCTCTAAGTCTACCAACCCGGATTGACATAAATTCAAGGTTTGATCTGTATTAGTGGATCGAACCCCAACAAGCTTTCATTCTTAAAACATTACATGGTCAGTAATAGCTAATGTGTGTTAGCTTTCGTAAGGTAGTTTTCTGTCTAACACAACCACATTGTCATCAAATACATTACACCATGATGGAACTCTAGTTGGATTTAGCTTTCATTTTAACAACATGGCACGATGAGTGAAAGATAATGTGTGTTAGCTTTCATAAGGTAGTTTTCCATCTAACACAACCACATCGTCATCGATCACATTGCACTGTGATGAAAATATAACTAGAGTTAGATTTCATTAATAATTGCATGGTGAGTGAAATCTAATGTGTGTTAGCATTCATAATTTAGTTTTTCATCTAGCACAACCACATTGTCATCAATCACAATGCACCATGATGGAGATCTAGCTAGAGTTAGCTTTCTATCTTAAGACATTGCACTGTGAGTAAAGCTAATGTTTGTTAGCCTTGATAAGATAGTTTTCCATCTAACACGGTCCCATTGTCATCAAATACATTACACCATGATGGAAATCTAGATGGAGTTAGATTTCCTTCTAACAACACGGCACTATAATGGAAAGCTTATGTGTGTTAGCTCATTACACCATGATGGAAATCTAGATAGAGTTATATTTCATTTTAACAACATAGCATGATGAGTGAAAGCTAATGTGTGTTATATTTCATAAGGTAGTTTTCCATGTAAACAACCACATTGTCATCAATCACATTGCGCTGTGTTGGAAATCTAGCTGAAGTTAGCTTTCATCCTTAAATCATTGCATGGTGAGTGAAATCTAATGTGTGTAAGCTTTCATAGTGTAGTTTTCCATCTAGCATGGTGACATTGTCATCAATCACAATGCACCATGATTAAAATCTAGTTGGAGTTAGCTTTCGTTCTTAAAACATTGCACAGTGAGTGAATGCTAATGTGTGTTAGCTTTCATAAGGTAGCTTTCCATCTAACATTGCCACATTGTCATCAAATATATTAAACCATGATGGAAATCTAGCTGGAGTTAGCTTTCCTTCTAACATGGCACTATGATTGAAAGCTTATGTGTGTTATCTCTTTACACCGTTATGAAAATCGTATGTGTGTTAGCTCTTTGAAATAAGGTGCAAAACAAATCTCATTGAATTCATGGTTTTGTTTTGGTCTCACTGCAATGGTATACAAGGTAAGAAACCTCAACATAATACTCCACAAGTCCACCTTAAACTTCGACCACTAAAATGAATGACCAAACCAATCACATTAAACTTTGGCATGTTGGCAATTATACCCTTCACAGTGGATGTGTGTGGATCCATCTGTATCTCACCAATATTGATCATTGTTTTGATGACGATTGACATTGTCATCATCATGGCATCATCATCATCATTTCCATCCTTATCCTTATCATTGTCATGGTAATGATAACTCTTGGAACTAAAACTAGTAGAATTAACCAGGCTTGGAGTCTAGCCAATTCCCATTCTAAATGAAGATTGCAAGCCAAGATAGAGGAAAAAAATGTTATAGAAACTAGATTCACTTACACAATATTCTGTACTCACTGGAGTTGTTTTAATATATAATTCTCCTCTTTTAAAAGAATCATTAAAATTTATTCGAAGCCAACCCATCATTATATTTTTCTTGAAGTAGATTTTCCAAGGTCAATATGTGTTGAAAATGGTTTGTGGTTGAAATTTTTTTGTCAATTAGTGAAGAATTTATAGAGTTTAAGAAAATATTGGATAGGATTTATGTTGATAAAGAGTAGTGATCCTTTCTCATAATAATGTACACTCTAAAACCTACAACCTTCTATATTATCTAGTTTCGTATCATCTCCCAACACTATCCACTATGACTATCGGGGATGAATCCCCCAACCGCTCTGTATTTTAGTTTAAGATAAAGTTTTGTATCTTAGTTGTGAGGATCAATCCTAGGTGATTAAAGAAAGATTGGAACTTAGAGCCCTAGACTCATGGTGAGGATGGTTGAATAATATGGTGGGAAATCTCTAAATGCTCAACACAAATCAAACTCACTCTACTAAGAAAATAACAATAATGGGTCAAAGAT
>LPNX010704165.1:74092-135883 GCA_001517045.1 Pseudotsuga menziesii
ATGTGGGATAGAGATATAAAGGGCATCAAAGGCAATATGAAGCCTAAAGATTAATGTGCATCCAAAAGTAAAAGAATTGGGATCTTGACGATAGGATCAACAACAATGTTTCAGAGATGCATCGGGAGAGGCTTCAAGGAATTATCCTCCATGTGCTCTAATCCTTGATATTGTGATGGAGCATCATTCGTTGATGACCAAATCGAGTCTATGATCCCTATACACATCTGTTGGAAATTTCATAGCTCAATTATGTTGCTCAGTTTTAGATCTAGGTCTTGAGACCAGTTCTCCACATGTCCTTGAATGACTCTTTTATGCAAGTTAAAGGTCACCATAAAATCTAATCCAAGGCTCAGATTTTTCTTTATGTGAATTTAATCTTACATTTAGTTGTAGTTTTTTTGTTATGAATGGGCATGCTTCCTTTCTGAGTGAATGAAGAGCTAGTTTGGTTCCGAGTGAGTGGTTTGTTTGAAAGTTGGTTCTTTTGTATGGCCTTCCAATGGCTAGGGGACACCACAACAAATCGAAAAAACAAAGGAAAAATGTCCCAAATTCACTTTGGGTTACTTCATTGGGGTCCATGGGGTCAAACCTTCCATAACCATTCATGATTTCTATATAGGTGATCTCTTTAGTCAACACTGGCCCCATGTTTCCTTTTATAGATTACTTATTTCAAAGAGAAAATTAAGCCATCAAACTCAATTCCTTCTCCATGAACTCAAAGCCTCAATGTTGTAGCATGCAACATTGCAATGTGCATTTCCAAGTCAGGTGGTCACAAACAGACTACCTTTCTTTCATGTTTTTTGCAAAACTAACTTTTGTATCACATTGATATTGCAGTGAGGAGCATTCTATGTTGTGCGTCATATTTTATATTATTTTTGTATTATAAGAGGGTGTTCTATTTTATATAAGGAAGGCGAGCTGAAAGTCATCAGTCTAATCATTGTTCCAAAATAACACAAAAGTATTTCCTTAGTTGTGCCTCCTTGCATGAATGATAGCTAAGATAACAACCAAGTGATGCATGCATCCTTATCCTATGTGAATGTTGTTACCCTCCTACTTGCATGAGTCTAAAAATAACATTGAAGCCAACTTGTAGTTAACTATGTTTTGTTCTAGGTGTCACTTCTACTTTGTGCAATGAACTGTAAGTGCCACCTAGCTACACCCTCAACTCGTGCCTTTTAATCCTTTTTAGGGTACCCTTTTCTACAAACTCACCATGATTGAGAGTTTCTTCATAATGCTTTAATTCCTTTTCATCTTTGAGCTCTAACTGTGCATATATTTCACCAGGGCATGGTTTTGACATGTTTGTAAATTCCTCTACTGATAGACCAAAAAATGTATCCCTGTATTTGTTGACTAGGATAATGAATAATTACTTGTCGCTCTATTGTTTGTCCCTGATAAATTTGATAAAAAATTTCTCAAGGTAATGTGCTCCATCTCTAGTCCACTCACAAGATGAATCCTGCTAGTGCCCTCAAAAAAGATGCCCTGTGGGTCAAGTTGTTTTATCCAAATTCAAAAGTGAGCTTATCATGGTGTTGGAGAATCAGTTTGAAAAGTGGGTTGTAGTTTATCTCATTGTTTAAACAAAGAGCAATTCCATAATACATATAGCCCAAACCAGCTTAGGACATGGAAACAAGTATACTAAGTTACTAACATCTCGAAGGTGGCCTACAAATCTGGTTCAGACTAGAGAGAGTGATACATTAGTCATTTTGTTGACCTTGAAACCTGTCAATAGTCATCACCTTGCTCAAACATCTAATGAGAGGATTAGGCATGTCTTTCAATTGATCATATTGGGAGTCAAGTTCCTTTGACCATTGTAAGTAGTCAAGATTGATATTTTGCTGGCAGAGTAGCCTAGTAATCACATTTAGATATAAACATTCACCACATATTCTGCTTCAACAAGTTTTTTATGCAAAACCTAGGGGAAATAGCAGATTCGTCCATTCCATGGTGATCAAGGACATCTACAAGCTGATATCCTTAGCAGAAACCTGATTTGTAAGATGAAACATATGCTCTTTTTGGACATATGACAGATCACCTAATGCTTGTATCTCTAGTTATAGAGTTTTATTAAACTGGGTTTTGCTCTACCTTGTGTATTGAGTTCTACATAGGGTATTGCTAAGCCAAAAAAACCTTGTGAACCAACTCTGGTTCATGTAGCTGTACTTCTGGAAATCCATGTTCTTAACCACTGGTTGTAACTGATGATTATCACCATTCAATATGCAATGTGTGAGCATTGCATGTCTGTGTTCTTGTGTTTGTAACAACATAGGTGTGAATGTTTCCTCAAATGATAGAACATGATAAACTGCCATTAATAATGGCCTTTGTAACCTAGAACTATGTCGTAAACTAACTTCATTTAAATTTGTGACAAAAAGCCTAAAAAATTGTGATACTGGCATAGCTTCAAACATTTATGTGGAGGAATTGTTACCATCATTCCACGATAGGCATGTATGAAAAGGATTTGAAACTGACACATATTTTGACGTATAAATGAGGGTGGGGAGAAGGATATGCTTAGATATGTAAACTGACACATATTTAATTATTTGTTGCTCAGTTCCACTTGGAGAATCTATTTTTGTGTCTAGGCATTTAGTTGTTTTAGAATTCTCCTATGAAAAAATTGTACAATTACACAGAAGCAATCTTAAACTTGTTGTGCCAATCCAAGTTAATTGGACCTGTCTTCAGCAAGATTTTGCACTAACATTGCACTATTTCCTAGTCCATTTCAATTAGGGAATATGCATAATCCTTATTTGGAATCAAAAATTCAGAAGAGAGCATATTTAAAATAGGTTGTTGGGACAACACAGATCAAGGGGATCATTGGCTGACAACATGGTGCCCTTAATTGAAAATAAGAAACCTAAATACCATTCTATTGCAAATTCTTAAGAACAATAAAACAGTCGAGTATTGTAAAGACATGTAACTTTGTTTCCCTTTTAAAAATTTCAGGGGTTCAAGAAAATGAGGAAATGGACCTACACATCAATGGTCGATTACCATATCAATCTGCTGACATAGTCTATGGGGACGAACATACAACCAAAGCCACAAGAAACAATCCCCACAATACTCAATTGAGGTCTTCAGAAAAAAATACAGCCCTAAAGAAAACTCCGAATGGGCCTAACAAACCCTGAATAGTAGAACCCTTGTAGCTAAACAATTCTAAGTCTGTATTTAGAACATCTCGGTGAAGCACCAGGATGAAAACCTACAAGGTCATGAGTTCCACGCAAGAGTGTTTCAACTAAAAACTTGCTTAGATTGTAGATTGGCGTGCTCTCCTAAAAAGGGTGCCCAACTAAGCTACAAGATCCAAACATAATGAGCTTAAGTAAGAAGGCACCTCAGATATATGCATTAATTGGTTGTATATGAAGTTATCCACAACCACTCACCTATACAACAAAGCAAATTACTCAATAACTAGTTCAATGAATGTAGCATGTCAATTTTCAAGATGTGATGGTTTTAGTGATCATGAATTCCTATCTCAGTTTTAATTTTTAATCCCACAGATTTGATATTATACAATTTTAAGCTAGTATATGCTAGTCAATGACATAAAGGTGAATGCATGTCTCCTGTATTTGATTATTCAAAAGCTTTTTTGTTATAACTATGGATGTGGCAACATCTAGTGCTTCATCTTTTCTGTATACTCTTTGTTTCTTGGATATGATGTGATAAGCATTATTAACAAGTTTCTCAAGTTGTGGGTCTGTGAAAGTGCAACTTGGTCAAATTCCATTGATTTTTTGTTTATAGAAGAAGTGGTTTTTGCAATATTTAAACTAATTGAGTCGATCTGGAGCAGGTTGTTGTTTCTGTTAATATTATTCAAAATAAGCAAACTAGAAAACTAGAGGGTTATGGTTTTGTGGAACTTGATTCTCATGCAACTATAGAGAGAATTTCACAGAATTTCCATGGTACACCCATGCCTAGTTATCAACAACCTTTTAGGTTGAATTGGGATACTTTTGGAGCTAGTGATAGATGCACAGAACTAGGAACTGGCTATTCCATATTTGTTGGGGAGTTAGGTCGTGAGGTCACTGATATTATCTTCCAAGAGACTTTCAAAAGCCGATATTCATCTGTTAAAGGTGCTAAAGTTTTGATAGATGCAAATACAACTTGCACCAAAGTTTATGGGTTTGTCATATTTGGTGATGAGAATGAGAAAAATCGAGCTATGATTGAAATGAATGGTGTTTATTGCTCATCGAGACCTATATGTATTAATGAAGCTACACCAAAGAGGTCCTTGGGATTTCAACAACCTTATTCCATGAAAGGTATGCTTTTCAAGGATGGTAGATTATACTTGTGTGTTTTTATCAGTAGTTTTATGTATATATTGATAGGTCACTTTACATATGTCTTGTAACTCAATTTTGGGAAGACAATTCAGCCAACGTAGTCTATCTACACGATTACATGTATCCTTTTCAAATCTTCATAAGTTATTCTTCTCTCTTTCATGGTAGTTGATTGCTAAGTGGTTCTCTTTTGTTGTTGGCCAGTCAATACTTTTATTTTAAATTTGTATGTAACCCTTTTAAGCACCATTTGCAACTGATGTAGGAGCTACCGTCTCCTATAGTTTTCATTGTATGTCAATTAACTGTAGAAGTATACATAGTGACAAGAGTTGACAGTTACTCCATAAAAATTTTGAATTCTTAAAATTCTCAGACATTGAGAATTGTCACATTGGGAAGTTTTCTGTTGAATAACTACTAGAAGAGAAGTTAAGAGTGGTTAGATTTAGTTGATCTACATTTGCTTCCTACTGTTTTCCTTCCCTCTTAAATATCGACAAGTTTGAATGGAGTTATGAGTTCTTGAACACTTATGAAAGTTATGTTGTCTCAAAGGAGGATGCCAAGAGGCTTTCTCCACTTAGGGGCCTAGAACAAAACTCGACTCCCTTGTCCCATAAAAAAGGGCTCTCATACATCAATTTGGTGGTCATGGCCTTTGATAATTATTATATATGTAACTTTTATTTACATGCAAACTGATTTTAATGTAATATATGATGCATAATTTTTCCCAAAAAAGGTATAAGTGGCTCTTTTCAAATTGCAACTTGCAGAATATGGGAACATTTTCCCAAACCAAAATAATCGAAGTACATGTAACTGCAACATATCTAGCCAATACCAGAAGTCTGGCATGGCCCTTTCTATTTCTGCAAATGTGGAACAAACCCTGTACTACATGCAGCAGTAAGTTCAAGCCAGGATGCAACATGTAAGTATGAAATACAGCAAAACGTATAGATCACAATATCAAAGATGAGAGGGCATGTAGTGTTTCTTACAAAGGTTCTCAATAATAGCCTAACTAGCCAAGACACTATTTTCAGAAGATGAGGGTTTATAGAAAGCTACTTAATTCATAAAAACTAAACTCTATCTCTCTAATGCTTAGCTTGAGTTTAGAAGAAGCTAACTCCTAGTTCTATACTCTTTGTGCTTCTTAGCTAGAGCTGTAGTGCTGGGACTCTATGTAGTGCGATTTAAAGAGGTAGGGATGGGAACTACTAACAACTACTTTTGCACTAAAGAGCTGGTCTTATTTAGTAGGGGAAGGCAACATCGGCTTCTTATTCTGCAGTGGGTTACACGAAACGAACGACTTAATTTCATTATTTCTTATTTTTTAATAAACACCTAAAGAATCAATTTATACTATAAAAACACCCCATACATATGATACTTGCATATCTATGTTGAACTTGTCCATAATAAATTGAATGTATGTCTCCTTTCCCTATGAAGCACAAGACCTCTGGACCAAAGGAAAAGAAGAAATAAAAAAATTACTTGCAAGTGCATATGACTAGGACAAAGGAAAAAGTAAAACCTAGGTTAGGGAAACTATGCCCTTTAACATTGTCATTTTTGGAAGTTTATCTCTGAGAGGTATGCCCTTGCACACAGGACCACTTCCATCATATAGCCAAGAGGAGGAAGGAGAATAAAATAAGTGTAAACCATTGGTTAAACCAGAAGAAACATTGGTTGGAGCCATGTTGTTTACTAAGGTACGGGTTACCGATGTGAGGAACGTAGTTAGTTGTGAGGATCTTTCCCAATAGCGCAATACCTTGTTCTACATGAACAGTTTTCATGGACTAAGCAGGTGTCCATCGATTGGTTTCATATTTAATTTTTTTTTAAATGGCCCCAGGTTTGGTTGGGGTAGGCACCAACAAAAATAAGTTTGGCTGGACAAGATGATAACAACTTCCTCTCTAATTTTATATTTTTTTTATTAACTAAACATTGTTTTTAGGGGTTTGTGGATGACATCACAATTGGGGAAATATGGGGAAATAAAAAGGAACTGATTCTATTACTTCTTCACCCAGTACATGTTTTTCTGATAGAGGCTATGAGATTACCCCACCACATTATACCAACTGTATGGGATTATTTTAATGCGTTCTGTGTGTAGTGGATGGAATTTATTTGTGCGGTGGGTAAATGGCTTAAGAAAGAGTGCCTTACTGCTTAGGATACTTGCATATATCTATGTTTTACTTTTCCTCTCTACGTGAGACTCTGCATCTCTTCAACTTGCTGTAAGTTCCATAGAAGTTAGTTAAAATACTTGGTTAGACAAGAAAGATAACAACTTTCTTATGATACTGGAATCTCTACATTTTAACATATGATGATATCACATATATACATTTCACTTTTCCATTGTATGATTGAGACCTAGTCTTGACCTTATACCTTTTCTTTTTTGACCACTTAGGTTTGGGTATAGTCACTAGGTATGGGTATAGTCACAAAGCCAAGCACAAGTCCATGCTTTAATTAGATTTTGATTTGACTTCCATGCACTCCTACTTTGTTTATAAACTAATAGTGTTTGCACTAAATATGCTTGTTTTGTTGCAGGTACCCCAGATTAACTAAAGCTATAAAAAAATTGAGCCACATCAACCATGAAGCCTTTATAAACCACACATATTGTTGCATTACCTCATTCCTTATTCTTCCTGTAGACAACTTGTAATCAAGTGAAACCCTGGCCATGTATAATATGCAATACATGTGATAACACATAATGACAATGAACCTGCTTACAACATACGATTGCATTACCTCATTCCTTATTATGCCTATAGAAAACTTGTAATCAAGTGAAACCCTGGCCATGTATAATATGCAATACATGCGATAACACATAATGACAATGAACCTGCTTACAACATGTCATTATTTCCCATGATATGTAGCTTCCAAGAACCAAATCACAAAAATAAAAAGCATGTGGTACTTCCATAATAAAGACAAATACACCAGAAACATCATAGAATAAACCATAGAGCGATCACATATCATCAACATATGAAGCATGAGTAATGGACTCTCAACCAGCAACCTTTTCCAATACCTTGACCATAATGGACACTACGAGGACACCCTAAAACTGCCTATTATTCTATTTTTGTGGAGGCAAAGCTTTTTAATTATTGGATTTTAAATAAGGGGATATGCTTCATTGTGAAACTTCACAATCAATCTAATGTTTACAAGTTTTTGTGTAAACATCTAGCGACTCCAAAGTTGAAGTTAACATCTAAAAATGGCAATGTTCTGGGAAAGAGATTCAATCAAGAAATTTCACAAAATTTTAGGACATATGCTAATGTCAAGAACTAGAAAATAGTAAGCAAAGCTCACTTCCATCACAAAATGATCTACAATTTCAAACTCTATAAAATATTTTTACTTAAAAAAAAAAACCTAATTCATGTTAATAATATGGAAGAACATATTCTATGATTTCAACTTTCTATTCTGTAAATGCAGATGCAGTTCCAGAATGAAACACGGCTCCAATGTTGGAACAAACTAAAACATCCATGTTCCCAACTCTGTGTGTAATAAATTTGAATAAAGAAACAATCAAGCATTCAAATTTAGGAAAATCCAAACACTACAAAATACCAAATTTGAAATAACAAATCCTGAAAACTGAAACCAGCCTAGCAATTGGAAGTCATTAGACATTAAATAGTGGATTAAGACTGGAGCATTAATAAACATTTCTAATGAATACCAGAGATGATAGTATACAGGCAAATATGTGCTGGTAACTTTCTAGACTCTAAATTAAATAAGATAAATTTATTCATATTGCTCAGCCTCACCCTTTTGTGCAACATAAGCATTGATAGGAGGTGTGATGATTGAATTGACTTGCCTTGAAGCTAAATTTGAAACATCTTGCTTTTTTGGAGAAGGCAACACTGGTGCAATCACGCTCTGTAGCTTTTGTTCTAGGATGGATGTCATGCAGCATATCGATAACATGAAAGCAACACTGATGCAGTCACGCTTTGTAGCTTTTGTTCTAGGATGGATGTCATGTAGAATATCGATAACATGAGCTCAAGGAAGACTAGGCCAAAGCTACCAATACCATTTTAGTATGTGGGACTTGTATCTTTGATATTTCACCCTTGTCTTGAATAATAATGAGATATTTTCATGTCTTGAAACTATACATTTCGTTCTTGAGCATATGAATAACATTGGCTCAAGGAAGACTACGTCAGATCTGCCAGTACAATTTCAGTATGTGGGACTTGTATCTTTGATATTTTACACTTGTCTTCGATGATAACGAGTTATTTCATATCTCAAAAAATTATAGCATTCGCTCTTGACCACCTATTCGTGGAAGTTGTTTATCAAATTGAAATATATTTCAAGCAATGCACATACTAGCATTTGGAATCAAAATTAACTTGGATATAGAAAACATGTAGTTGGCACCAAATTTAGCTTAGATGATAGAAAACGTACAGCTCTAGATGATGAAATCCTACAAATAAGCCAACGAATGGCATATTTCATAGTCGTACCACAATTTTTCAGACAAACATCTTTAGCAGCTTCTAGCTTTAAATCTCCATGTTTCCCTCAGTGCCGCTTTACTCATAAACCGTCTGGACTTCTTGTAGCTCCTGAACTAAAGTTAATGTAGTAGCTGCCCTAATCCTGGCATTTGCAGAGGAGAGGTTTCTAAACACATCCATGTGTAACTCCAGTTGAACAGGGCCAGCGTCTTTCCCATGTGGAGGGTTACACGAGAAAGCTCAGGTTTGTAAACTTCATCAACACATCCATTCTGAGCATAACCTGAAATCATTGATGTCCAAGATACCAGATTCCTTTCAGGCATTTCATCAAAGACTTTGGCAGCCTCATCAACCAAGTAATTATGTGCATATCCCACAGCCATTGATGTCCAGGAGACCACATTTCGTTCAAGCATTTTTTCAAACAGGTCAAGAGCCTCATTAACATACCCCTTACTATGCATATCCTACAATTATAGAATTCCATGTGACAACATCTCATCTAAGCAATTTGTCAAACACATAATGTGCGGTGTTGATCTTCCCATATTTTGCATACATGTAAAGAAGGGCATTCCCCACAAAAAATTCAGAGTGAAACCCACTTCTGATTATTTCTTCATGAACCTCCGCCACTACTTCCAAGTGAGTACATGCTGGGAGAAGGATGGATAGAGTGAATTGATTGGGGAGAATACCTGTTCCTTGCATTTGATTGAAAAGTATCAATGCTTCTTTGTCATGGCTAGCCCTAGAGTAAGCTGCAATCATTACACTCCATGAGACCACATTTCTCTTAGGCAATTTCTCCAGAAACCTGTGACCATCGATTAAATTCCCGCACTTGGCATACATGCTTAGGATTTTATCAGGTAGAGCCTTGTCAGTGCAATTAAATTTGAAAGCACTTTGGATGATGTGAGCATGGACCAGCTTGGCCTCCGACAAATCTCTGTTAATGAGGCATACCTGCAAGAGAGATTGATAAACAGAGAAATCTACTTGTTCATCCAACAAATGCAAAATGCACATGGCTGCTTTTAATCACCTTTGTTTACACGCCATCTCACATCGTTCTTCACTCAGGTTAGCATTCTTCACCACCACAAGGGATTTCAGTTTCACCGGGTGACTTCCTACCTGGCAAAGGTTCAAAGGTTGAGTAACTACAGGATGAATAAACTCTAGAAGATAACAAAGAACAGAAGACAATGAAGAAGGGAGATGATAGACTAGTGGGTCTCTTTTGACCACCAGGATTATGGGTTTTTCTTAAGCACTTAAAAACAAATTTATATTATAAAACAAAGTTGACCACCAGGATTATGGGTTTTTTTTAAGCACTTAAAAACAACTTTATATTATAAAACAAGTTGTATCAACGAACTACATTTTTATTTTTCGGAAGAATAGAGTTCTTCTTATAATCCAAAATAAATTACCACCTTGATAAAACATCATATTTATATTTTCTTCTCCCAACACTATTTTGACATTTTTATAGGTTCTGTAGTAAAAAATATATCATAACAACAATAACAAAACAAGAAATATGCCACCCAAAAAACAAGCTATTAGTAAACAAATTTTACTAGATGAACAACTCCTAAATCAAAAGAACCTTAATTTGTCTGATTGTATAGGCATTTCATCTCTGATCTCTTTAAAATAAATATTTCCATCCAATTCACCGATGCCTTTCTTTGAAAGTCTATCTTCTTCATCATTTAATTCTCTAAAGATATGCTAAAAAATAATGTGTGAGAACTCACATATCAATTTTCTAACATTTCCCATCCAATTTTCCAACAACAAAAAGTAAAGTGCAATTACATCTCTAGCCCAATCTGTAATAGCTTTTGAATCGCCAACCATCAGAATAGAAGCGAGTCCCATTCTCCTAACAAACCAAATAAGTCCCCATAAGGAAACCAGCTCTGCTCTTGTATTAGTTCCCTTTCCAACCCCAAAGATGTTCCTTTTATGGAGTTCTTCCACCAGTCTATAATATAACCTATAATATTCTCATAAACCAATAAAAGGATCAAAACCAATAAATACTTGAGTACCTCGGTCGACGGCCCAACAGATCGACTGGTTAATAATGGGGAAATACTTCAAAAAACTGCTCCAAATAGATGAAATAAACTCATTCTAATCCCCATTTATATCCCATATAGAATTAGTTAATATTTTTTTATTTGCGAAATTATGAAATGCATCCCTTCGCTTTTGTCTCCACGTTTCCTCCTTTTGTTTCAATTTTTTCTTCTTTCTTTATCTCAAGCATAAGAAGCTTTTCTTTTCTCCTAGATGAAAAGTAATCTTCATCCACTTCCCCTATTATCATCTGAATTTATTCATCAATCTTGAGCAGCTCCTTTTCATTTTCTATGTTAAGTAGCAAGATTCTAATTAACGAAAGATAGTATACAAGGAAACTATAAATAATTTATGGAGTGATTGGATTTTTTTTTTCACTTAGAAAAACACAATTCCTGTTATTCATGAAGAATCAAGGAATCCTCAATTACATAACATGTCAAATAGTGAGACTTGAACTCGAGTGGGGAGTGATTGGATTATTATAAATATAGAGATAGAGAGAGGTTTTTTATGAAAAATGGAAAATGTATAACGTAGATGAAAAATAATATAGAAGGATAAATTACACATGAGGAGGAGATAGTGTATAATGAGTGTGTGTATGTGTGTTGATTTCATCTATTTCATTATTATTGTCAATGTCATTAATTTAGATGGCATGCATGAACATGCATTTCATCTTGTCTATTGGGCATATGGCCTTAGGGCACCTTTATGGCTACCGTCAACCTTAAGCCAAATTGTATGCATAATATGGTTGTTCATGGTAATCATAAGAACAATGGTGTTGTGAGGCTCCTTAGAATTTTGTTCCATAGGTCAAGTACGAGGGGATAAAATTCCTCTTGATGAAACACCCATTGATGTCATTGTTGAGTATGATTGTTGAGTATGAAGATGTATGGGTATCATACATAACATATACATTACATGAGCACATTGTTGGTCAGATATTTCCAAAGGCCATGAAAAGGACTTGAATTAAAGATGTATTGAATCCATATGGGTGGCACAACCATAGGGTCTAAATCCTAATTGCATTGTATCAAAATTGTTTCTAATGAACCTTGGATTTGTGGGGATACCCTTATCTTGTTCTCTTCATGAATTAAAGGTTTTTCTAATGACAATATAACTTAGTTATCTTTCCCTATGTGTGTGGAGTTCTATGAGAATAGGAAGGGAATAATACCAAAAGTAAACAAGGAAGGCAGAATGTATAAAGGAAATAGTAGGCCAAGCCTATTTTGGAAATGATTTCCATTATTGGGTTACCCTAAAGGAAGAAGGGAAGGAAGGGAAGGTGCTTGCTAATATTATATTATGGAAGAAGGAAGGATTAGAAAAATATTGAGGCTAAGAAGGAAGAGAAAAACAAGGGTACATAGCAATATAGGAAACCTTTTATGGGGACATCCATGGTAAGGAAGATTGGAAAAATCAAAAGAGGACACCATAGGGGTTGGATAAATGAAGAAGCTATGCTAAATAGATGTTAAGGGGACACATAACATAGGAGAAAAGGACACAATAATTCATTAATACTATAGGCACATTATTCAACCCAAAAGGAACCACCACAAACCCACAATTCTCAAATCAAAATGTAAAAGTAGCTTTCATGATATTTTCATCCTTTATTTATAGATGATCATACCCCAATCATAGATCAATATTAAAAAACATTATGGCCCCTTTAATATAATAAAAAATCCATAGATATAAGGAAAGGGAGATTGGTTATATATGGTGGCCTTAATCATTCAACTCTATGTAATCTATACACAACATCTGGGATCCATCCTTCTTCCTCACAAAGATAATCGGTGTTCCCCAAGGTGACACGCTAGGTTGGATCAACTCTAAATCCAAACAAAATCTTCATATGCATCTGCAACTAATCAAATTAAAGCATGGGAATTGAATAAGGGAAATTATATGGTCTTTGGTTCAACAAATAACACCAAATCACAATTGGGAGGAAGCCCATGCAACTCTTCAAGAAAAACATCTGGAAATTTTGACAAGATGGGATACTGAGTCAAAACTATGCCACCACAATATGCATCTAGTAGCCCTTCTTGGGACTTATTTTCGACTACAATAATGATACAAATTGAAAATATACAACCATGTTTGTCGCTCTCAAGACCTTTTCCTTCCCTTCATCATCTAAGAAATGAAGTAACTTTCTTATGTACTATAACACAACCGAATGCACCTCCAACCAATCCATGCCGATGATTACATCATAAGATCCCATTGTTTTCTAACACTGGTCTATTTGAGTCACATGCACTCCAATATCCAAATCCATCAATCCACGCCCCTACTTGACTCCTGAGGTCATCTCAATGATGTTAAAATCATATTTCCTAATAGCCACCAAGCCACATCTATACAATGCATTTGGTAAAATAAATCTCTCAGATGTGGTTCTTGGATCAATTAAAATAGAAAGAGTAACATCCTTTCTTTTACTTGTGATCTCCAAGTATGTTAACTAGTGCACATGGTTGTTCATTGTTATATGGGTTTGGTGAGCTCTCCCAACATCTCCCACCATGGTCTAATTCTTAATGAATCTATCTCTAGTGATATCCCTTTGTAAAATTTCTCAAAATGGGTCTCTCCACATGTCCAATGACCTCCTTTTAAACTATGTTCAATGTGTTCTCTGTTGGGAAAGATTAGTTCAAGCACTACTCTACTGAGTATGTTTAGGGAAATAATTTTTACGTTGTATGATAAGTATGAAAGGTGGTTAATTACACCTTGGTTGGTTCTTTACACATAGGAATGCCCAACTTTTGATCTTCCTTTTGACAACTAGATCAAGTATAGGGGCACGATATTCAATATATTTTCTTCATTTCAAATTGAAAGGGGTTTTGAGCATTAGGACAACCACCAATGAATTTGTCCAGATGTTAATTGGTGTCAAAGAAAAGTTATATTTTCAATAGATGGATGTAGTAAAATCCGAGCTCATCATGCATAAAATACTTAGTGATTGATCAAATTGATCATCCCCACATTTTAAGGAAGATAATCGATAACAAACACCAGCCAAATGACACTTTAAAAGGGATAGAGTTTAAGAATTTATAGAGTTTAAGAAAATATTGGATAGGATTTACGTTGATAAAGAGTAGTGATCCTTTCTCATAATAATGCACACTCTACAGCCTACAACCTTCCATATTATCTAGTTTCATATCATCTCTCAGCATTATCCACTATGACTATCGGGGATGAATCCCCCAACCGCTCTTTATTTTTATTTAAGATAAAGTTTTGTATCTTAGTTGTGAGGATCAATCCTCACTGATTAAATAAAGTTTGGAACTTCGAGCCCTAGATTCATGGTGAGGATGGTTGAATAATATGGTGGGAAAACTTTAAATGCTTAACACAAATCAAACTCACTCTACTAAGAAAATAACAATAATGGGCTAGAGATCCAATTAAAAACAATTGTATTGTGGATAGGCTTCTGGACTTGCATCATTCACATTCCCTTTAAGGTTAGAATGCGAAAGGACACCTAATCAAGCTCCTAATATCACAATACCTCTAGAAAGAACGCACATGTATGTAAAAAAATGTTTAGACATTCCCACAATCAATGTGGGATAGATATATAAAGGGCGTCAAAGGCAATATGAAGCCTAAATATTAATGTTCATCGAAAAGTAAAAATTTTGGGATCTTGACGATAGGATCAGCAACAGTGTTTTAGAGATGCAACGAGAGAGGTGTCAAGGGCTTATCCTCCAGGTGCTCTAATTGTTGATATTGTGATAGAGAATCGTTTGTCGATGACCAAATAGAGTCTATGAGGCCTATACACATATGTTGGAAACTTCATAGCTCAATTATGTTGCTGATTTTTAGATATAGGTCTTCATACCAATTCTCCATGTGTCCTTTACTGACTCTTTTATGCAAGTTAAAGCTCACCGTAAAATCCAATCCAAGGCTCAGATTGATCTTTATGTGAATTTAATCTTACATTTAGTTGTAATTTTTTTGTTACGAATGGGCATGCTTCCTTTATGAGTGAATGAAGAGCTAGTTTGGTTCTAGGTGAGTGGTCCGTTTGAAACTTGGTTCCTTTGTATGTCCTTCCAATGGCTAGGAGACACCACTATAAATCGAAAAACAAAGGAAAAATGCCCCAAATGCACTTTGGGTTACTCCATTGGTTTCCATGGACTCAAACCTTCCATAACCATACATGATTTCTATATAGGTGATCTCTTTTGTCAACACTGGCCCCATGTTTCCTTTTATAAATTACTTATTTCAAAGAGAAAATTAAGCCATCACACTCAATTCCTTTTATACTTCCATATTTTTAATATGACGCATGGACCATGCTTTACCCATTTGCATTCGTGACAGAGACTAGATATGTAGGCTAGGTTATGCTATTGTATGCACTTGGGGGTTATTATTAAGACATGTAGATGGCCCTTTAGAATTTGATCTGATTATTCCCCTCAAGAAGAGTACGATCAATTTTCAATACCCATGTGGGCCTTCAAGTCCCTCAACTCACAAGATTTCTCAATGGACCACTTTCCAAGGGATCTACAACCTTCATTGTCTCCCCTTAAAATATTTGGAAATGATTACCAAACATGATCTCATACAAAACTGCTAATAAATATTCACACAAATGTACTATGCTTGGTTTTATATCAAAACTAGACATTTAACCATATTTTTAATAACAAAAACCATATGATGTGGTATGTTCTAGAAATGATCACAGACAAAGACATGGCCATCTGCATTTATGAGACATGTACAAGATGCCATTAAGGCAATTCTTTTCATTGGAGCATGCCACAATTTCTTTGTGTAGTAAAACATCAAGGAACTAACATACATAGATGTTCATCACTTGCTAATTCATGGAAATAATCTTTGTAAACACAAATTTTAGGACTCCCTTCCATGATGCATTTTTGGGGACAATATATTTCATGAAAAACATGTCTTTTTAATGTGTTTTCTCTGCATTCTTTGTGTCACCCTACTCTATTCCCATGTTCATTGCATAGAGCATCAAGTTGGACATCTAGGCCAACCTTGTCTTATACTTCAAGTAGTCAAGGTGTATCATTGTACAACATACAACAACTTTTTCTAGAACTTAACTCAATGGGGTCATTGAGCAACATGGTGGCTCTAAATTGATTCCCTTGGCCTCGAGCAGGTGGTTTAAAAATTTATGTCAAATAAGTGTATACCATATACCATCAAACATCTAAGGATCCACATTAGAGAGAGAGAGGAGGTTGAGATGCATTGTGCACATTATACTTGGTTGTCAGCTCACACGACACATGATTAGGAGCTGGATTGGGTGTTGAGCCCAATGTGGTTTGGGTTTTGGAACTTAACTTGGATGGTATAACATGGGAGGTACTAAAGCATGGTTGAATTGTGAAATAATATAGAGATTGGCTAAGAACTAGTTTAAGTAGGAAATTTGTGGTGCCTGGTACCAATTGGGGGTTCCCATTGGAATGGAGGACATTGTTGATTCATGGTAGGAAAACAACAATTTTTAAAATTTGTTCTTCATTAAGAAACCTTTATTGTTGATATTTCTATGGATTTGTAGACTCAGAAATATCAATAAAAATGTAATTGTTGCTTGAGAAATATGGACTCATATCTTGGTTGATTTATGGGTAGATCCATTGCAATAAATTCAACTCTTTAATGCTGATCCCAAAATTTTGGGTTTGTTAACCATGTCAAATAGGGCATCTTGATATATTTATTTTTCCTCAAGGGTGGATATCCTTTTAAATTGAGACCTATATCATGAGCCCTATATTGAGGCTGAACATGCCCATGGTTAGTTGCAATAATTTATAACTATAAGAGGATGCACCACATGAAATTCTTTATCAAAAGGTAGAAACAGAGAAGTCGAGTAACATTTCATATTGCTTGTAGAATCAGGACACCACATAGTCATCATCTTCATCATCATCCTTGTCATCATCACCATATTAAATAAAGTTACATACATAAAAAATTATTGCCATCATCAATGGTATTAAATAAATTCACATATATAAAATATCATTACCATCATCATCATCACTCAAAAATTACAATTTATATACCTAAATTATAGTAATGAAAAATAAAAAATATTTGGCCTTCTAAAACCTACATGTAAAAAGGACAATAAAAACACAAATACTAAAAATATAAATAAAATAAAAATTAATAAAAAATAAAACAAAATCATAAAAAAAACACAAAATCATAAAAAAAACTCAAAATCAAAATGCACCACAAAGAACAAAACCTCAAAATGCACAACAAAGAACAAAACCTATGCCCAGTATGCAAGCCCGACTTCCATCCCTCCCCGACTGCTCTTCCTGTGTTCATGAGTTCTGCGGTATACCTAATAATACTTTGCCTTGATTTTTGCATGCCCGATAGCTCATCATACCTCTCTAACTAATAGTTTTGTGGCATAGCTAAGAATACTCCGTGTAACTGAATCACTGGGACGAATGGTGACCAAGAACATCTCATGCCCTAGCAACGACATGCTGACACAACACATAGAACTCACAATGAAAAAGCGTTGAGAACCCATGGTGATAGAGAGCTGAAGTGTTGAAGAGGACCAATTTATTCAAATCTGGATCGAGCCTAATCAAGTAATCTTTATTGAGAATGCATGCCATGTATTTGAAGCAATGTCTAAAAAAAATTGAATACTGCCTAAATAGTTTCTGGAGTTAATGAAGATTGCAACTTTTCTTGATGTAATTTCTCTCTGCGCTATCCATACAATTGAGTGAACAATACTCAAAGCTTGGTCAAAATTTATCATGAACGTTGTCAGTCATGAATCGTGAATGTTGTCAGTCCCCAATCGTGAATCCTGTCAAGAATCGTGATTTGTGAATCATGAATAATTTTTTTGAGCTCTCCCATACTGTGAACATTACATGCATCATGAGATTACTGCAGTCCCAAATCATGGAAGTGATAATCAGATTGCAGCACTTGAAGGGCTTCTTCTATGGAGGTTTATTACCAACTCTTCAGAGTCCAAAACATGTCGAGCCTGTAGGTGTTGTTGGTGCTATAAGTAGGATCCTTTACAACAGAACGTTGGCTGCCATTTCTTCCATAGTTGTCCTTCAATCAGAAAGTTTGCAAAGGCATATATTTCAGGGCAGTAGCCATAAATCTCTAGGATGCAACCTCTAGACCTAGATTGCAGAACAGTTCAACAATCCTCGACACAGATTAATACTCAAGATGCAACGATCCCTCTCAAAGAAGAAGCTAACTACTAAAACAATGGGTAAATGCTAAACCTTGCTGAGAAGCCTCCCAAGGATATCATCGCTACCCTAATGAAGCATGAATATAGCGGGACGTTTTTCCAAAAGCTTGTCTTAGCTGATCCATACTCTGCAATACACACTGATTTGGCCACCCTACAAGGTTATCCCAAGGCTGCAGCTCCTCTAGAAGGTTATTCATATCAACCTCAAAGATTCAAAAGGCTAGGAACAACAAATAAACCTCTTCAACAGGCATGCAAACTCTTCAAATGCATCTCCAAGAGTATTCAAACAGACCACAAGAAGGAATGTTGATCAATGCTTTGTTGGATGCTACCAGATGAACCCTATAATTTATGCTTAAGAGTGACATCCTGCAGTTTGTTTATTCAATCACCCTCCAACAATAAACTTACTTCCCAATGAGTTTTTAATCCATGAACTTCTTTTTAGATCTAGACTGCTACAAATCATTTTCAAGTCACATGTTAGCTGATGCTTAAACTGCTGCACATGAAATGACACCTAAAGGATGCCCAAAATTGAAAATAAGGCTGCCTCTACACAGGAACATGATCATATTTGCCAATGGAAACCAATAAATTTCACCCAGAACATAGCATAATTGCTTCTTAGCTCACAGCATTAGCCTAGAATTGGATTTCTGCTCATTCTTTGCAGCTAAAACACGCCCAGAACTACTATTCAATTGCATAAGTCATCCCACAATATGGATAGGAGGATTCTTTATGCTGCTAGACATTCCCAGAACTGCTGGTACTTCTAATTGAGGTCTGTAATGCACCTAGAGGGTAGAACTGCTCCCTAAATATTGTTTAGAGACTCAGAACAGTTCATATAATATCCAGGTTTTGAATTTATGGCTATTTTCATGCCCATATATGTTACTCTCATGCTATCTTTTCCCACAATCAGCCCAAAATTAGAAATGAATGTTGTTTTAGGGTTGTTTGAGGCCACAAACAGACCTATAATTGCCCTTAGTGCTGTAAAAATGGTATAGAATTTGTCCCTCTACATACCCAGAAACCTTGAGAACAACCCAGAACTCTTCATGAAAACTGAAGGTAAACACCCTATGCAAACAGGGGGGTAACACAACATAAATATCTTCTTCTATTATTATTGTTGTTTGCTTCTATTTTTTATATTTTTCCAACATAACAATTGTCATCAACAAACTGTAACAGAAAACATCAAGCATGAAATGAAACAGGGCATCATGACCAAGGAGTTGTAATATACAGTCAACAATTCAAACTCAACTTTCATATAATGTTTACAAAATAGACAATATAAAAAAATAATTCTAAATTTATAGAATCTAGATTATAAACTGAAAAAGACAAATAATTCTACCATTTGTTAAGTGTTAAACTTTTGGGTTACTCTGAAACCGTTTACACCAAGTTTGGGATGCATCATGAAATTTGGCATACATGGTGGATTTTCAGCCCCTGGAGAGTATGAGAGGTATTGTAGCATGAGAGATGGTCCATGATGGATATGCACAATTGTAATAGCTTGCTCAAAGGATGGAAACCTTGGATGATCATTGGCTTAATGTTCTTCCCTAAGGCATTTGAGATCTCTTGCTTGGATGGTGGGCCTACTGCATGATGGCCACATGGAGGATTCTCTTAGTGAGAGAATGCCCTACAGGATATGAGGAGAATTGTGCATTGTAGAGTACTACAAGCCCTATATAGCATGTGGAAGCTTGGTTTTTAGTTCAAAATATTTGAAATGGCTTAGGGATGCCTAGGGCTTTGACTGTGCTCTTGCAAGGGGTAGCTGCCCCAATGGAATACTTGGCTTTGGAGAATGAATGGAATCATAAAGGCTCAAGATGGAGTGGTGTGGCTTGCCTTGCATAGCTATATCACCTTGGGTCATTATTGTGCATGACGTCATAATTGGAGCTTGACACTAGTACTTAGGAGTGGAGCACTTCGCTTGTGTGTGTCTTACTTATGTTTAGTAGGCTTGCTTGTAAGGATTAAGATGACCTATGCTATATTGTTGTCCTTCCTTGTCTCTTATATAAAAAGAGAAAGGAGAGAGTATTTCCAAACATCACAACACATCACAAATTCATTTTTATCTCTTCTTTGGGGTGCTCTCTTAGTGATGTGCTAAGGTTCATGAGGAAACCCTAGTGGAGCATAAGAGGAGAAGATGGATGATTCTTTCTTGAATTCTTCTTTGTACATTTGATCTCTCTCTCTTGGGCATTGGGGCTTCTTGGTCTCTTGGAGCATCTTGGATTCTAGGATTAGGGTTTCATCCTTTTGAGGCTAGAGATTAGGGTTTGATTTATTTGAGGAAGAAAAGGAGGAGGGTGTCTTTCCTTGGAGATGTTGATGTTTGTAGCTCATACAGGTGTTTCCATGATTTTGTGTCTTACTTATGGAAATCATCATTAATACCTCTTTGGAACCTAGGAAATTCACTTATTTAAAGTCTATTAAAGTGAATGCCTGTTTAGGTGATTGAGACTAATTTAGAGAAATGCCCAAGTTTTTGGCATTAGAGATTTAAATTAATCAAATGAATCTCAACCATTGATCTCAAATGAGTGAGATTTAATATCAGCAATTGGAGTTAGGGTTTTGGTTCATCTCAATAATATCAAAGGCAGCTGAGGAGAGAGAGGAAGATACACCATCACAAGAGTGAAACTCAAGCATCGAGTTGGAGAGAGAAAGACATTGTACTTCCAATTTTTTTCCAAGAGAAAAACAACATTTCGAAAGACATTTGTAGGGGGGGCATACCAGTTAAGAAGAGCCATCACTTCACTATAGGGGTATCCATACAGGATTCTGTACAATGGTACAAATCCATACTGCAGAGTCCATACCATTGTACATATCAACTGTACAGGGATTCAATGCAGTCATTTGGATCTATACAAATCATCATCTGTATAGTCATATAGATTGGCTACGTGCATAGTTTCGTACAATTGTACAGACCATACAATGGCCGCATAAGGCCATAGAAGGAAACAGATTCAACAGCTTGTTTGTAGAGGGTTTTTCGAGGTGATTTTTTTTTGTAAGTAAGATGGGACCCTTTTATTACTATATCAAAACTAAAGATATTTACATATCCTTCTCCTTAAAACATGGAGTCAGGCATCGGTTTGGTATCCAAAAAAGAAAAGTAAAAACAATAACCCATAAATAAATACAGAGGAGCATGAGAGCATCCCAGCCCTTCAGCGTGGGCGCTCGATCCTGAAAACAGACAAGTGAATCCGATCCATAACAAAACATATACCTACTAAGCATAATGAACCAAACAGAGATATTACCCAAAACAAACCACAAAGAGCACCTAACCGTCCCGCGATGAGGAAAGGATTAGCATCTGTGGGAGGACTCAGTTTCATCCGAGGCATTTATGATGCCTTTTCCACTCCCCTGGTTAGCATCCGCATGGCTTGATTCCTCCACATCCTCATCTTCATCTTGCGGGATGTGCTGAAAGGGTGGAGCCGAAAGTCAAGCCATGCACAACGTTCTGAAAATCATTGCTAGTTGGGCTTAGGGTTCCAATACCCCCTTTATTCCCCTGTAGGTTGTGAATGAGGTTGAAGTCATCACCTATTATCTAGTGTCTTCACCCGACAAGGTTACTCATGTTATACAGTGACCTGAGAAAGAGCTGCTTGGAAGCTAGTTTGAAGGGCCCATACACATTAGTAAGGAAGCCTTTGGAGTTAGTTCCTAAAATATGGAACTCGATGGAGATTGAAAATTTTGTAGCCATGAAATTAGTAAGAATTAATCCTGAAGGTTTCCATATGATTCCTATACCTCCTGCTACGCTTGAGGCATCAATGGTGGAGGATTCATAGTTCTTCTAGATCTTTCTTGCCATGGATTTGAAACTCTCCTCTAAGCATTTTATTTCTTGAATAAAAATCACTAATGGTTTCTCTTCCCTTATTTTCTTCTTCAATAATATTTTATTTCTAGGTGCACTGCACCCTCTAATGTTCCAAGATAAAAGCTTCATTGGGAGGGTTTGCTGGATATGGAAAAGGTTGCTTTGATGGTTGAAAAATTCCCTGATGCCACAAGTTTTTCCCCAATGTCCTTGATGCATTGCTGGTTACTTCTTCTTCCATGTTTTTCATTGCTTGTCTTCTTGATAGTCTCATGGATTTTGGCTCTTGGGTCATTCAAGCAAACTACTAGAGATTTATCTTTTTTCCTGGTATTTATGATTGCTTCCTTGAGCAGAACAACCTGTTGTGCTGGTATGATCCCTTTGATTGGATCTTGGACATCTTTCTCAAGTTTATCTAGGTTTAGGTCTCCTAGATCCATTTCCTCTGTGTCTTCTTCTTCTACGTGCATATTGGTTTGTTTCTTTATTGTCACATCCTGGAAGGTTTCCAGGATTTCCTTGCAATCCTTAGGGCCATCTTTGGATGTTTCTAGGCTTTCCCTATCCGAATTTTTCTAAGTGCTTTCCTTTTGTAGAATATCGAATGGATTAGAGGTGCTAGATTTTTTGTTTACATCGGGTCCTTGATGACGCTTGGCCGATATCTTCCTACCTGCGACCTTTGTCTACCCCTGCTTGTCCTTCTCGTCTTTGCTTTTCTGCTGGGTAGTGGGATTATTTTCAGGTCAATCTCTGAAGAGATGCCCATGTTCATGGCACCTCCTGCATCGAAACAGGATGTGCTCATAATCAATGGATTGATACCAGTCTTTGTCCTCCTAACATAGGTTTATACGTTTCGGTAGCTCCTTTGCAATGTTCATGTAAATGAATATGCGAGCATACGAGGTGTACTACATTCTTTTTGTCTGATCTGCAATCTTCACAAACTCTCCAATGGAATTCCCCAATGCCTCAAAGATGTTCTCATGCCAGTATTTAGATGGGAGCGAATAGAGCCTGATCCAGATCAAGACAAAGGATAGGTCCTCACTATCCGGGTTGAATTTTTCCTTCCATGGTCTTAGAAACAGCCCTATGGAATTAAAAAAATATGAGCCTCCCTCAAGTATTTTGTTCATGTCTTCCAGGTTTAAAAAGACAACTGTAAATAAGCCCTTAGCTCTTGAGTGTAGATTGAAGTGCTCCAGAGGCTTCCATGTTACATTAATCCACCAGAGCAAAGATTTCTCTGACAGCCAAATACCCACAAACTTTTCGATAAGGGCATGGTCCCTCATGTGCTGTAAATGTGATCTGAAGCCTTCCTCCTTAATCTGCAATGAGGGGATTTCTTTGTTTTGGCTATGTGTTTTCTGGTGCTATGCATTGGCCCTTTTCCTTTTTCTGACTCTCTACCCATGGTGCCTACTTTCCCCATACTCTGATGATTTGTGTCCATGTCCATACTGGTTGAGGTCCCTCCCAGTTGGATCCCCCATGGTCGTCACCCGACCCTAATGAGAGTGCAGCTGACGAGCCCACATCAGACTGATAAGAATAGCAGATTGAGCCCACGGCAGACTAAGTCTAGTCGGTGACACACTTGCAAGCCTACGTCAGAATAGAGTGTGGCTCGGATCCCGAGGCTCTCATAAAAAACCCTATACAGCTTCCAATTCCATCGAAGAAATCATGAGTTTGTTGAGCAATCCGAGCCCTACCTGAGGAAGATAGAAGATAGCCATGGAGGAAAGAGAGGTGTCGAGAGGACTGTCATCCCGCCCAAGATGAAGGATACAGTTTCCCGAGATATGGAAGTGTATGTGACTATTGAAGATGAGGGTTTGGAAAACCTAAGATAGAAAATGAAGAAACCCTAGCTGAGGGTTTTACTGAGAGATTTTTAGAAGAAACAGTAACTGTGAGAGAAAGTGAGTGTGTCATAATGAAATGAATTGATCTTCTTTTTATATCCTTCAGTCACCTATAAGTGGACCAAAATTAGGAAGAACAAAATAATATTATTTTATTCTTTCCTAATTTCACTTTTACCATTTTACCTTTTAGTAGTCTAAAAGATCCTTTATGTATTTTTGACTTTTACCAAGACTGTTTATGTAACTTTGAATTTAACCTGTGGTCCCTTTTCTTGTGGTCCAAAAAGCCTTATGTATTTTTTGACTTTTGACTTTATCCTTTTTCCAAGTTCCCCTATGGTCTTTTGATTCCATTCAAAGTACATCATCATAAACCAAGAGAGTTACTAATGCTTTTATCTCACACTCTGTGTGACACCAAGATTAGGTACTAGGGTAACTTAAACAAGGGTAGCTAAGCCTTGGAGAAGTACACAAAGCCCATAGATCAAGGGTCAGAATGTCACACATTCCTAGACCAAGTCTAGGTCTTATAGTGCCTTCCTGGTAACAGACTAGATGCCTCCATTCTCTAAGAGAATGGCTACTAAGAACTAAGCTGAGTCTACCAGTACTAGACTGGTCCACATCATGGTTTTGGACCAAATGTCTACCATTCAACAAAATGGTCACTCAACGCTAGGTTAAGTCTACCCAGGGTAGTGTTGGGTCCATATCATGGTCAAGGACCAGATATCTACCATTCAACAGAATGGTCACTCAACACTGGGTTGAGTCTACACGGTGGTCCTGGACCAGGTGTCCCCATTCTACGAAGAGAATGGCTCTCGATGCTGCTCAAAAAAATCAACACTCCCTCTCAGTGAGAGAGGAATTCTATGACATACCAATCTTGTCATGAAATTACACGAACTTTGATGCTGGTGAACTTCGAAATGATAAGTACGAGCCTGTACAACAGAACGCCCCATTGAGGTTTTATAACTCTATTTACGCACACACTTGCCCATAAAAACTTAGATTCAACCCAGAATTGGATTCAAGGCCATTTCTTGTTGTTCTCATCCATGGAACTAGCCCATAATGATCTTTGAAAACCCTAGTGAATACCCTCTACAAATAGGGGGTAACAGGTTTCGTCTTACATGATTCACATATAGTAGTTATGTGATTTATTACCATTTTGGCAAGCTACCCTTTCCAGTACCAATAACCTATTTCAATCATCAATGGACATCAATATAATAATTTAGTTTTTTCATCACTATCCAATGACTTATATAGCTTTATTGTGTGAGACAATACAAGTCCAAAAACCTAGATCAACCCCTAAAGAACTAGAAAACTAGAGGGATGCTTTCAATTTCACTTGCAGGATTTCAGTGAGATTTTAGCCTAGATAGATTCAAATCTATATTACAAGTTACACCTACTATTATCATAGGTCAACCAACTAACAAACATGATACCAACCAACTTGTAGATGAAGATCAACCACTTGGGTGAAACAGAGGAGCTAAACAACATTAGGTGTTCATTACAAAGATTAACCAAGAAAAATAAAGATCAATCATGCATCACAAAAGGTTACTCAGGAAAACAACATATCAGACAGAAGTTAAGCCATTCAACCAACCAAGAAAATGTTCAACCAAACAAACCAGGGATGATTTTAAGGAACTATACTTATTTAAAAGTGTATAAATGTTGGCGAATATTACCAATTCTTAAAATGCCAACTATAAAATGATTGGTGATTTTTTTCAAAAAATATTTTAATTTCCAAGGATTTTATATCCTTTCTATAATAATTTGGCGATTTTTAGGGTGAAAAAAATTTACCCCATCAAAATTGGGCGAAATAGGGCTTCAAAAAATGGAAAATGGCAAATCTTTTTGGGGAGAAAAACATGAAAAAAATAGCCCACTTGGCTAAAATTCGCCCCTAAAATTATCCCTAAAACAAACATGTTTGTGATTTAGTCAAACACACATGAGAAATGTCAAAGAAGGCTGGTTGGCTCCATGAAAGTGAGGTGTCATTGATGCACCTGCCAAGGTTCAAATCTCCCCAAAGACAATTGACCCTCATGGGCCACTTGTGATAGTGCTAGTGCTTATGCTTTTGTTTGTAGATGGGTCCAAGTGCAAGTCACAAGCGACTTTGGTAGAATAGATACCCCTCAATGGTGTCTGCTTAGCCAAAGGATGCTCTCGTAGCTTGTGAGACCCTTTTTGCCACATTGTACTATCTGACATCAAATAGTTGCTACTTGTTGGTGTTCATTGAAAGCATATCAATAAAAAAACAAAAAACAAGAGAAAGGTCAACCAAGTACTAACTAGATCAATCAGAATGTCCAAAAATATTAATTAAATGTTCAAAGTCAATTATCTAGAACAATGTTTGATAAGAAAAGTCAATATCTAGAATGTTGTTTATAACAAACTCACACCTTTTGAGAGAGGGGGACAGAATTATAGGACATAAACATAAAATGTCTGACTAGTTGAGTCAGACTATAGTAAGTAGTGAGTTGCATCATGTAGGATCATTTGTACTCATTGTTGTCATCAACAAATTTATGACATTATCTCCATCTCATGGGTATGTGATGTATGGTATGCATATGGAATGAAGATAAGGTCACAATCTCATGGTGTTGCAATGCTATTAATTTTATCCTAATGCCTATTATGTATATGGAATGAACATGAATAGTAGTGTAATTCTCCCATGTCTATATACTATAAACTAATTTAACCTTGGACTAATGTTTGTACAGCTTCATACAACCACCTATTTAGAACATTATAGATGTCCACTTTTACATTTTTTATTTCCACCATGCAAACAACAAACTGCATCCAAATCATGGGTATAAGATGCAAGCATCTCTCATATTACCAGAGGGAATGTTTTGAAATACACTTTCCAGGCATCTTATTGTGGATGCAGCTCTCTGATGCTAGGAAATTTGGGGATAAAGGATTGGTTAAGAACAATTAGAAAACATTAAAGGCAATATTAAACAAAATTACATGAATAAGTTCTCTTTAACAAACCACAAACTATGCAACCTTTCTCAGGTTTTGTGAAGGGACACTAAGATGCGATATTTTAAAAATGTAGTTTAACTCAGGTCTTCATTTTCATGACCATAGTTTCTAAAAGATATATTTTAAGGCAGAGTGTTTATTTTTCTTATAATTTGAAAGCATTTAACAAATGTTCATGTTTCTGATTTTGTGTTTTTTAGTCACATCTTGTTGTTTGAGTTTGTTGATTTGGTTTTTACTTATCCTTACATGTAATTACTTAATACTAGTTGAATTATGTGGTTATTTTTTGACCTAAAGTTTAAACAGTGCATATTTTAAACATAAATTGTTCCCATTTCTAGCATGTCAGATAACTATTTTTCCAAATGCTTTTTGCAGAGATTAGATGCTAAGTACGAATTGAATCCTTCAGCAAACAGTTTGTTATATGATATTGTGCGTAAGTTGATTGAAGAGAAAATAGCCAAGGGCTCTTCTAGTTGCACAAATTCTCTACTGTGGCTGACAAGGTGAAATATGCTTTCGAAGCACATATTCATTTCCTCTTTCTATATTCTAAGCCACATGCAACAAATATGTTGAATTTATCTTAGTAAGCTTCGTGCTTGTTCTTTATGTGTTGTCTAACATGAATTTAGAATGCCAACTCTTGCAATGAAATCTAACCTAATTTTAACATTGGACAAGCTTTCTTGAGAATTCTTAAAATTTTGATCTATCAAAAATATGTTTCTTTCCATGGACCTGTTAATCTATTCAGCTGGATTGCATTATCGTTTCACCTTGGCTTGATAAATCCCCTGTACGATTCAGCTTTATAATGGTATGCATGATTACAACAGAGTTGGAACTTGTGAGGATTTTGTCACTAAAGTAGTGGTGATGTGAAAAACTTAGTCCCTCCCTCATCACTCCATTATCCCATGAGAGATAGGCACTAGTTTTCTCCATCTCTTCTCTCCTAGTTATAGCCTTTTTTCTCTCTTATAATTTTTTTGTTTCGCATTCCCATCTTTTCATATACTACAACCACATTTATTTTGATAAGCCTTACTCTCATTGTGTCACCTTGAACATTAAGGCCATAGAATTATCAATCTTACCATTATGTAGGGAGAGCCAACCTAAAGTTGGAGATGGTGTACTAAGGTGACAGTGAGTATCCCTTGAGTTAGCATTGTAACACCACCCAAAGAAACCGAGTTGCTCTTATTTCTCTAGAAAATTATTGGAAAGGCTTTTTACAGGTCCAAGATTCCATTTTTGTCTTCATTGGTTGTAGCTCAGATTGATGTGTTACACAACCAGCTCAAATCTGTGTCTGTACTTTCTTTTCTTGGACTGTTTTCACTGTTGTCTGGGTAGTTTGAGCTGAGACATAGGTTAAGGTGCCATTATTTTTTGTCCCCTTCAACCTAATATGTAATCAGGGCTAAAACAAAGTATTTATGTGACTATTATTCAATAAATGAAGACTTTTTGGTTGTTCTATTTTCAACTTTGATTGCATGGTACAGCTGGAAAATTGAGTTAGAAATGAAGTGATTTATGAGTACTTCATGGTGTTTGGCCTTTAAATCTGGTTGATAGCTGCTGATAAGATTTGTTGTAGCAGCTTTATCATGCATTCTCCATATGGTTCAAGGTTCTCCTTTTTAACCTTACTCTATTACCCAAAGGATAAGGCACTTGTCCTTTCAATTTCACCATTTTTATATCATAAAATCCTAAAAAGAAGACCATTTCATTAACCTGATTTTTATATCTGCAATCAAGAATAGGTGTGTGATCTTACTTAGGGGTTCTCAACTTGTGCTGGACAAGAACCAGCCCTAAGAGTGAGGAACAACTGCTATGATGATAGTGGACAACATTCCTGAGTTACCCCAACCTTGTATTTTGTTTAGGGACATGGATATTTGAAGGGTAGGTTTACAAGGTAACAAATTGGTGCTGTTTCCAGGGACAAATTCTAGTTTCCGGAATCAAAAGAATATGCTTCAGCACCTTGATGAGAAGAATTGAATTGGTGTCTCTTCTACCAACTCCACAAAGAAGGTATCCTACAAGGGGTTCCTCATAGAATCTTATTCCACCATTTCAAGAACTATAAATATTTTTCAGGAGAACACAGGTAGATAATTGAGCCCAGAGTATGCAAGATCTAGGCACAATCTACAGTTTCTTGCTGATTTTAGTGATTCAAACTGGCCAAATTTGCATTTTCACTTCAAATTTATGCATCATTTCCCTGGGTTAAAGACCGATTTCTCCTTAGTTTTCCTGCTCATTTTATTACTGCTAAATCACTGGAACAACAAGCTTAGCTTTATAAGTCAATATAATGTACAAAGAATAATTCTTTACATCACTGAATTTTCTCTTACCACCCCAATGAGGAAGGAAATCATATCTAACTGGGCTGTAATAGTAGAGGACACAATGTACTCTCCTAGAAAGGGACTTGGCATAAATTTGAGCATCCTAGCATTCCAAAAACCTTTGGAAATACATTTAATTGAAACCCTTTTTAGGATCCTAAAAGTTGCTTTATATCTCTTTTTCCATGAATAGGATAGAGTAGTGATCTATAGGACATGCCAAATCCAACACATCTATATTCTTATCACCATAAGGTATGCTCTCTAAGGTGTGCATATTTTCTTTGCACACCGCTACTCGACCCTCATTGATCTTGCCCTCCTTAACATAGTAATCGATGAAGATATTGTAGGTAAATGACATAGGTTTGCATTCATGGGAAACCTGCTATTATTTGTGTTACTCCAATTGCCTCATGAATCTGTGTACATAATAGAAAACCCATATTGTTCATTTGAAATTGAAGCTACCAAAATCTTGTTAACCCTTAGAGTGATGATCTTTGTAATAATTTTACAAGTACACTTACATAATGAGATAAAGTTGTATTTAATCAAAGGAGATTGGGATATCAAGCTTTGGGAACAAGGGAATAAATGTTGAACTGAAGGTTGTTAGTATCTTTGTTGATATCCTTGATTCATTGGAGATCCTTATAATATATTCTTCAAGTAACCCATTGAACCCTAAGAAAAATTTGACAACCCATCCTTCCAGACCTAGACTCTTGTATTTTTTCCTTCTGAAAACTGGGCATGGCCATTTGACCTTCTTCCTTTATATATTCCTACAAGAATGGTTGATTGTCTTCTTTAGAAAAAAACTTTGAAAAATAGTAGTCATTTTTACTACCTCAGCAATGGCCAGTCAAGTTTTCTATTTATGGATATTTTTTAAAACAAATACACCCAATTTAACATTATCTTTGGAACTGTGAGCCATGGAACCATTTGTATTTTGCATCTGCCAAATTGTATTGGAATTGTTCTAGTGGTTTGCAAAATTATGGATAAATATAGTACTGTCATGACCTTTACTCACAATCATTGGAAAATTTAATGTTAACCGCGTTCTCCTCCCAATAAACATAATCAATGGTCGTTAAAATTAAAACATAGCAAACCAATGATGAATTGATGATTTATAATACATGCAAACATACATTCATTATTCATTCATTTATAATTTATCAAGTTTTAATACAGATAATATTCATCATTCAATAAATAGAGACTCATCATTCTATCATTAAGGTAAATTAAAATGACAAAAAAATCTTTTTAATTTATTTATACGTATTTATGTGCTCCCAGTCTTTTCATGGTTGCTTAAAACAAGGCAATGGACTATTAATTAGTAGTAGTATTGAAAGTGTTAATTTTACAAATTGCCAATCCGAAGAAGAATATGTAATTAGGTAGCATAAAAGAAAAATTTCCATTGAGAATGTTCAGAAAATGAAAGAAGCATAATGAGGATAAAGTACCTCCTTCAGATATTTCAATTGAGTTGTGTAAATATTTTGTACCAGCAATTAGAAGCTGCCCCAATGTATCAGTGCTAGGGTTTTGAGGAATTTTAAGGCTAACCATCTAATCATCCATAATATCAATTGAAAGAAGTTCCAGTTGTACAGGAGCTTCTCTACCATTTACTATGAATATCAAAATTCCTTGCAAAGTGAAAACCAAGCTCGAATCTGTTGTTAAAGCTCACTGGCAGGCGTGTGGACAAAAAGAGCAGCAAGAGATTTATTACCTATAATATACTTACTAATTCTCTTAGTAATTTCCAGGGATTGCCTACAATATTTGTTTACATTTTTTCTTTTTTTTAGGTTGCTTCTCTTGTTTGGAGGTGTTTATTGGTAGAGGAAATGAAAAGTAGAAATTGGATTTGTAATAATCAATTACATATCAGACTTTGACCTCATTTATGATAATAAATATTTCATTCTAGGTTATTTTTGGTTTCTTTATATGCTCAATTTATGTGATAGGAAACACTACCCAATCTGTTTTGGGCCTTCTAATTGACTGGGTGTGTATACAGAGATCAAACATACACCTAGTTAGCAAACACCCCGAATGGGAAGGTTTTGGGTATGGATCCCTACAATCACGCACATGATATGCACTCAGTATGGGTTCCCCTTAGCCAAATTTGGTTACTCTGGTTAAATCCATAGACTATCCAGTAACGACCTTGTTATTGAATATTGTAACTTCAAAGGATATTCAAAATGTATTTTACTGATGTAACCCAAGGGAGATGTTATTATTACTCTGGTGGGGTGTTACTATCGTAATTGGTCATCATAGAGTCACGAGGTAAAGACTCCATTGTAATTCCAGTCAATAGTACCCTAATGAATATAATATAATATTGTAGTGAGTCTTCCTAAGTGAAGTTATCCCACTTAGTTGAGTGGGTCCAACTTGTTAGGTTAAAATTCAAGTGAAGAAAATAGTATAAATAGAGGAGATGTGTTCCGCATTTGAACACACACTTAGTTGTGTATAATGCATAGGAGAGAGAGATATATATATCTGCTAGAGGGAGTCACACCTATCTGGGGTCTTGTTTTGTACTTTTTTACACATCTTATATAGAGGAAGTTTTGTTGGGTTTTCTTACTCTTGCGGGTTTTCCAGGATAAATATTTGTGTTCTTTTGTGTGGTTGCACTTGTCTATCTTTCAACGATCCTTTTGCTTATGGTTATGTTGTTATGATGCTAAATTTTATAAGATCTTATATAACCATTAAAAACTTAACATGGTATCATAAATACCCTAAAATAAGTCTTTGTGTAGCCAAAACAGTGCTACAACTACAACTATTGAAGATTAGGGTTTGATGCTTGAAAACCCTAAAAGACTAAAAACTAGTAATTTTGGGACTTTCGTTATATCTAGATATTGGAGAAGGATAATGAGCCTACACTTTTACAAGCTGAATATAAATTTTTGATGTACCCTGTGAAAAGGTTTCAGCCTAATATTCGCTATAATCTAGGATATATGATTCCTCAAAATCAGGGTTCTAGCCTCTCCCAAGATTCAACCTTAAACATGTTACCTAAGGAGAATTGCTATATCTCTGGCTATGAAAGTCCAAATGAACTTTTTCAATATGTTCCAGATATGGAACATACTATACTTTCTTTGGTAAAATTTTAAGACCTTGAAGGTGAAACAGTGACACGTCGCAATCCGTACAAGTTTGATATGATGAACAAGCTTGAAATAAGTCACCTTTGGAAACTTTGCATAAGTCCCAATTAGTGAAACCCATTTTTCTCTAACCTGCGAGGTTGGAAATAGGACATACGGGGCTACCTCCATGAGAAATTTTAGACACATAGAGGCATCAATTTTGGAGCTACTGATCAGAAAATTATGTAGAAGAAATTGAAGAAAACTAGGGCATCATATATTTTACAGTTTTGGTCATAGTTTTGGGAAAATGAGTATGTTGCTCAGCTCACTTTAAGGAGGAACATATTTCTATCCAATCAGGTATGAAATATACCTAATTTGAAAAAAATTAGGGTTCCTCTGTCAAACCCTAGGTCCACTGGAAGCAACATTCCAGAAAAGCTTTCAAGCAAGCATCAGATTGAAGTAATCTCATTGGCCAAAGAAGGAGTTGCAGATCCTGAAGGAGATTAAGACAAAGAATAATAATAAGCCTTCCAAAAGAAAAAAGATAAGTATTTGAATTTTCTTTTCTGTATATGTTGTGTATTATGCATGACATAATGTTTGCATTAATGACATTATACTACTAATATGCATGTTATGGGTAAGTAGCCCATGGTGTTATACAACTCTCCATTGCTACTTATCTAGAATGAAACCTCTTTGCTGAAATATTGGATTAGTGTACAATCTGAATGATGTTAGGGTAGAGATGGAAGGCATTTGAAAAGTTTCTTTGAGATATGGATGAATGTTGTATTGGCTAAAATAGTTGCATGATGCATAAGAATTTGTCTTTATGCATATGCCCTATGAAATGGTTCTAACCATGCAACTGATGCATTTGACTTGTAGGAAAGGTCGTGTACAACTGCCTACAAGAAAAGGAGGATGGGACTTGTTTCGAAGAACAAGTGACGACAATTCAAAATTCACTCCAATAAAACATGAACCTAAAGATCCCAAGGTTAGAGACACCATGACAGAAGAAATAGCTCCATAAGAATATAAGAGAGAGGTAGATCCACCTCGAGAGATGAAGAAAAGTATGGCAATACTTCCAAATCAAATATATGGTTTCGATACTTGAAGGGATGTCCGTACTGTCTTCCATATGGATCTACAAGAACAAGTATACAAAGTGAGGTTCATGGTTTTTCTCAGAAAGAATATACTATGGCATGACATATTCTATTGACCAAACACACCTCTCTAGTAGAAGTATATATCAAGCAAAGAACCATCTATACATAATAGGCTTTGTACGAGCTCAGAAAACACCCATAGATAAGCACATCCATGAGCTTGAAAGACCACCTAGAGTGTTGAATATCTTAACCTTTGCTACAAGGTTGAAGATGAAAACCTATAAAAGATAACAAGCTCATAGATGGGTGCAAGATGAACTTTTCAACAAAGTTCAAGATAAAGGGATCTTGGTATCTAGTAACCTAAGATGGATACATAGTAGAAGAATGATACCTGTCACTCTAGTACAAAATCCAGGAGGATGATGCTTCGCTTCAAGGGGAGTGACTACAAAAGATCTCCGAGTTGGACATGGTACGACAAGATGGACAACTTTCATATGGACTAAGGATTTACCAAGAGTAAAGTGGGTTACAACCTTCAAGGTTGAATGCAGAAGACTGGGATATGTCGATGACCTGACATTTTGAACTCATGGTAGAAGCAATGATGGAAGAGTACCAGTCATGATTGGGATACAGTACCCAAACTAGAAACCAAGAGTGTCGTATCTTCCAAGTAAATCTACAAGATAAAACATGTTGCTGATGGAAGAGAAGATTTGTGGCCAAAGAATTCTCTTGGAGAAAAATAGTTGATTATGCTAAATGAAAAACTACATTTTGAAAGCTAACACACATTAGATTTCACTCACCTTGCAACAATTTAAGGTTGAAAGCTAACTCCAGCTAGATTTTCATCACAGTGCAATGTGACAATGTGGTTGTGTTAGATGAAAAACTACTTTATGAAAGCTAACACACATTAGCTTTCACTCATCATGCCATGTTGTTAAAAAGAAATCTAACTCTAGCTAGATTTTCACAATGGTGTAATGAGCTAACACACAAGCTTTCGCTCATAGTGCCATGTTAGAAGGAAAGCTAACTCCAGTTAGAGTTCCATCATGGTGTAATGCATTTGATGACAATGTGGCAGTGTCAGATGGAAAACTACATTATCAAAAGCTAACACACATTAACTTTTACTCATCGTGCAATGTTTTAAGAATGAAAGCTACCTCCAGCTAGATTTCCATCATGGTGCATTGTGATTGATGACAATGTGGCTGTGCTAGATGAAAAACTACACTATAAAAACTTACACATATTAGATTTCACTCACCATGTCATGATTTAAGGATGAAATCTAACTTCAGTTAGATTTCCAACACAACACAATATGATTGATGACAATGTGGTTGTGTTATATGAAAAACTACCTTATAAAAGCTAAAACACATTGGTTTTCACTCATCGTGCCATGTTGTTAAAAGGAAAGCTAATTTCAACTAGATTTTCATCATGGTGTAATGAGCAAACACACATAAGCTTTCCCTTATAGTGCCATGTTGTTAAAATGAAAGCTAACTCTAGTTAGATTTCCATCATGATGTAATGTATTTGATGACAATGTGGCTATGTTAGATGGAAAGCTACCTTATGAAATCTTAACAGACATTAGCTTTACTCACCATGCAATGTTTTAAGAACAAAAGATAACTCGAGCTAGATTTCCATCATGATTCATTGTGATTGATGACAATGTGGTTGTGTTAGATGGAAAAATACATTATGAAATATTACACACTTTAGATTTCACTCACTGTGCAATGATTTAAGGATGAAAGTTAACTCTAGATAGATTTCCAACATGGTGCAATGTGCTTGATGACAATGTGGTTGTGTTACATGGAAAACTACCTTATGAAAGCTAACACACATTAACTTTCAGTCATTGTGCCATGTTGTTAAAAGAAAAGCTAACTCCAGCTAGATTTCCATCATGGTGTAATGAGCTAACACACATAAGCTTTCCCTTATAATGCCATGTTGTTATAAGAAAAAATAACTCCAGCTAAATTTCCATCATGGTGTAATGTATTTGATAACAATGTGGCCGTGTTAAATGGAAATATACCTTATGAAAGCTAACAAATATTAGCTTTACTGACTGTGCAATTTTTTAAGAATGAAAGCTAACTCTAACTAGATTTTCATCATGGTGCATTTTGTTCTAGATGGAAAACTACATTATGAAAACTAACACATTAGATTTCACTCATCGTGCAATGATTTAATGACGAAATCTAACTCCAGCTAGATTTCCATCACGGTGCAATGAGATCAGTGATAATGTGGTTGTGTTAGATAGAAAACTACCTTATGAAAGCTAACACACATTATCTTTCACACTTCGTGCCATGTTGTTAGAAGGAAAACTAACTCTAGCTAGATTGCATCATGGTGTAATGTATTTGATGACAATGTGACTGTGTTAGATGAAAAACTACCTTACAAAAGATAACACACATTATCTATTACTCACCGTGCAATGTTTTAAGAATGAAAGCTAACTCTAGCTATATTTCCAACATGGTGCATTTTGATTTATGGCAACGTGTTTGTGCTAAATGGAAAACTACATTATGAAAGCTAACACACATTAGATTTCATCACGGTGCAATAATTTAAGGTTGAAATCTAACTCCAACTAGATTTCCATCATGGTGCAATGTGACAATGTGGATGTGTTAGATGGAAAACTACCTTATAAAAGATAACACACATTAGCTTTTACTCATCATGCCATGTTGTTAAAAACAAAACTAACTTCAACTAGATTTTCATAAAAATGTAATGAGCTAACACACATAAGCTTTCACTCATAGTGTCATGTTAGAATGAAATCTAACTCCAGCTAGATTTCCATCATGGTGTAATGTATTTGATGATAATGTGGCAGTGTTAGATTGAAATCTACCTTATGAAATCTAACACACATTATCTTTTACTTACCGTGCAATGTTTTAAAAATGAAATCTAACTCCACCTAGATTTCCATCATGGTGCATTGTGATTGATGACAACATCGCTATGCTAGATGGAAAACTACACTATAAAAGCTTACACACATTATATTTCACTCACCGTGCAACAATTTAAGGATGAAAGTTAACTTCTTCTAGATCTCCAACACGACGCAATGTAATTTATGACAATGTGGTTGTTTACAAGGAAAACTACCTTATGAAAGCTAACACACATTAGCTTTCACTCATCGTGCCATGTTGTTAAAAGGAAAGCTAACTCCAATTAGATTTCCATCATGGTGTAATGTGCTAACACACATAAGCTTTCCCTTGTAGTGCCATGTTGTTATAAGGAAAACTAACTCCAGCTATATTTCCATCATAGTGTAATGTATTTGATGACAATGTCACTGTGTTAGATGGAAAACTACCTTATGAAGGCTAATGTACATTAGATTTACTCATTGTGCAATGTTTTAAGAACGAAATCTAACTTCAGTGAGATTTTCATCATGGTGCATTGTGATTGATGGCAATGTAGTTGTGTTATATGAAAAAATAAACTTTGAAAGATTACACATTAGATTTCACTCACCATGCAACGCTTTCAGGATCAAACACGGTGCAATGTGTTTGTGTTACATGGAAAACTACATTATGAAATCTAACACACATTAGCTTTCACTCATCGTGCCATGTTGTTAAAAGGAAAGCTAACTCCAACTAGATTTTCATCATGGTGTAATGAGCAAACACACATAAGATTTCTCTTATAGTGCCATGTTGTTAAAAGGAAAGCTAAGTCTAGCTAGATTACCATCATGGTGTAATGTATTTGATGACAATATGGTTGTATTAGATGGAAACCTACCTTATGAAAGCTAAGAGGCATTAGCTTTGTTGGCCGTGCAATGTTTTAAGAACGAAATCTAACTCTAGCTATATTTCCATCATGATGCATTGTGATTGATGACAATGTGGTTGTGCTAAATGAAAAACTACATTATGAAAGCTAACACACATTAGATTTCACTCACCATGAAATGTTTTATGATTGAAAGCTAACTCCAACTAGATTTCCATCATGGTGCAATTTGACAGTGTAGTTGTGTTAGATGGAAAACCACCTTATGAAATCTAGCACACATTATCTTTTACTCATCATGTCATATTGTTAAAAAGAAAGCTAACTCCAGCTAGATTTTTGTAATGGTGTAATGAGCTAACACACATAAGCTTTCACTCATAGTTCCATGTTAGAAGGAAAACTAACTCCAGCTAGATTTCTATGATCGTGTAATGTATTTGATGACAATGTGGCCGTGTTATATGAAAAAATACCTTATGAAAGCTAACACGCATTAGCTTTTAATCACTATGCAATGTTTTAAGAATTAAAGATAACTCCAGCTAGATTATCATCATGGTGCGTTGCGATTGATGACAATGTGGCTGTGCTAGATGTAAAACTACACTATGAAAGCTTACACACATTATATTTCCCTCACAGTGCAATGGTTTAAGAATGAAAGCTAAGTTCATCTATATTTCGAACACAACACAATATGATTGATGACAATGTGGTTGTGTTACATGGAAAAACTATATTATGAAAGCTAACACACATTAGCTTTCACTTATCGTATCATGTAGTTAAAAGGAAAGCTAACTCTAGCTAGATTTTCATCATGATGTAATTAGCTAACACACACAAGCTTTCACTCATCGTGCATGTTGTTAGAAGGAATGCTAAATCCATCTAGATTTGCATCATGGTGTAATGTCTTTTATGACAATGTGGATATGTTAGATGAAAAACTACCTTACAAAAGCTCACACACATTAGCTATTACTCATCGTGTAACATTTTAAGAACGAACACTAACTCTAGCTATATTTTCAATATGGTGCATTTTGATTGATGACAATGTGGTTGTGCTAGATGGAAAATTACAATATGAAAACTAACATGCATTTGATTTCATTCACCATGCAATGATTTAAGGTTGAAATCTAACTTCAACTATATTTCCATCACGGTGCAACGTGACAATGTGGTTGTGATAGATTGAAAACTACCCTATGAAATCTTACACACATTAGATTTCACTCATCATGTAATGATTTAAATATGAAAGCTAACTCCAGCTATATTTTCAACACGGTGCGATGTGCTTAATGACAATGTGGTTGTGTTACATAAAAACCTACTTTATGCAAGCTAACACACATTATATTTCACTCATCGTTCCATGTTGTTAAAAGAAAAGCTAACTCCAAGAAGATTTTCATCATGGTGTAATGAACTAACACACATAAGCTTTTTCTTATAGTGTCATGTTAAAAGGAAAGCTAACTCTATCCAGATTTCCATCATGGTTTCATGTATTTGATAACAATGTGGTTGTGTTAGATGGAAAACTACCTTATCAAAGATAAAAAAAACATTAACTTTACTCACCATGCAATGTATGAAGAATGAAAGCTAACTCTAACATGATTTCCATCATGGTGCATTGTGATTGATCACAATATGGTTGTGCTAGATGGAAAAACTACATTATGAATGCTAACACACAATAAATTTCACTCACCGTGCAATTATTTAAGGACGAAAGCTAACTCCAACTAGATTTCCATCACGATACAATGTGATCAATGATGATGTTGTTGTGTTAGATCGAAAACTACCTTATGAAATCTAACACACATTAGTTTTCACTCATCGTGCCATGTAGTTAGAAGAAAAACTAACTCTAGCTAGATTTTCATCATGGTGTAATGAGCTAACACACATAAGCTTTCACTCATCATGCCGTGTTGTTAGAAGGAAAGCTAAATCCAACTATATTTGCATCATGGTGTAATGCATTTGATGAGAATGTGGCTGTGTTATATGAAAAACTACCTTATGAAATCTAACACACATTAGCTATTACTCATCGTGCAACATTTTAAGAACGAAAGCTAACTCTAGCTAGATTTCCAACATGGTACATTTTGATTGATGACAATGTGGTTGTGTTAAATGAAAAACTACATTATGAAAGCTAACACACATTAGATTTCATTCACCGTGCATCTATTTAAGGTTGAAATCTAGCTCCAGCTAGATTTCAATCGCAATCCAATACGACAATGTGGTTGTGTTAGATGGAAAACTACTTTATGAAAAATAACACACATTAGCTTTCACTCATCGTTCCATGTTGTTAAAAAGAAAGCTAACTCCAGCTATATTTTCATAATGGTGTAATAAGTTAACACACATAAGCTTTCACTCATAGTGCCATGTTGTTAGAAGGAAAGATAAATCCAGCTAGATTTGCAATTGTGATCCAATGCGACAATGTGGTTGTGTTAGATGGAAAACTACTTTATAAAAAATAACACATATTAGTTTTCACTCATCGTTCCATGTTGTTAAAAAGAAAGCTAACTCTAGCTAGATTTCCATAATGGTGTAATGAGTTAACACACATAATCTTTCACTCATAGTGCCATGTTGTTAGAAGAAAAGCTAACTCCAGCTAGATTTTAATCATGGCACATTGTGATTGATGACAATGTGGTTGTGCTAGATGAAAAACTGCACTATAAAAACTTACATTAGTTTCCTTCACTGTGTAATGATTTAAAGATGAAAGCTAACTCAAGCTAGATTTCCAACACGGTGCAATGTGCTTGATGACAATGTGGTTGTGTTACATGGAAAACTACCTTATGAAAACTAACACACATTACCTTTCACTCATCGTGCCATGTTGTTAAAAGGAAATCTAACTCCAACTAGATTTCCATCATGGTGTTATAAGCTAACACACATAAGCTTTCCCTTATAGTGTCATGTTGTTAGAATGCAGCTTACTCCAGCCAGATTTCCATCATGGTGTAATGTATTTGATAACAATGTGGGTGTGTCAGATAGAAAACTACCTTATGAAGGATACCAGACATTAGCTTTACTCACTGTGCAATGTTTTAAGAACGAAAGCTAACTCTAACTAGATTTCCATCATGGTGCATTGTGATTGATGACAATATGATTGTGGTAGATGAAAAAACTACATTATGAAAGCTAACACAAATTAGATTTCACTCACCATGAAATGATTTAAGGATGAAATCTAACTCCAACTAGATTTCCATCGCAGTGCAATGTGATCGATGACAATGTGGTTGTGTTAGATGGAAAACTACGTTATAAAAGTCTAACTCAAATTAGTTTTCACTCATAGTGCCATGCTGTCAAAAGAAAAACTTACTCCAACTATATTTGCATCATGGTGTAATGTATTTGATGACAATGTAACTATATTAGATGAAAAACTACCTTACAAAAGCTAACACACATTAGCTATTACTTATCGTGCAACATTTTAAGAACAAAATCTAACTTGAGCTAGATTTTCAACATGGGACATTTTGATTGATGACAATGTGGTTGTGCTAAATGAAAAACTACATTATGAAAACTAACACACATTAGTTTCACTCACCATGCAACGATTTAAGGTTGAAAGTTAACTCCAGCTAGATTTCTATCACGGTGTAATTTGACAATGTGGTTGTGTTAGAAAGAAAATTACCTTATGAAAGCTAACATGCATTAGTTTTCACTCATCGTGCCATGTTATTAAAAACAAATCTAACTCCAGCTAGATTTCCATCTTGGTGCAATGAGCTAACACATATTAGCTTTCACTCACCATACAATACTTTAAGAATGAAAGCTAACACATTGTTAAAATGAAAACTAATTATAGCTAGATTTTCATCATTGTGTTATGTATTTGATGACAATGTGGCCGTTTTATATAGAAAGCTACCTTACGAAAATTAACACACATTAACTTTCACTCAACGTGCAATGTTTTAAGAACAAAAGCTAACTCTAGTTAGTTTTCCATCATGGTACAATAAACTAACACACATTAACTTTCACTCATCATGCCATGTTGTTAGAAGAAAATCTAAATCCAGCTAGATTTCTATCATGGTGTAATGTATTTGAGGACAATATGACGGAAGACTAACTTATGACAGCTAACACACATTATCTTTTACTCACTGTGCAATGTCTTAAGAACAAAAGCTAACTTCAACTAGATTTTCATCACGGTGAGTTGTGATTGATGACATTGTGGTTGTGCTAGATGGAAAAACTACATTGTGAAAGCTAACACACACTAGATTTCACTCATCGTGCAACGATTTAAGGACAAAATCTAACTCCAATTAGATCTTCATTGCGGTACAATTTGATTGATGACAATGTGGTTGTTTTAGATAGAAAGCTAACTTAGGAAAACTAACACATAATAACGTTCACTCACCATGCAATGTTTTAAGAATGAAATCCAACTCCAGCTAGATTTCCATCATGGTGCAATGTGATTGATCACAATGTGGTTGTGTTAGATTTAAAACTGCATTATGAAAAATAACACACATTACCTTTCACTCACGATGCAATGTTTTAAGAACGAAACCTAAGTGTAACTAGATTTTTGTCATGGTGCAATGTAATTGATGACAATGTGGTTGTGTTAGATGAAAAACTACCTTATGAAAAGTAACACACTTTAGCTTTTGCTAACTGTGCAATGTTTTAAGAATGAAAACTAACTCTAGCTAGATTTCCATTGTGGTATAATGTGATTGATGACAATGTACTTTTGTTAGATGGAAAACTTCCTTATGAAATCCATTACACATTACGTTTCACTCACCATGCCATGTTGTTAGAAAGAAGCTAACTCCACTAGATTTCCATTATGGTGTAGTGTATTTGATGGCAATATAGTTGTGTTAGATGGAAAACTACCTTACGAAATCTAACACATTAGATTTTAGTCACCATGCAATGTTTTATGAATGAAAACCAACTCCACCTAGATTTCTATCATGGTGTAATGTGATTGACGACAATGTGGTTCTGTTAGATGGAAAACTACATTATGAAAACTAATACACATTAACTTTCATTCATCGTGCAACATTTTAAGAACGAAAACTAACTCTAGCTAGATTTTCAACACATTCATAGACATACATCAATAATATAAGTGCCATGTCCAAATTCAAATAGAAATTTGGTGGTTTTATCTGAGTTGATATTTGTCATTCTCTAATAATTCTTGGAACTTTTATTGTTATCTGTTCATATATATTTTATGTAATTTATATGTAAATTCCCTTTTGCTAGAGCATACAAGATGTAAGAGAACAATGTTTCGTGGCATACAAAAGGGCTACCCTATTCTTTTGAATTATTGGAACTATATTACTTTTTTAAACATACACTTTATATGGTTTAACCTTAATTGCAAACTACAATTCAAATGTGTTACATAAATTGGGAGGAGTTACAATGGAAAATATAATTTTGACAAGAGGAGACTATGTTGACCTCCTAATTAAAGGTCAAGTTATTGTACTAGGAAGGGTTGAATCTACAGAGACTACAACTCATTATGGTGGAGAAAGGCTTGATGTAGGATATGTTATGGTTTTGATAATTGATGTCATTGAACCAGATTTGATTGTGGAAGATGTTGATTAAGGGGACTTACATCCATGGAAGATCATATATTTGAGGCATAACAAAGGTAAATTAAAATCTTGAAGCACATGTTAAGTGTTTTTGATAGTACATTGCTTGTTTTTTTTAGAAAATACTAAGATTTGTTTAATTTTCTATATAGGTGCAAATGCCTCTTCTACATTTTCTATTGGAGACAAGGTAGATCTTTTGCAATGTGGAGTGAAGGTGGGTGAAGGCTCCATATTCAATAAAAAGATTGGTCATAAGGTGCATGAAAGGATGGTAAATAAAGGATCCATAGTGGTTAACATTGAGAACGTGTTAAAACATTATGCTCTTTTTCCACATCCAACAGGATTTGAGAATACACTAGGGGGTGCATTGAGATCTTATGAGATTTGGCAAGAATCATATTTGGAACCTCATTGTCATGATCATCTAGTAAATACTCCCCAAGATAGGCTTACATTCACATGTAAAAAGGTTTTTCTTACACATGAATGCACGGGAACAAGCACATGCATTGCCAAAGGGATCATAGTTAATGTCAGTGAGGATGACATGTTTGAGGGTGAAATGTTAGGTGAAAAGGAATTTGGTGTTTTTGTGGAAGACATAGATAGAAATTATGAAAGATGTAGGATTGAGGATAATTCTATACATTGTTTGGTTAGATGGACAATAAATATGTTGGTGGACAATGAAGGTGAGATTTTAAGGGTGAATGAAAATTTCAAGGAGGAACCCAAGGAAAGGACATGAGGTTTAATGGAGATATTATTTGTAAGAAAGCATGGTGCAAGATACATAATATTCCTCAAAGCACCTTCTATACTTACCAACATAATTTCCAACAAGGAAATGTCAAAGGAATTCATTGTGACACCAACAAATGAAAAGCATGTGCACATACTGTGGTAGCCATAGAAATATTACACAAAATTGTAATCGATAATTTATGTTATTCACCGAACCAAACACGATAAGTTGAAGAAGATGGAACACTTTCTCCTTTAAGATTGCTTCCATCAACGTACACCCAAACTTATTTGTTAAAAGAGATCAATGAGGCTCTTCAAGAGCTCAATTTTCCATAAATATCACAACCAACAGTGAGCAAGATTTGGAATACTCATTTTCCATATGTGGCATTCTAAAAGAACACTAACTTCAGTAATTGTAGTGAATGTATTGTGTTGAAAGCACAAATGAAGATAATGACTACAAAAGAGCTGGAAGAAAAGGCACGAGCTAGACTGAAGAAACATAACAAGATTGTTATGTGTGGAAGATATTGCTACTATGCCCACAAAATTACGCCAAAGCAATATCCGAAGGAATACTTGAGCATTATCCATGATAAAAAGGACAAAACAAAGACTTCAATCCCAATATTACGTGTCAAATCAAAATTTTTTGCAGGAACAAACTTGGTTTTTTCCTTGACATGTATGCTAACACATGGGCATAATAGAGGAGGTTTTGGTCATTTCTCCCTACCATTTGTACACATGGGATCACACTTTACCATTACATCTCTTGTAAAGCGCTTGAGGGACCTTGAAGACCCACGCCTTGATATGTATGTGATTTGCTTTATGAGAGTGGAAGTTCAGAAACCCACTTTCAAATGCATTACTTCAAAACTCTATTTACTCAAGATGTAGAGTGTACAAGGATGCTTTCCTATCTTTAAATGGACACTCAAAAAATCAAAATTTTAATTTTAAACCTCTTCCTCCACATTTGTTGTTACAATTGGACAATGCAGCTAGTGATGATAAGAATCGTTATGTTTTCATGTTTCTAGCACTATTAACTGCGTTTGGTGTCTTCATCACTATTGAGGTTGGGTTCTTGCTTGTGGGGCACACCCATGAAGACATAGATGGAACCTACGGAAGAATGTCTTCCAACTTGAAAAGTAAAAGATATATATTCTTTACTTGAAGTTATGGATTCATATCACACAATCGAAGAAAAACAAGTGTTTCCACCTAAACTGTCACGTCCCCATGCCCCCGACCGGTGTAGAGGACGCGACTACTAGATTTATCAGACCGGGCTAACCGCCCATGAACATGTACAGGCATGAAAATTACAAAAGCAGAATGCTGCCAGGAATGCATTATGGTAAACCATGCACAAAAGCCATTGTTTAACACACACAGATGCATTCATGTAACATACACAGCGGAAACATCATATATTCAAGCAAGCATTCACTAAACATGTCCATTCCATTTAATTAACAGTAATTATAGAATTGCAGAGGTAGAATGCACAAGATTACTTATCTTATGAAAGCTTTGCTCCGCAACCAGCTACGTCGCTGCAACGTTCCACCCAACCATAGGCCAGCGTGCTCCTCAATCTCTCAGCAACGCTGCCGCCCCCGAGCTGGGCATGATTCTCCAAGGAATAAGGGAACTAGCAGGCTTACACATAGCCAGGATACACAAAAACACATAGCCAAGCCAACCAAGTTGGGTTTATCAGGCCATTAAGGAGTTGATGAAGGCAATTTGCTAAGCTGGTGAGCTCATTACAGAGCCAAGAACACCTACACTCGAACTAGCCTGACCTCTAAGACACCCATCCACACCCAACACAAGGAATCAGTCCCTTCTCTGCTACACAGTCCCTCAGGCCATGCATTCCCTTCCAGTGCTATTCAGGGGTGATGGAGAAGAAGGCCAGCCCTCTAGCTCTGTCTGTGTGGTTTCTAGCACCGGGTTTATCAAGCAACCAAGCCAACACCCTTACTCCTCACACAGTCCAAAGACCAACAATTGCACTAAGGCAATCAATTCAACTCTCACAGCTTAAACAGGGAAAAATGAATTACACAGCCCCAAACGTAACAGTAAAAATGGATCACAATATGGAGAAAAACACACAATCCTGAAGCTTATCAGTGAGCACAACTCTCAGCAGGGAAAAATGTCCCAAATAGCCTGTGCGTGAGGCCAATAGTCACTGAGACAGTAAAAAACGTGAATGGCTCTTCACAGCCATGGTAAAAACACATGAAACTTCCAAAAACGTGAATGGAAAATGCACCAGTAGCTCCAAAAATGTGAGGAAAACAACCCAGTCCCCAGCACTACAAAAACGACCTCCCATCCATGGGAAAAAATGAAACCAACAGCCAAAAACGTGGAAGGAAAAAAACAGGAAAAACTCCAGCTGCTCCCAAAACGTGAGGAAGACTGAAAAACATGGATGTATGGCAGAATGGCCTGCGTTTTTGGGCATTTTTCTTGCCAAGGAAGTCAGAACACGATTTTTCAAAAATGGGTCTCTGCCCAATTCGAATTTCTTTTCCCATACTCTTCTCATTCCATGCAATAACTAACTCAACCACATTCTGGCAGAAAATAAATGATTGGAGAAAAAGACAAGAAAGGTAGTTGACAGCTTGATGGGTTTTCTCATAGACATTTGGCTTTTCCCCATTGGCCCATAGGTTAAATATTTCACCCCCATTATCCTTAGAAAATCATGCCCTATTCATTTTAGTTTCCGCGACCGTAGCTGGTTGTGTCCATTAATTAATTATGATGCATATTTACAGGATGGCCAACATAATATATGCCGCATGCCCCGATATACCATCGGTGACAAATTTAAATCCAAAACATAGCATTACCGATCAATGGTGGGGCTTTGGCCTTTAGCTACGCACCATGATCATTACAATATATACATCATGTACATTTAATGTAACGGGGTCAAAACCGGGGCATTACATAAACTTATTAACAAAGTGTATGACTTGAAAAGTTTTCTTAATGGGTACATCAAGGAGGGGAAAAATGCACTAGTTGGACATCTTAATGTCCAGTACTTCCAATTTATTGTACTCAATGATGTTCCAGTTATGAGGTATACAAAATCCATCAGAGACATTGAGTGGTCAAAACCAATTGAGTTGTGGAATATAGATGATGAAGGTCATCCTATATTGCCCACAGGGAAGCCATCTTTCTTACGTCCCAAAGACAACGATGTTTATTTAAAAGAACTAAAGGAAGGAATAACATCATACATAAAAATGTGGAAAGAGACTATTGGCAATGAGAATTCACCAATTGTTACAGAGGAATGGAATAAAAAACTAGATTATTGGAAAAGAGTTCTTGATGCATTAGATGGAATCTACAATGACCATACACCCTTGGATGAAAGTGATTCTTTTTCTGATAATTTTTTGCCCAAGACAAGGAAAAATGTTAACACTGATGGTAATGCACTCCATGCAATATCAAGTATTATGGATGGGGATTTTGATAATGTGACAGATGAACCGGTATATGTTGGACCCAAGTGCAACAAGCCAAAGCCAACATTCGATCCTAGAAATGATGTTGAGAAAGGAAAAATAATTCTTGTTATATCAGGAAATGGGGACGAAGGAGATATGATTTGGATGGAAAAATCCACCTCAGATATCTTCCAGGATGATGAAAGCGAGACCCTTCATGTAAAGATTGATTGGCGGCAGCCTAGCTCAGGGAAATACAAGGGAAAAGTTTCAGAACAATATTGGGTACCAAATCTTGATGACACATAACTTAGATCTATTCCAATTAATACCATAGTTTGGGCATGGATGCCAAAGAAAGAAGATTCTAGGAATACCAAGATAAATAAATGTGGTGTACAAGCTGTACTTGATCTGCATGAGCGGATATAAAGAGATTAGGTGGAGATGATACATGAATGTAATTTCTCTTTTTGAATGACTTACATGAAGAAACATTTGTCAATGTTTGTAATATAATAAATACTCTTCAAGATACTTTTTGAGGAATTTTATATTATTTACTGCATATATGAAAATTTCACTTCAAGTTCAATCTTAATTCATGTGACGATACTTTATGCGAATTAGATAACACCATTCAAATTTTAACTTTTCAATTTGTATTTTAGATCCACACAACATCTCACTATATCAAATGTGCATAATTATATTCATTAATGCATGTACAAAACCCTTACCTTATTTATTATTAGCTTTTCTCACTCTCTTCAATACCGATTTGAGCTTTTCATTTTGTTCCCCTGATGATTGGTGGAGTGTCCACTCGAAAAGTAGGGACGTTTCAATGCACGTAATTTAATTCCACAAACGCTCTTTGTCATAATGATTAAGTGTGGAAATCTTCATCCTAAAGATGTACTTGATCTGCTTGAGAAAATATAAGGAGATTAGGTGGAGATGATTCATGAATGTAATTTTTCTTTTTGAATGACTAATTAATATACATGAAGAAAAAGTTGTCAATATTTGTAGTATATCAAATATTCTCTTCAAGCTACCATTTGAGGAATTTTATATTATTTGCTACATATATGAAAAATTTTGTTCAACTTCAATGTTAATTCATGTGATGATACTTTATGTGAATGCACCTTAAAACATCTTATAGACTTTCTTTGTGAATAAATGCAAGGCACTTGCAATAAGGTTTGAAGTGAGTTTTCCCTATTATCTGTTATTATAGTTTATATAAATTTAATTGTACTACTATGTTGCATTCAATTTCAGAATTATATTTTCTCGTGTAGACTTTAAACTGGTGCCAACTTTGTACTAGTATATTAACTTATACTCAATAAATACAATACTAACATTTTGAGGGTGAAGGTTTTATTAGTTTGTCATCATTGTGATTGATTTTCTGGATTAAACTGTGTGATCATTTTTCAGACCAATGTTTTGAGTGGACACTCCACCCATGCTTGTTACAGGAACCATGAAAAACTCATTGTAGACTGAAAAGATTTCACATAACTTAATCCAGAAAATCATTCATTAAGTAGTAACATCATGTTAGCTTTAATTCATGTTAGACATTTTCATCAAATATATTGCATCATAAAGACAATTTAATCCATGTGAGATTTAATGCTCATCGTAATGTACTACATGTAATATAAGTATTATGGATGGATATTTTGATAATGTGATGGATGAACTGGTATATGTTGGACCCAAGTGCAACAAGATAAAGCCAAGATTCAATCCTATGATTGAAGTTCATAAATGAAAGATGTTGCTAGTTAGATCATGAACCAAGGATGAAGGAGAGATGATTTGGATGGCAAAAACCACCTCATATATCTTCTAGAATGATGAAAATGATACTCTTCATGTAAAGGTTGATTGATGGAAGCCTAGTTCAGGGAAAATTTTAGAACAATATTGGGTACCAAACCTTGATGGCACATGACATGGATCTATTCCATTTAATACCATAGTTTGGGCATGGATGCAAAAGAAAGAATATTGCAGGAAGACCACGATAAATAAATGTGGCGTACAAGTTGTAATTGATTTGCTTCACTGAATATAAGAAGATTAGATGGATATGATATATGAATGCAATTTTCAATACACCAATTTTTGATATATGAGATTAGATGGATATAATGGATATTGTATATGATTAACTTAGTTTTTAATACACTACCACCACCAACAACAATAATAAAAAATTATATCTCTATTCTAATTCATAATTTATTTTAATCATTACTAAGATAAAACCTATTTTACTCTAAGCCATAAAATATTTTTTCTTGTACACCTTGAAGTGGTGCCAACTTCTAAAAATAAAACATCATACTCAAAAAGGCTTAGACTTACTATGGTAACTCAACCTAGACAAATTAATTAACATAATTTCAATTAAATGGAATTCCAATATAATAATAGCAACAAACATTGAATATTGATGTCATTAAATAACTTTAATAATAATATGTAAAAAAGTCTTCAACCATCTATTTTTCATGATATAATGATCAACTTAACTTTTATTAGAAAATATAAATAATAGTAATATGAATAAATTATATTTCTATTTTAATGTATAATTGATTTTGATTGTTAAAATAATAAACTTAGCATAGTAACACTTAATATATAATAGTTTTTCTTGTCACTTGTAAAATGTTGCCAACATTCTAATATATTACAACATGATACTCAACACATACAATATTACTTGCTATGTTGGGAATTAAAATTGTTATAGTAACAAAAACATTTGTATTATGTCATTAAATAGTTTTTAAATGGGTCATTCTAAAATTGTGCCAACCTTCTACTAGTATAGGAACTCAACAGCAACAATGTACTAGTTACCATATCAAATTATAATTCAATTTCTTAATCATAGTAACATATACAATATTAATGTCATTACATAAACTTAATCAACTTACCATTTAATACAAACTATAGATAATATTAATAGAAATTATGTTATGAATCAAATTCTAAGACTTTCATCATTTTGATTTGTCACAGAGGATTAGAAAGGTGTAATCTAGGTGTTAACATAGTCCCTCTCCCCTCATGTTGTAAAGGGTGCTAGCTCAATGGAAGAGTACCTGCATTACATGCAAGACAATGGTGGTTCGATTCCTCCGTACCCTAACATAAATTAATAGATGATATAAAATCTTAATGATAATGTAAATATTGTAAGATATCTATATTTTCAATATAAATAAGCTCTTTTCAACTAAACACATTGTTGAAATACTTCATAAATAAATAATGAACACTTGCAATTATTAGTTTAGTTGGTTTTCCCCCTTTCCTCTTGTATATTAAAAAACTGAAACTGTACTGCACTAATGCTAATCTAGTTCATAATTGATTTTGATTGTTAAAATACTTAATATTAATAAATAAATGAGGCTTTACTAACATCAATATCATTAAATAAATTTATAGGTTAGAAATTTCTCATGTTAATCTATTATTCATAAAGTAAACATTCACCAACTTAGTTTTTTATACACTACCACTAGCAACAACAACAATAATAAATTATGTTGCCATTTTAATTCATAATTTATTTTAATCATTACAAGGGTAAAACTTAGACTTTAAAGTCATAAAATATGTTCTCGTTTTGATTATAAGTGGTGCCAACTTCCAAAAATAAAACAACATACTCGGCAAAGACAAAAATAATTACTATGGAAATATTTATAATTGTTGTAGTAACAAATACAATGTTGGTATTATGTCATAAAATAATTTAATCAACTTAATATTAAATACAAACTATAAAGAGTATTAATAGAAATTATGTAAGGATTCAAAGGCTATGACTTTCCTCATTTTGAAAGATCTCAATCTAGCAGAAGTTCTAAACTCTAGATCCACTAAATAATTACAAATTTAATGAAATATGTGTTTGGGGGCCAGAATCCAACCTTTGTATATCATGTTAATGGGATTTTTTAAGCATAGTTTACCCATTGGTTTCAAGATTGCATAAAAATGAAACCAATCCATGAGAATTCTTTGAACTAATCTTCGAGCTCGTTAAAAACAGTAAGATGGTGTTGAGCTTACTTTTCATTTTTCGTGCTCTGATTAAAACATGAAAAGTGGTTTGAGCTTAGTTTATTATTTTTTTGTGCTCTGGATTCAAACATGAAAAAGGTTAATGGATTTCTCTTTAAACCCTTTTCAGGATCCCTAACTACAAAAATATTGTTGAGCGATCTTGTCTTCTTTACGCTCGTTAAAGTATTTGAAGAGTCATCTGTCCAACGGTAGGTTATCTCTCTTTCGGTTCAGATTGGACTATTTACGAAAAAGGATCACTCCAGCCAATCATCACTGGAAGAGTTCTCCAAGGTATGATTTTACTCTTTTTCGGGCCTTAGAGACTAAATCATATGAAAAAGGACCCCCATGGAGTCTTCTTCTGTGTTCGTTCAGACTCTCTAAACATGAACGATAGCGAGTTTTATTTCAGTGGACTCGTTAAATTAAACATTGAGAGACCCATTTTGGGAACAAACCCCTCCTTTCTTAGGTTCGTAAAACATATGAGTTTGGACTTGTCTTCTGACAAGCTATATCAAGTGTTTGTTACCCTCTTTGAACTCATAAAACCGAAAAGAGGAACTCATCGATCATGATGGGGAAAATGGGAAGGGAATCAGTTTGTAAATAATGGCAGTTGTTTGTCGTTACCTTTGAACATGGAACTTGTCTGCACAATCATGTCAGTCAATTGGGTATTCAGCTGATCTCTGTGACGATCCACTTTCATGAGTCATGCCAATCCTTTGAGTCTTTCAAAAGAATGCATTGTCCACTGTTGCATTGTGTATCTGTCCTGTCTAATCATGCTGCCAATTCATTTTGTTGTGCCACTCGATGTTCAAAGGGGATTTGAAGAATTTTTAGCTCTACAGTCTACACAGTCTTTGTGTCAGTATCTTTAAGACAGTCATATGGTTGCTACATTCACATCATTCCAGAACTATGTTCCAAGTTTCATGTTGTCGATGTGGGACTCATCATGGCCCTCCTTCGATGAGACTATTCCCATTGACATCAGCTCATCATCCGGGAAATAGTCTTAGAAACAATATTTAGTACCTTGATATCTGTATTCCTTAATGATAGATTCTCTCACTCTCGACATAGGTTCACATCATTGACCTTTGATTGATAGAATCGACTGGGTGTTCGACATCAGGACATCTATTCACACTCAGTAGATTGTACTGGAGTACCTTGGGAATCATTGACATTAATGGTGATCTCCCTCTCACTTGTTAAAGGTTCACATCATTGGCTGGTAATCAAGTGGTTTCTACCATGTTCGACTTCAGATCATTGTAATCACATGGATAGAATCGTATTTTGTGGAAGATGAGACGAAGACCCTAGGCATTTGTTTAAAAGCGCTCCTTGCTTTTTCCCCAAGTTGCAATGGAGTTTTGTATATCTAGCATGGATCCACATTTATATGGTCATGGCTATGCTCAAATTTGTGTCTGCATGACATAGATCTACATTGTATGTCTAGTATCTATGCCAAAGTTTGAGTCCTCTATCACATGGATCTACATTGTATTCTAGTAGCCATGCTTGTTTATTTCACTCATGGATTTGCCTTGTATTGGTCTGTAGCTATGATTTTGGTTACTTGTGTCTATGAGTCAACACACTAATGTACTATAGATGCCTACTTGACGACATAATCCGATCAAGCCAACATTTTCATCTCCTGGCGACAACTTGTTCTCAAAGCTCTTGTTTATCGTATCACTCTAAGACTCATGCTTTGGGGGGCATCCTGTTATACCAAAATCCTATCACCATCATGTGATAAGACATTTGACATACCTACTTGCCTTGAATCTTAGCTTTTGGAGTGGAAACTAAATGGTTTTTCATTAATATGTCATACAAATTCTCAGCACCATGCATGCCCCTTTATCCAGGAGAGGCACCCCTACTCGCACCGCCTTTCATCGGTTGTCCACAAGCGGTGCCACCACCCATTGCCATTGGTCCATAGGCGGTTATTACCAGAACCGCTCTTTCATAGAAGGAGAAGCGTGGTACCCTAGGTAAAAAGGGAAAAGGATAAGTTCCTCAAGGCTTCTAGATGATAAGCCTCTTGTACTACCTTATCCCTACTATTGTGGGTTGGTTGAGCTCAAGATCCCTCATCCTAGGATCTTAGAGGACACCTCACCCACTAATTTCTCAACCATATCTATCCATTAAAGCCCTATAAATATGATCTCATATCCATGGTTGAGGGGAGAACATTTGAAGGTATTGTTATGCTGTTGGATTGATTCTTGGCCCAAGATCATTTGGAGAGAGCATATAGAGCTAGAGTTGGAGCTTTTGGGGATGAAGAGCTGGTTTCATGGAGATGCATGTCAACACTATGGCTTGGTTGTAAATTTTTTCATATTTCTAATGCAAGTTGATTTCTATCCCACATATGATGTTGGTGTTGTGATTTCACATATATATGTTGCTAGATTCCTTAGTCACTAGCATATATTAGTAGATCATATTCTGGTTTCTTTGATTCGTTTCGTGTTGATATTTTTTGCAGGTCCATAGGTGAACTATCAAATACTTGTATTCTAGATATCTATAGTGTCTAGGGAGAGTCTTAAACCTCTGTCCTCTATTTGTTCTGGATCTGAACCATTCAGACCAGTGGAACACCTTGCTGTCCACAGGAGGTGAAATATTCCAGCTAACAGTCCCCAAGGTACCTAGTACATTCTAACAAGTGTGAATACAAGGACTTGAAGTCAAACACTTGAATAATCCATCGAGTAGGATACAATAAGGTATTCCCACTACCCAATAGTAAGGGAAATTGCCACTGATGACTACAATCCCCAAGGTACTATCATAAACTCTAAATATTATTCCTAGAGAAAAAGGTGTTGCAATTGATAGGAAGAGATCAATCGAAAAGAAGGAATTAAGGCATCCTCCATCACCCAACACGAGGTAATTCAAATACTAATTGGATCTAGTATTGGTACTAAATTTCATGACAAGGACCGTCGAAGACATGATATAATGAACTGATACCAAGGAATGGTTGACAAAAAAGGTCAAGGAAACTACAGAATGACCGACAAAGGTTTAATCCTTGAAGAGTAAAAATGACACAAAAGTGACTTAGGTAGCTTTAGACATAAAGGACCAAATGACACAAATCTATAATGTAGGAGACATGGACACTTTCCCCATATATATGGAAAAAATACTAGTTGGAGGAGTAAAACTATGAATCGGGATAAGGTCAAAACTAAGAACTAACTGTTGATAGACTCAAAACTAGTTCTTTATTCAAGGATGACATGCTACCACTATTTATAACCCAAAGAGAGTAATTCTTTCTTACCTTTCTTGTTAAATTTCAACGAGTCCAGGAAATTCAACTTGAGTCTCTCTTCAATTTTTACAAGCTTGAAGAGGGGAGAGAATAATGCTCGATAATGTCATTGATTCATGGATTTTACGATCCCAAACTAGGACATGCTCATTGGTTTTTGCATAGTTTTGAGAGTCTGAAAAATCCAAAAAGGACTCCAGTGGGGTGCTTTTTCATAAAGTTAGGCTCCTAAGTCCGAAAAAGTGTAAAACAATACAGAAAAGAACTCTATTAGCCCAGGTAAACTAAGGTATACATTTTTTGTACTTCATCAACAAGGTCCCCAAAAGGGGTAAACTATCACCAAACTGACGCACCTTCCGAAGCAGCGTGTAGCCTGAGTTTAACGAGTGTGGAGGAAGGAAAGATCACTCGGGAAGATCCATTTGATTATGAGAAATGAGGCTTACAACAATAAATTTGATTCTTTGTTATTTATGTTTTGTGAGCATGAAAAATACATAAAGTATGCTCGAAATATTTTTCATGTTTAGTTCCAAAGCACGAAAAAAGGAAAATTGAGCTCGGAAAGGTTCCTTTTTCGTAAATTTAGTCCTTTAGGTTCAGAAAAGACATAAACCTATGGCTGTAGATACTCTTCTAGATTATGAAGAAAATAGAGTATTCCTTTTTCCTAAGTAATCCACAAGGCGAGAAAAAAGGGTAAACTTATACCTATGTAGATGATTTCTCACTTTACCTTAATGAGTCTGAACAAACAAGTGAACTCGGGAATCTAGTCAATTTTAAAGAGTGAGACCAGGGCTTAAAGATAACTACATATATTTGCCGTGAATTTTCAATGAGTCCAAAAAATTCAAATCATGGCCTCCTTACTGTTTTTAATGATCTCAAAGGAGAACATAAAGAATTCTCTAAATGCGAGGAGATGAGTGTCAGAGGCAGGCGAAACTAGTTCCAAGTGCGATGAAAAAACCTATGCATAATGCAAGGAACACGAGCAGGATAAATACACTTGGGGAATGTCTCCTCAAGGTAAAGGGTGTCAATTTGCAAAGAAAAAATGGTACAAGGCTGAGTGATGACGACAGAAAAGATGAGGGCTTATACAATGAGCTAAAAGCATCGAATTTGACATCAGGATCATAAGTGTGAGCAGGGTACATGAAAATGTAGTTACAACTTGAACAACAAGGGGAGGTCAGTAAACATTTGTGGATCCAACTACAAATCCTGTATCCATGAAACAACAACATCAGAATCACATTCAGACGAAAATATCCGATGCAGGTCACTTTGGAAGAAACACAACTGACTTTGCTATCTTCTACAAAACGTGTAGTCAAGGAAGAATCAACCAAAGAGGAGTCTATTGTGCCAAGGATTGAGGGTTCAAAATCATTAATACCAACCTCAAAAGAAAATAAAATATCAATAGAGGAGATAGAGTCTACAAGAACAAACTTAGTATCACAGGAGTTGAAAAATCTAGAAGAATAGTCAAACTCATCAGGATCACTAACTTGTTGTTCGAAGGGAGAGTCCAAAGACTCAAAAATACAAAAATAAGAAGAAGGATCCATGGAATATCAGTGTTACTAAGAAAATTAGGGTTAGACTTACTCACAACTAAACCAACATCTAAAAGAAGGCCAGATTGTATCAAATACTCTAGGAAGACTTCATCTAAAGGAAGGAGATCACCCAAGATAGGACACATGAGATCACCCGAGATAGGACACATGTCTAAACTTTCAAATGGATCGACTGATTGGAGAGTGGGATCCATGGTCTGTATAGGATGAATCACTTGGTAAACTACTAGGACTATGTCCCAAGAATATAAGCATGAACACATATGATTCTCCTCAGTGGCAATTGAATGCAAAGGACATGAGAACACATAGCTCACCCGTGGTGGGGCAGTGTCTATAGAAACATTGGGTATCAATAAAGGAAATACCTGGTCTCTAGTTGGGTCAGGAGAGGGATCAAGAAAATCCAACTGATCAATAGTGATAATTTATTTGCCATGATTAAAGTAAATCACATGAATTAATATTGAAACCACAACCTACATGGCATAAACATAATCATGTCTGAGGAGCATATTGAAGTCCAAGGGGTCTTCTATCACCATGAAGTCAACTAAGAAAATATTCCCACCCAAAGTAATAGGTGTTTGAGCAATAATTCCTAAGGATATACTAGTTCTTCTATCAAACGATAGTAACTGACTACCATTCGACACAAGGTTTGGAGATCCCAAGCCTCGCCAAGCACAAGAAGACAAGATACTAACTGAGGCTCCTTCATCAATAATACAACAAGAAATCATGTATTTTTCAAATTTGACATTTATCTAGAAAGGTGCATTATAAGGAAGGCATGAATCAACTAGGTTATCCCAATCAAAGGAAGAAATCCAAGAGCTTGGTGGGGTTTGATCCGAAGCGAGTTCAATTCCCACTTGTTCAGTAAGGTCTGAACTGGAAGTGAAGAAAATGTGACTAGAAAACACTTCACCCTCCAAAGCAAGAGTGGGATTGATCGACAATGGAATCAATTCAATTGATTCATGAAATTCACTCTCCAAAGGCAGAGTGGGATTAACCAAAGATGACATTGGCTCAATCACAGAAGGATCACTCTCCAAAAGAAGAGTGGCATGAACCAAAGAATCGGAAGGTTCGACCACTATATAAACCAAAGGTTGAGTAGGTTGTTGAGAAACTATAGGTTGTTTAGGAGTAGGATAATATTGAGTCTCGGACCACACTCTTCGCACCTCTACGATAGCAGGGTACTGGTGAGTAATAAGATCTCCATCCCATAGCTTACAAGAGAACTTAAGTTTTCCTTTCAAGTGACAAGTTTTATCAAAGGTGTCAACATTACTAGAAGTGGCTGACTGTTTGTTCTCAGCATGACCAACAGAGGATGAGATTTTTCCCCCAACATGACCACCAAAATCTCAGTGACTGGGTCCAACCTTTCTAAGAGAGGTTGGTTGTTGAAAAAATTTAGGATGTTAAAAAATGGGATGACCTTGGAACCAAACTCTTCATACTATTTGCAATGGTAGGGAATACATAAGTAAGGTGGTCTCCCTCACAAATATTACAAGGAAAATTGGGATTGCGTTTTGAATACTTAGTCTTTTCAATAGTGTCAACATGACTCGCAGTGGTTGACTATTTTACCTCAACATGAACCAAAAAGGCTGAGAGACTGGATCCAACATGACCCGAAAAGGTTGGAAGGATCCCACCAACATGATCAACATGGGCTGGATGGTGAAGATCAACTTGAATTAGAGAGGTTGAATGCTTAGATCCAACATGACCTGCAGAGGTTGGATAGGTGCCCTAGCATGAATTACAGAGGCTGGGTGGTGAGGTTCAACTTGAATTCAAGAGGTAGAATGGGTGCCCCCTTTCTTTTGAGTGTTGTTCCTATTCCTCCTTCTTTTACTCCTTTTATACTGTTAGTTACTAGTATCAATACTTTCACCACATGAGGTAGAAGGAGGAGGAGAAGAAACTATAAGTGAAAGGAAAGCATTGTTTTGATTCCCTTGGTATAATGAGCTTACTTGAGAAGAATGATGAGCATTCATGAAATTTGAAGTGGAAAAACAACCACACTAGTATCCCTAGGGTGAATCCAGGCAGATCCAAGGTGGTCATTAAAGGAACACTAACATTCCTTGTGAGAGGAATAGTGCAGGGAGTTCCCAACATGGGGATCTATTGGTTGGTGTTCATAGGGGTGTTAGCAAAACTTTCAAATAAGAAGACAAAGTATGAGGTCGATAGGAAACGAACAATATAAAGAACACACCACTAGAAAAACACCTAAGTATCAAGCCAGGAAAACCAAGATTCCTTCCAAAGGAAAGTATGGGATGATGAGGGCCCAGAACTAACCAGTGAAGGAAGGAGAGTAGTTACTTTGTGTCTCATGAAGATACCTCTAGGTGTAAGCACTAGAATCACCCAACCTCCCTCCCATATTGTCTACTAAGGTTACCTTCCAAGTCTACTCTAAGTGTTTAGGAAATATCCTTCCAATGCCACCCATGTAAGGTCCTAACAGACAAGATACTAAGGCTACCAAAATCAAGGATAAATTTTGGCAGAACAGTCGCTAGTCCAACCAAGGCACATGGGAAGGGTATCTAAGCCCGAAACCAAAATAGTACCAGGAACCACACGGGGCCGGGAGGAGGTACTAGATGAGTCCCCAAAAGTGCAACAACTCTGGTGTATGATTTAATGAGAAATGGAGGGGTATCTCCAACAACTTAGTATTGCACGACCTCGTTCTTGATGTCACGTCCCCATCCCTCAAACCGATGAAGAGGATGCAACAAACACCACAATAGCCAAGAAAATATCCCCATGAACATATACAATCCATCAATGCTAAAAATGAAAAGCTTAACATTATGCATAATAGGGATGCTAAGACATACAAGAAGATGCATAATCCAGCATACAGGGATTCATAATTCCTATGACCTCAATATATAGCGGAAGCAACACATATACATTTCCATCATTTAACATGTTCACCATAATTCATAGAACAATAGATATAATTGCAGAGATGAAATAACATCAGTACTTATCTTTTGATGAAGATTTCACCCGCAACCAGCTATGTCACTGCAGCGTTCCACCCAACCATAGGCCAGCGTGCTCATTAATCTCTCAGCAACACTGCCACCCCTGAGATGGGCATGATTCCTCCAAGGATAAGGGTCAATGCAGACTTACACATAGCCGAGGGACACAATCAGCAAACCAACACCACTAGGTTTACCAGGCCATCAACAGATCGGCCAAGCCAGCATAGTCCAAAGGACAACCACTGCATACCAGTAGCAAAACAACCCTTCACAACCCTGTGAAGAAGCAAAGACGACCGGGGATAATCCCAAGCAAATGATGAGCCCAGCTCAAGCCCACAAGGCAACATAGAGTTGTTCTTGGCCCTACCGTGGCCAAAACAACTCAGTTGCAACCCCAAAACCAGGGTACTCCAGCAACCACAAACACACAATGAATGATAGCAGCAATCCACAGTTCCAAAACAGGGAAACTCAGCCAACAAATTGGAAATCAACAGTGGCCCAAAACAAAATTGAGCACCACATCCAACAAAAGACGTGGGGAGGACAATAGCCCAAAAACATAATCAGTGAGCACGGCTCACAGCAAAGAAAAACGACCCCAAATAGTCTGTGCGTGAGGGAACTTGCACCAGACCACAAAACGCAGAGGAAAACATATACACAGGCACAAATCAGTAAGGAGACTTACACACAGTCTCTGAGTGTAGAAATGGCTCTTGCACCTGAAAATCCTAAGTGAAAGCCACGATTTCACCCATTCCCTGCGCATGAGGAGAAACAGCTTCGCCTATGCGCGCGAATCAACCAACGTGAGGAAATGGAATGAAGAATCCCCTATGTGCGCGAATGAACATAACAATAGTGCACAGGAGGAAGCCGAACTCCTCTCTGCATGAGACATCCATAGACCCCATCCTGAAGATTGGAAAACATGGGGAAGAAGAGTGACTGCAGTTGTGGATGGAGTGGGCGTGTGGGCAAGGGACTGACAGTTCTGCCATCCCACTCTCAAAGACAATAACTGCCTCAACCACCAACAGCCATTCAGTAATAACTCCCCAACTAACAAAACAAGAAATAAAGAGGTTGGATAAGACAAGAAAGGTGGAAAACAAACAAAGGTGATAAAACATGGGTTTTTCCCCCATAGACTAAGGTTTGACATCCCCCACCCCTTATCCCTCGGAACCATGCCCTTTTCATTCAACGTTGCACTGCCGTAGCTGGTTGTGGTTTGTTTTATTTGATGTGCATGTTTACATGATGCTGAATTATAATGTGCCAAATAGAACGACATACCATCGGCAACTATCCCCATTGCTGAAACATACACAACCAAATCGATGGTGGGGCTTTTTCCTTGAGGTCCTCACCACGATTAATTACAATATATACATCATGCAAATGGGGTCAAAACCGGGGTGTTACACTTGATGCCTGTGTGAGAGGAGTACTCTGGTTTCTTTCTCAATGAAGTTGGATTTCCTAAAATATAGTCCACCATGTTTGAATTTGAACTTTTGGATAGTTAAGATATCGCTAACCCAAAACACTATCCTAGACTAGTGTGTGTCGTCCCTAGAAATAAACATTTACTAATAAATTTTTAAATATTAAGTGTTTATTTTAAAGGGTTGTTAATTACTCAAAGGAGGTGGCGAAGGTGAATCCAATGGTTTTTTGACTCAAATTTGGAACAAAATGACTAAGCAAAGAGAAATGAAATGAAAAAAATGAAAAAAAAACTGTTCTCTTTCTTTTTCAAACAAAAAAACTTTAAAGCCACAAAAGAACAATTTATTTTTTTATTTTTTCACGAATAATGATATGCAGTGCATTAAATACAAAACCCTAATATATATGCATATTGAAACACTTATATATTCTTTTTCTTTTATAAATGAAAAAAAAAACTACAAGACTTAAATTTTTTTTTTTTTTTTTTTTTTTTTTTTTTTTTTTTTTT
>LPNX010704165.1:135917-216354 GCA_001517045.1 Pseudotsuga menziesii
ATAATGCAAGTAAATGAAAATTGAGTGAATCTATCCATCTGATCATATAATAGTAAATGATGCAAACAGAACCTACACTGACACACTTCACCCAAACAGGAAGAAATGGATCAAAACCTAGACTTGGGAGAACTATCAATTCAAAGACTAATAGATCCAAAAGATGGAAATAATGACTGACTCAGACCACTAGAAAATCAATACATAGCATATCAATGTTTCAAAGGACTGATCAATGACCCAAAAACACAAGCACTCAGACCCAAAGCCAAGTATGAGGACCTAACACATTCACTAATGAATAAGTCAAACAAAAACACTCAAAGACTTGACTAATCAAGCAAGCAGTGAAATGTATAGACCTAAATCCACAGTATCATGTCAAAAACATAAATTTCACAAGTATCTAAGAAATAAAAAAACAAGGACAAGCAAGAACCTTAGGGACTCACAGACACATACAAGAATACACGATTGTCATAAAGGCAGGCCAAGGACCATACATGGTTGTCACTAAAGAAACCCGTGTATACAAAGTAAAATACATGACTATTGTCGAAGCAACCCATGTATGCTGCCAAAAATTTTCAAAAATAAAAGCAACTGATAAATAGGATCTGAACATGCAATATTGGAAATAAAAGGTAAAACTAAAATAAATCACTCAGGAGATCAGACAGAGCAAAAAATGGTTAGGAAGCCTAAAGAGAGGACCCACAACAGGTTGGACTCCCCACCAGAGTCGCCAATTTTGCTTTTTAGGAAAACACACCCTTATAACCTAGGGCCTCTAGGTTACCAAATTACTAACTTAACTTGCAGAAAATCAACCATTTCATCATTTGAAATAGAAATAGGAAGAAATTAGGCATACCTTATTTATGATGATCGATCCTAGCTTTTCTTCTTCTCTTCAAATTTCTTCCACAACTTGCAGGGAGATCTCCAACACCTGTAAAGAGCAAGATATTTCCTGCAATATCTTATATATTATATGAATGATTAATGAAATAACATACCAATAAGGGAACAATAAGATGATTCAGAAATCAGAATATATAAGAGTGCAAAGACACAATATTGGAAGAAGGACTGTCTTTATTAATAAACAATTGATAGAGGCTTGATCAGTACATCAACAAATTTCTCATCAGTACTCACATACTGGAGCTTTATAACTCCCTTTTGTACCTTATCCCTTATATAAAAGTATCAAATTTATATGTGTTTTGATTTATCATGGAACACCATATTCTCTGTCATCTTTATGCAACTCTGGTTGTCACAAAGAATCACTTGGTATCCAACTCCATATAAAATAGTCCTGAACTCAGTTTCTGAAGCCATATCGCTTCACAACTAGCAGAGCAAGCTGCTATGTACTCTACTTCAGCTATGCTGAGAGAAACATTGGACTGTTTCTCACTAAACCATGAGATCATGGTGGATCCTAGAATATAACATACACCTGAGGTGCTCTTTCTATTTATGGCACTTCCTTCCCAATATGAATCTGTATATCCATATAATTTGTAGTCATGATCTCTACCATAGTAAAATCCCAAGTCTGTCATACCTTTTAGATACCTCATCACATGCTTTGCAACTATCAAGTGGGCCCATATACGTTTAACTAGATATTGACTTAAGGTGGTCACAACAAAGCATATATCTAGCCTTGTATTTGTCAGATACATCAATGACCCAATGATATGTTTGTACTGAGTCATTTCCACTATCTATGATAACTCATCAGATAAAAACTTCAGGTTGGTGTCCATGGGTGTGGCCATGGATTTACAATCCAACATACCAAATATTTTCAATATTTCTACTGCATACTTTCCCTGATTTAGAAAGATCCTTTCAGGATTTTCCACACTTCTAGCCATAGGAAATAATGCATCAATCCAAGTTCTTTCATCTTGAATTATTCATCTAGATTATTTTTGCAATCAGTGACCTGTTTCTCATTTTGAGTCAAAAATATATCATCCACATATAATAATACTATGAATCGTTCATCATCCATAACCTTCATGTAAAAGTTAGGATCATATTTACTCTTAGTAAAGCCCAATCTTGTCAAGAAGCTATATATTCTAGCATACCAAGCTATAGGGTCTTGATTCAGTCCATACATAGCCTTTTTCAACTTACAAAATGATTCACTATGTCTTAGACTTCAAATATTTATGGATGTTCGATGTAAACCTCTTCCTCAATCACACCATTGAGGAAGGTTGTTTTTATATCCATATGGTGTAGATCCCACTTCATCATGGAAGAAAGTGCGATGATGGTTCTGATGGAAGTGTACCTTGATACTGGAGAAAATGTTTCTTCATAATCAATCCCATATTTTTGAGAGAATCCTCTAGCCACAAATATTTCCTTGTATGTTTCAATACTATCATCAGCAACATGTTTTATCTTGTAGATCCATTTTGAATATGCCACACTCTTTTTTTTTGGTTTGGGTACTATATACCAAACATCACTCTTCATTATCGACTAGTATTCTTTCATCATTGCTTCAACCCATTCTTTCTTCTGTGCAGCTTCCTCATAGCTTGCGGGTTCTTAATCTACAAGGTCACACATCAAAGCTACATAACATGAGTATGGATTTCATCTTTTTCTTGTTCTTGTGGAGCCTTATGGAGCTCCATATCTCTCTACTTATTGTATGATCTCTCTTACCCAAGCAGGATTTCTCTTTCGTGAGATATCCATAGTAGGGGATTCCTGAGGTTCTAGCATATCATGATCTTCTGATGCTACTATTTCAGGAGAGGGTTCAACTTCTATCATTATGGGAGGTACATCCTCTTCATGTACTTCTTAATGTTGGCACCTGATAGATTTCTTAAGAGCTGTCTGTTAATCAAATGTTACATCCATACTAATCTCGATATGATGGAATGTTGAAATGTATATCCTGAAGGTTTTGGAGATTTCATAGTATCCAACAAATATTCCCTTCTTTCCATAATGATCCAACTTGGTTCTCTTCTCTTCTAGAATATGTACATATACTGGACAACTAAATATCTTGAGATGTCTCACTTCACATTTATTTCCTATATACATCTCTTTAGGAGTCTTGAAACCGAGAGAACTGTGAGATACTATATTTTGCACATATACGGTTGTTCTTGCTGCTTCATCCCATAGGTGCATGGGGATGTATTGGTCATCAATCATGGTCTTTACTGCTTCCATGATGGTTCTATTTTTTATTTCTGCAACACCATTATGTTGGGGATTATAGGGACTAGTTAGTTCCCTCTTTATTCTTGCCTCCTTACAGAATGCTTCAAATTCCTTTGAAGTGTATTCTCCAACATTATCCAATCTTAGTGTCGTAATTCTCTTTTTTGAATGGTTCTCTATTAAGGCTTTGAATTTATTTAATTTCCCAAACACTTCACTCTTTTTCTTCAAGAAGTATATCCATGTCTTACTTGAATAGTCACCAATAAATGTGACATAATATCCATATCCACTTAATGATATGGAGGGCATAGTACCACATACATTAGAATGAATTATTTATAATGTACCTTTAGTCTTTGTTTCACTTTTCAGAAAGGGATTCTTGATGTTATTTCCTCTTGCACATCCTTTTCAAGTTCCCTCATGATCAATATTTAGATTTGGTAACCTGTTACCACCTTGCTCACATAGAGCAGTGCTTTGTAGTTGATGTGAGCAAGCCTCCTATGCCACACTTCACTTAAGCTAGTAGTCTCATGGATAAGAAATGTCTCTAGATGTCCTTTGATTTTGTACAATCCTTCTTCTTCTTCAACAATGAACAAAACATCTTCAAGTGTCTTTCCTTTGGGCCACATCAGTACTTTTCCATCTATAAGAGAAACTCTATATCCTTTCTTATCTAGAGTTGAGATGGAAAGTAAGTTCTTTTTCAAACTTGGTACATATAGTACTTCCTTCATCTTCATGGAAGTTACAGAGTCAATCTTATATCTTGATTCACCAATACCTTCGATGGGCTATTGATAGTCCTCTCATAATGATACGTTCTAAGGAGATTTCTTTTCTTCAAGTATTGACATACTTTGCTTCTTCCCTGTCATTTTCTTTGAACCACCACTATCAATAATCCATGTATCTTCTCTATGTAATACAGACCCACAGAGTGCAAAGAATAGTACATATTCATCTACATCTGCTTATTTTGTTAGTCTCTTTAGAGGTCTTTCTTCCTCATCCTCATCTTCAACTATATGAGCATGATGTCTCTTGTTGTTCTTCTTCTTCTTTGCTCATGGAAACTCTTTGGAAAGGCATCCTATCTTATGAAAATCATAGCATTGATACTTTGAGTAATCATTCTTTTTCTTTTTAAACTTCTACTTTTATTGTTTATGATTTCCCTTCTTGACGTTTCATTTTTTTCCTTAAGTATGGATGGCTAGAACCTGATCATATTATCTGAGTAGAGATTTTCTATTAGCTACTCTAGCTTCTTCTTGAATGCAATCTTCCCATACTATGTCAAACTTCATACTTTCTTTTCTATAACACAGAGTCTATATGAATGAGTCATAAGGTATAGTGAGAGCATTGCAAGCAGTCATAACTAGTTCATCCTCATCAAGGGTGTCTCCAATACGAATTAGTTTCTCTATGCACTGGGAGACCCTTGTGAAGTAATCTTGAATTGATTCTCCTTTTCTCATCTTGGTGCCCTTCAATTGAGCTCTAAAATTCATATTTCTATTGATGTTCCTTCCCTCATACATTATGGAAAGTGCATCATACATTTTCTTTGGTGTCTTGTTAGATGACACTTGAGGTATAAAGTGAATTTTTATAGAGTCATCAATGATCCTTATTTCCTTGATTAGGTCTCGTTCATGCTTCTCCTTAGCTTCAAATTCTGTTGGTTATGCAACTTCATCCTTGATGTAATTATCAAGGCCATTCTCTCTAAGAATGAGACCAATCCTATGCTTCCATGCTAGGAATTTTTCTATGCCTTCTAGTTTATCCTCAAGCTTAGTGCTTGGGGCCATCTTGTCTAGTAGGTCACTAAAAAATGAAATTTATCAAAATGAAAATATGACCTTACCAGGAGATGCACTTGAATGAGGTGATTTGCGTGGTCCAACTGATTTCTGGAGATCCCAAATATTCACCCTTCAAATCCTACTTGCGAGGTTGCAACTTTTGCAGAATTTCTGGTTTTGGTATTCGACATTTTTCTGGTTCAGGGCCAAACTAGGGTTTGGATTTCCTGAAGATTCAAGCACCCAAAAAATTCGATTTTGGGCTCAATATATGTGCTCTAGGGAGGAAAAAATTTCTATGTAAGAAGATCTTCCAAATTCCAAATTTTGTAAAAACCCTAATTTCTTCGAGATAGAGAGGAGAGAGATTTTCACCTTGTGAAAGATGTCCTATTCAAGATAGATCTGATACCATGTTAATATTTTATATTCTATACTAGATATCATTAGTGTTCAATCCAAATTCACAATAGTATCATGCGTAGGATCACTAAAAGAAACACAATCACAATATAGACACAATATTTATCCTCAGAAACCCTGAATGGGAAGAAAACCCAACAAAACTTCCTTTCTATAAGATGTATCAGATAAAAACCAAAAAACATGTATTCTCTTCCTTTTTGTTCCCTCTCTCTCTCCTATGCGCCACTCAAGTGACAGAGTCTGTGTTCTAATGAGAAGCACAACTCTTCTATTTATACACTTTGAGCCAACTGACTTTTACCCTAAACAAGTCGGCCCCACTAAACTGTTTGGGAGAAATTCACCTAGGAAGAATTAAAGCAATATTTTATATTATTCATTAGGGTACTAATGACCCAACTTAAAATGGAGGCTTTACGTCATGACTCTATGATGACCAATTATAATAGTAACATCCCAACAGAGGAATAATAACATCTCCCTTGGGTTACATCAGTAAAAAACATTTAGAATATCCTTTGAATTTACAATATTTCAACACATAGAGGTTTTCTACAAGAGCCTTAAACTCCTTGAACTTCTCAAATACTTCATCCTTCTTATTCAAGAAAGAGATTCAAGTTTTGGGGGAGTATTCATCAATGAAGGAGGCATAGTAAACATACCTGCTTAATGAAGTAGTTTTCATTGGTCCACAAAGATCTGAATGAACAATGTCTAGAACCACTTTTTATTTACCGTTAGTGCTTGGATAAGTGTTCTTGCTATTATTTCCTTGTGCACATCCTTTGCACACTCCTTCATGGTTTATGTGAATCTCTAGAAATCTTGTCACCACCTTGCTCACAATTGGTAATGCTTTGTAATGTACACGAGCAAGTCTTCTGTGCCATAACTCACATGGGATTATGGTACTAGTCATCAATGTTGATTCTACATGTCCCTTTAGTTTGTAGAGTTCTCCTTTTATACTCCAAACACTACTGCCTCATCTATAGTTTTTCCTTTTTTCCACATAAGAACTTCACCATCTACAAAAGAAACTCTTAAACCTTTCTTATCTAATGATGAGATAGTAAGGACATAATTCTTTAGTCCTAGAAAATACATGAAATCCTTCATCTTCATGGAATTTCCTGAGTCTAGTTTATAAGAGGCTTCTCCCATCCCTTTGATGGGATATTGGTAATCATCTCCAAGCATTACTTTGTCTCAAGAATCCTTCTATTCAATACAAGAGAGTGAATCCTTGTAAAATGTCATGTTCCTGGAGGCACCACTATCTACTCACAAAGTATCATTTCTAGGTGAGACTGAACCTCTAAGTGTTTATGTTAAGAAATATTCTTCACAGGATTCTTAATATTCTTTAGTTCTTTCTTCTTCTTCTTGATCATTGTCTTCAGCTGTATGTTCCTAGAATCTTTTGTTCTTCTTCTTGAGTTTATCTGCCCTCGTGGGACAATTTATGGAGATGTGTCCTATCTTGTGACTAGTGAAGCATTCATAACCTGAGAAGTCTTTCTTGAACTTCTTATTTGTCTTAAACCCTTGTAATTTCATAGGAGGATGATCATAACTCTTCCTCTTTTCCTTGCCTTTGGTATGAACTATTAGGGATTGATATACACTTTCATTTAGTTTCTCTTCTCTGACTATTATTCTTTCTTCTTACTAAACACATTCTTCCCATAACTATCAGAACTTGGTCAACTTTATTCTGGAGAATATTCCTCGGATGAAAGATTCCCAATATCTTGGAAGACCATTCAGGGTGGTCATTACAACTTCTGTATCATCTATCATGTCTCCAATAGCATCCAATTTCTCCTTGATCTGGGATACTCTTGTGAATTATGAGTGCATGGTTTCTGCCATATGATCATTCACACTTTTAAGTTGATTTCTCAAAGTCATTTTCCTGTTGATATTCCTTCCTTCAAATAGGCTGGATAGGGAATCAAACATTTCCTTTGGTGTTCTCTTTGAAGATACTTGAGAGATAAAGCTATCTTTGAAGGAATCGGTTATGATTTTTTTTATTCTTAATCATATGCTTCTTGTTCTTGGCCTTAGATTCATCTCCTTCAGGTTCTGCAACTTCCTCCTTTATAAATCCTTCTAGGTCATTCTCTTCTAGCATGAGCATGATCCAGTACTTCCATGCTCTGAAGTTCTCAACACACTCAATATTCTCATCTAGCTTGGTATTGTTTGTAATATTTAATAGAGTGAGAACCTCAAAAGGAAATAGGAGAGAAAATACTTACTTGGAGAATACTGCTCCTAGATGACCTTCTTCGGGATGACCTAGGGTTTGATGGTAAAACCATAATTTTTAGTTGGAGTCACTTGTAGGGTTGATAATTCGAAAATATGTTCCTCTCCAAGGCAAGATAGATTGTATCTTTCTTTTTCTGAGATTGATGATGGAACCTCAAGAAAATTGAAACCCTAGTTCTTCTCGGCAACAATGTCGGGCCCAAAAGTGAGACTTCTTAGAATTCAGTTATGTCTTGATAGAAAGATGCACCCTTATAGGAAGAGTTGAGTGAAGCCTCATTTCTGTTTGATCTGTCAAGTTGATTTTTTAGAACAATAAACCCTAGTTGTACAATTTCTCCTTTCAGGGTGGTCCTCATTCCATGTTAAGTTTTCTTATTGCTTAGATGATATTCTAAAACAATTTAAGATGGTAGGATCATTGAAAGAACAACAAGTGCAAGCACACAAGAGAACAAAATATATATCCTAGGAAACACTCATGGGGGATAAAACCAACAAAACTTCCTAAGTATAGAGCTCAACCAAAACATTGTAAAAGCCAATACAAGTACTTCTCTCTTATTTCTGTCACACTTCTTCTTCTTCCTCTTGCAAACTTGCTTGAGTGAAGTGAGTACAAATGAAGGAGGCTCCTCCCTATTTATATTTGACTCTTGAAATGTCCTAAAATATAACTAGGCTGAATTTTATATTAGAACAATAATCCAACCCCTTAGTACCTTGGTCTAACTACTTACTCAATTTTATTGCATTTTGCATTAATACACTATGGTTTTGGAATTAGGGTGCTTAGTTGGACCAATAACCAGTTATGTTGACGCATTCACACCCACATGAGTGCTCCAGATCAGTTAACCATCCACATTTCCTCCCTCATAATTTTTGGTGCACTCTCATTCATTGAATGTGGACAGATTGGTTGACTAGCAGCACTAGAGGTGGATTTTGTGCAATTTTGGGCTGATTTGGTGCATTTAATGCCACTTAGAGCCTCTCACCCACCTATTTTTGCATACCCATGCATTCCAAAGTGTTATTATTTCCTCGTGTCACCTCAACCATGTCCACACTACAATTTTTGGCCATTTTGGCTGAGTTGGAGCGTGTTTGGCCAACCTAGGGGGATTGAGGCCAATTTGGCCAATTTCACATGTACAGTGACATTGGGATTCCTAAGCCTCACAAAATAATTATAATGTAATATAAATATGTTAATAACATGTTTTAATGTTAGACAGTCAAAATATAACCTGTTTCTGTTCACATTGCATGTGTAAATTACTTCTCTTTTAATGGTTTTTTGTTGGATTTGCATCAAATTCGTTTTGTGAGTTTATATAAGGATCCTATATCTTTGTCTAGATCTAAATTGTCACATGGTATCATATCCAAGTGGATTTTATTGAGTTTCATATCAATCTAGACAATTCTGAGCTGCAGTTTTAGAGAAATTCTAGATAAAATTGAGTGGTTTTTACATGACATTTGGAAATTTCATCACCATTAGCGCAGGGATAAATGGAAGCGACACACATCTTGATAAAACCTTTTAAATTATTTTATTGGAAGGTAGATATGGTTATTCAATTGAGATCTAAGGGTCACTACAGAGTTACCATGGGCACATAGGTGGATCCAAACTCTGCTGTAGAGAAAGCCAAGTACTTCAATAGATTGGATGAAGCATATGGATTGTTATGCTTGAGCATATAAAGATAGATTTTGTTCGACATAGACATTTAACAACCCACAATGAAGTCTGGGTAAAACTAGAGACACTATTTGGGAAAACTGATGAACTAAGAGGATACTAGGTTGAGAACGAGTTCATCATCCTGAGCCCAACTCACTTTGACACTATCCAAAACTTATTCACGAAGTTTAAGTCACTTATGTTGTAGCTAAAGCAATGTGGAATTGAGAATAAATAGGAATAGTTGATTATGTCCATCCTTTCGAAGTTGGCACCAGAATTATCAGTCTTTGTCAGAACATTCCATTATGGAAAGTTAGCACTTCGAAACTAGAAAATGCCAAGTCTAGCTAGCTTCATGAAGTCCCTCACCCAGGAGAAATACAAGATAGTCCAAATGGAAACCATCAAGGATAAGGATCAAGCCTTGTCCATGTGTGTTTCGAATGCCTCCAAGGGAAAGTACAAGGCAAAGAATTTGAAGCTTCCAGAGAAGAAGAAATCAGAAAAAACCCAAATTTAGTGATGGGGGTCTGAATCCTCCCAAGGAGAAGGAAAAGAAAGGAAAAGAGAATAACAAATGCACCTATTTCTATAAGGGATGGAATTCAAAAATCTCATGCATGAAGAAAACCATTGACTAGATGGCATAACTACCAGAGAAGAACAACATCCCTATCCTAGACAACGCAATGAAGAAATATGGCACCTCCAGTTCAGACAACAAGGAGAAATTTCATGCTTTGGTAGTAGGTACCTATAATTATTCATATTTAATCATTGATTTATGGGCTTCTAGACACATGGTATTCATAAGAGATATCTTCTTTTCCATGCATTTGAATGATGGACCAATAGCTCGAATGGGGGATGATTTTGAAATTGAGACCAAGGGGATTGGTAGGATTCATTTAGAGCATGATTACTCCATTGATGTGTTGTATGTACCAGGCCTTGCAGAACATTTTATGTTAGTATATCAAATGACCCATATAGGAGAATCAAAGAGAGTGACCTTCACTCTAGACATGATAGAGATTGCAGAAATATCATCAAAGCAAGTTGTTGCAGTTGGGTATGCAGACCACCATGAGAGGATGTACAAGTTTTCAATTTTTCTCCCTACTTCCAATGACCATGCTATTCTCTCACATTCCAATGAGACTTAAAAGCTATGGCACGACAGGTTTTTTCATATGAACTAAAAGTACCTCCAATCACTACACAGAGATGAGATGGTGGAAGGACTTCCACAAATCAAATCATCAAATGGAGCTTGCATTGGGTGTGTAGTTCAGAAGCATCTAGAGCGAGGCTATGAGAAGGGGATGGCAAGGAGAGTCACACAACCACTTGGTTTGGTACATTAAGATATGGTTGGTCCTATTCCCACTCCATCCTATGGTGGATAAAGGTATGTACTTACATTTATTGATGATTACTCGAGATTATGCTGGGTGTACTTCCTCAAATTAAAATCTGATGTTTTTGAGCAATTGAATATTTGGAAGGAATTGATAGAAAATAAGAGTGGGAATAAGATTAAGGTCCTTAGGAATGATAGTGGGAAGGATTATGGCAATAAAAACATTCAGCACCTTTGTGAGGAATGTGGCATCCAAATGCAACATTCAACTCCCTACACACCTCAACAAAATGGTGTGGCAAAGAGGAAAAATAGATCTCTAAAGGAAATGACCACTTGCATGATTGAAGCAAGGGATATAAGTCCCAAGCTATGGGATGAGGCAATTAATTGTGAAACACATATACAGAACATATAATTCCACAAATCAGTCAAAGCAAAGGATCCCTACGAGGCATGGTTTTTCCATAAACCAAATGTCTCAAATTTCGGGATTTTTGGATCAAGAGCATGGGCTCGATTCCCTTCTGACAAGAGGAATGCCTTGCAGCCACAAAGAAAGGAATGAATCATGGTTGGGTATGGTGAGGATACAAAATGTTACAAACTTTTTTACACTTCTACACTCAAGACATTCATTTAGAGAAGTGTGCATTTCGAAAAATAACCAATACCAAAATTTGAGCTTGCACAGGGGGAATGCTCTTCTCCTCAACAATTTGATGATGTAAGTGATTATTAATGCTCTGTTTTTTCTGATATTAATGAAGATTATATGTATTTATATTAAATTTATGTATATTATTCACCATCAAGGCCCAAGTGGGATGAAAAAATCATACAAGCTGCAGGAGAATTGGCTGGAAATCCCCAAGAGCCTAGGAAGACTAGATCTCAATCTAGTAATGCTTCCTTTGCAAGTGAAAGTGGTATTGTTGAGAACTACTATATTATTAATGGATCTGATAAAAATTCATATCAGCAAGCTTTTCATGAACCAATATGGAAAACAGCAATGGAAGAAGAATTCCATTCTCTCCAAGAGATTGAGACATGGGAATTGGTTCCCTTTCCTCCCAAGAGGAAGCTTGTTCAATGCAAGTGGATATTTCGTACCAAACTTGCTTCTGATGGTTCATATGTAAAATAAAAATACATATTTTTTGCTAAGGGATACTCTCAATTACATGGTGTGGATTATACCGATACCTTTGCAGCGGTTGCAAAGATGGAAACCATAGGACTAGTTCTAGCAATTACAACTAGTAAGAGTTGGAAAGTGAACCATATGGATGCCAAGAGTGCATTCCTACATGGTGAGATAGAGGAAGAGATATACATGAAAAAACATGAATGTTTCCAAGAGGATCCTTCACTTTTTTGTAGGCTTAACAAATATCTCCATGGACTCAAGCAAGCCCCCGGGGCTTGGTATGCTAAAATGGATGCTTTCTTGCTCTCTATTGGTTTCACTAGATGAAAATATGAAACAAATGTATATTTGCAGAAACATGATGATATTTTTCAGGTTATTGTTCTCTATGTTTATTACCTCTTAATTACAAGTAGCTGCACCACTTCAATTGGTTCAATTAAGGCATCTCTATAGAGTGCATTTTCCATGACCGATCTAGGATTGCTAAGACAATTTTTGGGTTTGGAAATTGAGAAAAGTGAAAGGGACATAATGATGAGTCAACCAAAGTATGCTTCATACCTTCTAAGTAAGTTTAACATGTATGAGTGTAAGGAATCCAAGTCTTCCTTTCTTTCTGGCATCAAATTGTGTGAATTTGGCAATTCTCCATTGGTAGATTTTACACTCTACAAGAAACTAGTTGGTAGCTTGCTCTATCTTACACATACAAGACCAGATTTATCTTATTCTATAAGTGTTGTAGCAGGAAATATGCACCAGCCACATGAGATCCATTGGAAGGTATCCAAAATATGTCCAGGGTACAAATAATTTCAGGGTGCACTATTCAGCTAGTGCTTCACTTCAACTAGCTAGATTTTATGATTTAGATTGGGCTGGAGATCCCACTGAAAGAAAATAAAATTCAGGTTTTGTATTTATGCTTGATAAAGGTCCCATTTTATGGTCAATTAATAAATAACACACCATTTCAATTTCATCAGCGGAGACCGAGTACATGACAACAGTCAATGCAACTACACAGTGTGTTTGGTTGTAGGGTATCCTTCAGGAATTTGGTGTCACAAGATTCTCCTACCCACATTTGGGTGGAAAATCAAAGTGCCATAAAAATATATGCTCATATAGTTCATATGCAGAGGAAAAAACATATTTATATCCATATGCACTAGATTTGGGGCTTAGTGCATGACAGGGTGATTTCACTGTAGTATTGCCCGTCCACCAAGCAAACTATCAACATTTTCACCAAGACTTTCACAAAGAATACCTTTAGTTACCTGAGATATTTGCTTGGAGTGAATGATGGATGGTGATTGCTTCTATTTGCTGCAGGTTTCAGCCCCACGTCCATTCTTGAGGGAACGTTTTGTCCCATGTGGTTTTCCTTCTTTTCCTCACTTCATATGGACAAATAAAATTTATGATTTATGTAATTGAGGTGACTTGAGGCTTTGCTGCCAAGGACTCCTTCATTTTATGAGCTGCACTAATTTTTTGGTTAAGGGAGGGTGTTATAATAGTAATCCAACCCCTTATTACTTTATTCTAACTCCTTGGTCAATTTTATTTTATTTTGCATGAATACACTATGGTTTTGGACTTAGGGTGCTTAGTTGGACCAATAACCAGTTAAATTGGTGCATTCACACCCACATGATAGCTCCAGCTTATTCAAACAATCACATGTGAACCCTTATCATTTTTGGTGCACTCACATTCATTGAATGTGGATAGTTTGGTTGACTAGGAGCGCTAGAGGTGGATTTTGTCCAAATTTGGGCTGATTTGGTGCATTTAATGCCACCTAGAGCCTCTCACCCACCTATTTTTGCACACCCATGCATGAAAAAGTGTTATTATTTCCCCATGACACCTCATCCATGTCCACAAAACAATTCATGGCCATTTTGGATGATGTGGAGCGCGTTTGGCCCACCTAGGGGGGATTGAGGCCAATTTGGCCAATTTCACTTGTACAGTCACATTAGGATGCCTAAGCCTCACAAAACACTTCTGATGTAATATAAACCTGATAATAAATTTTTTTAATGTTAGACAGTCAAAATATAACCTGTTTCTATTCACATTGCATGTGTAAATTGCTTCTCTTTTAATGGTTTTTTACTGGTTTTGCATCAAATTCGATTTGTGAGTTTCTCTAAGGATCCTAGATCTTGTTGTATATCAAAATTATCACATTGTCTGACTGAAAAGGTCGAATTGACTAGTATGACACCAAAATAATATTTATTATAAATACTCAAGGGTACTATTGATCCGACTTATATATGGAGTTTTACATTGATTCTTTCAACGACTCTTACATGACCAATTACATCAGTGACAACTATCAAAGGAGGAATAAAATTAGTACAACTAGAATATCTTCTGAAGTTACAATATTTTGATAGTGTCACATGGGTTTGACTATGTATCTCATCAAAAGATTGGATATAACTGTGCACAAGATACAATGTTGTTAGGAAGTATGGGAGCCATCATTCAACACCATATCCCATTAGATACCTATAATTCAGGCACTCGGGCTAGGGAAATAATTTCCTCTATATTTCATGCACCATGCATAAGACCTCGTAAACCACACAGTGCATGGACAAAGAATGTTAGAAATAATAGTGGGATATGGTCCATATTTTGAACTTAATTACAGCACCATAGATGGTTCTAGGAACCCAAGCCATGGTTTTAGGGTAAAATATAAGGCCTCTATCTATAAAAAAATTTCTAGTTCCATGTGTCATCTACGTGGGTTGGTTGTTTTAGGTGTGTCTAGCCGTTGGTGGTAGTAAGTGATTAATTATCAAATAAGTTGTTATTCATGGAAAAAAACAATAGACTAACACCAAACTAATTATATAAGTATCATGGGACATGGATCACCATGTAGGCCCTATATATGGAATCTTTCAGAAAAGCAAGGCATATGGGAATGAATTGGATCTTTAGTTACTAGTACATGGTTATAGATTATAGGAACCATGGTTCACAATCATAAATGAAGGGCCTAATCATTATCCTATGCTTGTAGTGATAATGGGGCACATGACAATGTTTTTGTGTCACTTATGCATATGGATTCGGTTCATGGGACAAACACATGGGTCATATGCATGGGGTTAATTGCATGGTTAATTATCTGTGTGAGTTATGTCCATGGGTCATTACATACCCCAACATATTTTCCATTGTAGAAGTTTGATTTTGGGCACTATGTGTTAATGGGTCAATTTCTTTCCAAATAGGTGGTTTGGGGTTTGTGGGTAATGGAATTGGGGTTAGGGAATGATTCACGGTTAGCAGATTAGTGGTAAATTAGTGTCCATTTCAATTTCATGGCCTATGGATCATATTTCTCTTTGGAGAAGTCATTCTTAAATAGCAGTGGGTTTGATGTTTCACTTATAATTACTAATAAGTGTCACAAAACATTGAGGGTGTTCCCGCATTAGGGTATAGACATGGTTTATGGGTTTGATGCATGGGTTAGGTATTTCCCTTAGGTTTATGGGTTAGGTGGATGCACTATATTGGTTAGGTTCATGTTTTAGGTCTGTGGTTTAGGTGGCATACATTAGTATTTTTTCTTTCAAACATTAGTTTCAATGTCATTCCTTCTTGGTCATGAGCACTAGTTTGAGGTTAGTGGAGTAGAGGCCCAACGATTGCAACACCTATTCTAAGATTGATTGAAAACAAAAGAAATATCAAATAATATAACCATGGATGATTATTTTGGATTCCCAAATGAATTGTACTATAGGTACACCCATTGCAACAACGGTGCCAAGAAGAATGACCAATTTGATAAATAATGAAATTCCGGGTTTTCAAGGAGACTATGCCATGCTTGCAGAGGTTTAAATATACTAATAATTACTAATAATATTTTCAAAATGAAAAGGGTCATTCCTTCCATGCATGTCATTCCTCTCATTTCCATTGATGAGGTTCATGCCTATCATACTTGTCATGCCTGTCATGTATGTTATGTATGTCATGCCTCTAATTTTAATTGGTGAGTGTCATGCCTATGATGGGATTCAATGGGTCATCACCAATGTCACATATGATGAAACACCTTCAAAAATAGTTACTGTAATTAAATTTGGAGACAATCCTTTAAGGTTTGTCACCAAATACCTTGTGGATGAGATGAGTGGTGCACAAACCCTAGCCAATGTTGTTTCACATGAGAGATGGAAAGATGAGTGGAATTACCTAGTAGGTGGTTGGGTGATATTTTAGGATACACATAATTGTTGAGAGAGAATGAATACACAATAGATATGTTTGACATTCATGATAGATCCATTACGTGTGTTTGTTATCAAATAATAACTTTTTATCAAAGACAACGATGAGGGTTAAAGCCATTAGAGTATGTTGAAGTGGGCGATTGAAACTTGAGATTGATGGAGGGGTGGAATAGACTAGATAATTGTTAGAAAACAAGACTGCAGAGCAATACTAGATATAAAGTTAAATCAATAAACAAGATGAAAAACACATCAAAATATTATAGAGAGACACAAATATAACATGGTTCACGCAAACGATGGGCTACGTCCACAAAGAAATTTATAGTCCTTTTATTACAATCCAGAAAGATGAAGGGATACACCCTGCAACAAAACCGCTGCACTTCCTCTTCACACTCTCATAGTATCTCTTCCAATACAATACAATACCATACACAGTCGTGTTACAAGGATTTCTTTTATAGGGGAAAACCATGGGAAAAAACTATGGTTAACCCAATACCATGGGTCCGCAAAACTGTTGGCCAACACACATCCCAAAAAAATTTCTCAGGGGCTCCGCCCCCAAACCCTCTTTTTTGGGGCACTGCCCTGAACCCCAAGGTAGGGGGATGAGTGTACAGTACACATGGGGTACAAGCACAACTGAATAATATCTCTGGATCTATAATATCAGGCTCCACAACCAACAATAATGATGGATATGTGATGCACAAAATATGGGGGTGAGTGGGAGGGTAACCAAAAGCTAAGATCTGATACTGCAGGATATGCAAAGAATGGGTTTATTGACAAGGCTTTGAATCTCTTTCATGAAATGATTGAGTGAAATTTGGTCTCTTATAATGTGATGATTGTAGGGTGTGTACAAAATGCATTCCTTGAGAAGGACTTGGATATTTTTAGTAATTTGCCTACTCGAAATGTGGTTTCATGGATTTCCATAATTGCAGTTTGTGTCTAGAATCGATGTTAGGGAAATGCCTTTAAGATCTACAAAAAATGATACTCACATATGTGAATCCAAAATTAGACACCTTTTCCAACTTTCTCTTAGTATTTGTAAACTTGGTAACTCTAGAGCAGGGTAGGGTAATCCATGAGGGCATAAACAAAAGTGGGATTCGATCTGATCTAGCTATGACACATGCTCTTATAGAAATGTATTCCAAATGAAGTATTATAGAGGATGTGTGCAAATTGTTTGGAATTATTATACATAAGAAGGATGTGGCCTCATGGGTTTAATGACTACATAATATGCCATGCATGGGTTTTTCCAGAAGGGCCTTAAATTTTGTAAATAAATGCAATTATCTGGCACTAGAATAGACCACATGACCTTCATTCATGTGTCCTCTATATCTTGTGATGTAGGCCTAGTGGATGATGAAATTTTACATATTTGGAAATGTCTAGACACCCAAAACTTTTATGAGGTGATTTTTTGAACTCCAACCTCCCCCCTCCCACCCCCCTCCTAAAAATCATGATAATTAAGGTTTTGAATACGATTTGTAAAAAACAGCGCCAACACTCCAATTCTCATAACATTTAGGGGGATTGAAAAAGGACACCCCTAAATACATTTTTCAAGGAGGTTTTTATATTATCCAAACAAGTAAATGATCACCATAAAATAACATAAATATTTAGATTCAAAATAAGTAAATTCAATTAATTTATGTTTATATTAGTGTGGATTAGGTGGATGGTTTATGTGTGTGGGTTAGGTTTGTCATTTATGCATATCGGTCAGGTTTGACACATGGGTTTGACAATTCATCTCATCAAAAAATTGGACATAAGCATGCACGAGATACTATGGTGTTAGGAAGTGTGTGTAGCATCATTGAACATCATATCCCATTAGAGATGTAAGGAAATAATTGTCTCTAGATTGCATGCAACATCCATAAGACCTCGTAAACCACATAGTGCATGGAAAACAAATATTAGAAATAATAATGGGATATGGTCCATATTTTGAGATTAATTGGAACACCATAGATGGTTATAGGAACCCAAGCCATGGTTTTAAGCTAAAATCTAAGGCCTCTATCTATGACATTTTTTTCTAGGTCCATGAGACATATATCTGGATTGGTTGTGTTAGGTGTGTGTATACAATGGTGGTAGTAAGTACAAATTGATGGTCCAAGAAGTTTTCATTCATGGAAAAAAACCATATATTTAACACCAAACTAATGATATAAGGTTCATGACCCATGGGCCACTACATAGGCCTCACATATGGAATATTTTGCCAATGCAAGGTATATGGAAATGAGTGGATCTTTAGCTACTAGTACATGGTCAAGGATTATAGAAACCATGGTTCATGGCCATAAATGAAGGACCTACTCATTATCGTATGCTTGTAGTGATAATGGGCCACATGCCAAGGTTTTTGTGTAACTTATTCTTTTGGATTACGTTCATGAGACAAAGGAATGGGTTATGTGCATGGTTTAGGTGCATAGGCTAATGCATGCAGTTAATTACATGGTTAGATACTTGTGTGGGTCATTTCCATGGTTCATTGCATACCTCAAAATATTTTCCATTGTAGAAGTTTGAATTAGTACACCATGGGTTAACAGTTCAATTTGTTTCCAAATAGGTGCTTTTGGGTTTGTGGGTAATGGATTTGGGGTGGTTTAGGTGGTATATGGTTTGTAAAGTCACCAATGGATAAGTATGAAACTTGCATCTATGATCATAATATTATGCTCTGGAAGGGAGAATTCCTTATGAAAGTACTAGGAAGACAAATATGATGACAATGGAAATAGTGATAAGATGAAATAAAAACCACATGTCTAGAAGAAGTAGGCATAGAAGCAACAACAATGACAAGGTTTATGTACTAATGGAGACAACCCCATTGACCACTATAAAAAAAGGAAAAATGAAGTTGACTATGCAGAAAGGACTCAAGTAGACATGTAGAAGCACATCGACAAGCCCAAGTTAGGTCTCAAGTTTAGTGGTATTCAACATGAAGATGATGAATAAGATATTACCAAAATTTGACCCTGGTGATGCCAGAATCTGGTTTCTGAGAAAGAGAAAGAGAAAAAAATTGAAGTTGCATGAGGAAACACATAATACAAAGACTATTATCAAGGTGTTAGTGGCCAAGGAAGAAAAAAAAGTGGAAATCGAGGATAAGTTGTGTATTGATACTAATTTTCATTCAAATTATGTAGGATCATTGGATAATTGAAATCAATAACTAATTATGTGTTCAATCTTGGAATAGGTGCGAATTAATGAGTTAACATGGAACAACATATTGTTTCACTTTATTCTACTAAGGTAGAGTACAAGGAAACAATAAAAATAACATATAATATAGTTTTATAAAAAGCCTTGCATATTAAATTCTTGAACAAACAAAGCTAACAATGTTTTTCTGTGTAAATCTAGGTATTCTAAAATTAGTGAAGAATAAAATATTGCATGAGTGCACCAAACATATTGATGTACATTTTCATTGAACCAACATAGATCCATCTTAAACCCAGAACTATTATGCACCAAGAGGGATCCAATTTCTTGAGGTGTAATTTTTTTCTTAATATGTAAAAAAATTAAGATAAAAGAAACACATCCCTCTCGGTCCTTAATAGTCCTGGTTTAAGGTAAATTTATGTTGGATTTAATTTTTTTATTTCATGAGCCAATGTGAATTTTTTCAAATACTTTTTATTTATTTTTGATGAATTATGAGCCAACATGATTTTTTTTTATCATTTTTTATTTTTAGGAACGTTATGTTACATAACATGATACCATCTCCCTCATACTAGGGTGAGAGCTCCTCGCTTCTTGGTACAATCAAGAAAGTTGTAGAGAGATAAAGAGTTTTAACTTCTATATTGTACCACACAAGTGCATACCATACCATGGATATGTTCAACAAGTCACTAGACCTAGATCGATTTGCCAAGTTTAGAAATAATCTTAAAGTATAATAAATGGCCATTATTTAATAATAAGAATAACATCCTCATTTAATGGTCATGATGGAAAACAATGGATAAATTTTTCATTAAATCGATATCCCTTTATGTGTTGGTCCCATTATAATCATAGGTTCCTTCCCTAATAGAATAAATAGAAACATTAATCAGGTTAAGGAGACAATCATACAACTTAGTGATGCTTGATTATAATCATCGATGCCTGAATAAAATCCTTAGTAAGGATAAGGATATAATTGTCTCTGATACCCTTCCTAGTTATTATTCAAACCCACCCTATCATTTTTAAGAATAATTGTACAATCTTGCTTCACCTATTCAAATTTGTGGTTGTTAGTGAAAAAATACAGTTAATGCAAACAAAAACCATTTCCGTAGTCTAAATGGTTTAGATCTAGAAAAAAAACAAATACAACTACGCAAATTTTCACTAGATTATCAAATTACTTAAATGTGAATCTTTTATACCTATTCCTGAAGGTGATCCTTGCCTTCTCATTGCTTTTGTGATCCAACTGTGAACAAGAGATGCATGAAAAAAATACAAAGAACAAGAGACAAGAATAAAATCAACAAGATAATTTAAAAAATCTATGCTAATGATCAAGGAGAAAAGCAATAAAAAACATGAATAACATTACACATACACATTATTTATGGGAAAGGAAAAACACATTTGTATTAATGTAAATGAGGAAAGAATTACAACCAAAGCCTTGATGTTGGGAATTCTCCCTACAAGATTTTCACTCTCAAACTTTACAAGTTTTTCACTCTCAAATTCCAACCTCTTTTCCTCTCACTCCTAAAATAATTTAAACAGCATAAAGGTGATTTTCTGATCCTCTCTCATCCATGAAGGTAATATTTTTTAATAGAAAAAAAGGATATCAAATGGGTTGATATTTAATTGTATGAAGGTGAGGGATCACCCTTACAGGTTAGGGGATCGATGACCACCTCATATGATCAGTTGGGATAAGTAACCACAAGTTATTTCTTCTAGAAGGATCTCTAAAACCTCTCTTTTTCTCCTTTTACTGAGTACCAATGCTCTTTAGATGGGATGGGATGGCAGATGCTCATTTCTCAAAGGCAAGGAGTGTCATCGACACATGTTGGCTCAATCCCAACCAACAAAACCCAGTCGACAGGGGTTCCCACACTGTCGACACTCTGTTAGCACTTAGAATGTACCCAGGTTGTAAAAGATAAATTCCAAGGTAATAGCAAAACCACTTTTAGAAAGAAACTGACTTTTCTTTCCAGAGAGGGATCTCTCAAATACAGATTTAACAAGGCTAGATATAATTCAACACTTAAAAATTGTATAAATGGTTGAAACAACAAGTAACCATTGGGAAATGGAGCTGCATATACATAAAGATATCACAAAGACATATGCATGAGATTTTGTCAAAGGCAGGATAACCATTCCATCACAGTAATTCATTTAGTTCAGGTGAAATAGAAGAGACAATGAACAACCCATTAATACAAAGCATCAAAGATGAGTTCTATATTAACTTTAGTAGAAAAATGTATAAAATATCTGAAACGATGATTAGAGCATAAACACTATGAATTCCAACCATCCAACACTATGTTTTCAGATATAAAGAAAAACAAAATGAAGTGTTACATTGGAAAAAACAATCACAGAAGAAAAGAAAAACGGACTGTAATGTAAATGACACAGCAATCTCTGATAACTCTTATGCATTCGCTTTGTTATTCAAAAAATATATGTCTTCAGAAGAAACAGTCAACAACCAGATGGGTTCCAACCCCATCGTATAAGATAGATGCACTTATATACATAAAATCATTTCATCTTCCAAGAATATTTATAGATGAATAAATGAATAATCAAAGTCTTGTAACTATATTCCTAACTCCTAGGAATAAACTACTAGCTTCGATCCTAATAGATCATCAAGTTAAAATCAACTTGGTAACATGGTCTCGTCCAAGCAGCTGCTCAGTGCAGAACACCTGTCTTCATGAATGAAGGATATATTTCGTTTTTCCAAATCTTTCTATGGCTCTCCATTGCTCCGCGCTTGGAATATCATATTCGATCATCTCGTGAATGGACACCTCCAGCTCCATGTAAGATTCATAAGACACCTTAGGAAACTTTCCCCTGATGATTAGGAATTTCTGTAGTATCTCAAAAGCTTCCGTCAGCTTATCCATAATGACTTTCCCTGTCAGCCCCTTTTCCAGATCGTCAAATTTGGAATGATCCATGTGGCTTTGTACCAACAGGTTGTGATAGTGGTCTTGAGAAAACATTGGTCCCTCTTCATCCCAAAAGGAAGGAAGTCCGTCTTTGAACAGTTATTTGAAAGCCAGTTTGAAGTCATTAACCTGTGAGATCATTTCATCTGCTTTGTCCTGGACTGCCTTCATCAGATGATGCTTATGGATAAACCTTTTGGCCCACAATACCATTGCTATCCTGTCCTTTACACCTATATCATGCAACTTTTGGTATGTTAATGAATTTAAGAAGTTTATGCATTCTGGTCTATGGAAAGGGGTTTCCTCTCCATAGTTTCGTTTACTAATTTCAGTCTCTGATTGGCCAGATTGATCAATATGCTTTGATCATCAATGAAATTTAAATAGTTCCCGAATTTAGTAATTTCTATGGATAATGTATCCCAAATTATATGCTTTGCTCCCTGGAGAGGACCCTTCCTGATGTTTCTTTCCTTCAATTCATTAAATTTCTTTTGTAGCTGATTTCTATCTTGCAATATTTTATTTTTATTTTCAGTAACTTTGGCTAGCTCGAATTTGACTTTTTCATTTTCTACCTTTAATTCTATGATTTATTCATCTTTCAGGCTGACTTGGGACATAGGCACTAATAAGGCATCTTCATAAAAATAATTTAATGGTTTCTCAATATTCACAATGGAAAGGTCTTCATCAGTGGGAGTTTGGCTCATTAACTCCTCCATAATCTCTTTTTCATCGATTTGGTCCTTTTTCAGCAGGGAGATTTGGGCTATTAGCTCATTCCTCTTTGTTTCCCATTTGTCTTTTTCTTCTTGTAATTTGACAGCTTTTCCTTTATGCTCCATCATCTCCTAGTGAATCTTGTCGTTCTCTTCTTGTAATGCCAATAATTCGAATGATTGAACATGTTCTGTACTTGGGATCTTCAACCTTTTCTTCAAAACTTGGAGGGCGTTGTCATTTTCTTCCAGAAGTATTTTGATTGCCTGGGTGTTATTTATTTCATTTCCTGAGCTGATGATGTCTGCTTGTATCTTTTTAATTTTAATAGCATTGGCCTTATTTTCAACTTTCTCATGTTTTAGCTGAACTTCTAACTTGTCTACCAAAATTTATAATTTATTAACTCCCATCGTAGCATGCAATAAATATGAATAAATAATGTCACCTGTTTTCTTATGTAACTGTATTTTGTCTGGTACACTAATCTTGTCCAGTCTTACCTCCATTTCTAACATCTTCTTATCGCTTACCATGGCCAATTTAAAAGTATTTCTTTCTATGTCCCTGGTAGAAAACAAGGAAGTTTTTGGATTGTTTAAACTCCTCACTCGTGGGAGTAGATTCCTTGTCTCTTCTAGGGATTGATTTCACTTCTCCACATAAGTGGCCATGAGCTCCTCTTTGGACTTGAAAACTGGGCTTGATTCTGAATTGTCTATACCTTTAAAAGAAAACTATTTCACTTGTACATCTTTTGTTGGAACTAAAGTAAATCTTTTTGGATTATCTGAAATAAATTCACTCAAAGCTTTATCATCTTGAAACAACCTGGCCTTTTTATGTGAATCATCCTCATCCACTTCCATGCTTTCAACTTCAGAAAGACTACTTTTAACCAAAATATTAGGACCCTCTGTTACTGGAGATATTACAATTGGTGTAGTACTTGCATTTTCATCAGATCTTGCAATTTCCATAAAATGAAATAAATTGGCTATCTTGGCTAGACCTTCAACGACTTGGTGGTCAAAAGGCTTGTTTTTGTTTTCCTGCGTTCTCAGGGAAATCATATGATGGGTATCATAATTTACCCTTTCCTCCTTTTGAAATTCCATGTTGTCTAACAATTTTTCTATAAACACCAAAGCACCTTTAATTTTGAAAATAAAAGAACCAACTTTGAGAGGGAACTTGATATTTGAATATTTATTAAAGGCGCCAAAGTGTTCTTCTTTAGAATGCAATCTTTGTCTCACAAACTCTAATGCAAAAATTCTGGGAGTAAGGAAAGCAAGTAACCTATATGGTTCTCTAGTAAAACCATATATTCTTAAAACAATGGAATCTTTATACAGAAACCAATCCCCGACTCTATCCTAAGGTGAGGATTGCATCATGTTTTTCATTTCTTCTAATACCCGGGGTAACATCTCATCAAATAACATCTTGTATATTTCGAACATGATAGAATTGGAAAATTCAAACATGTTGATTTGCTTGGGAAAATTTGTAGAGAACATGGTGCTTAAAAATTGCAACTCGCTGATGTTCGAACACAGCAACATGTTCAGTAAATAAGTCTGAAACTTGAAGAGCCTAACTTTTGGAAACTCACTCAATTGAAGATGTATAGCCTCTTCCAAGTACTCGTCTAAACTGAGTACATGAATTGACTGACACTCAAAACGCAATGAACTGATTTTTAACAAGAAACCTAAGATGACTTCATTTACATGACAATCATCATCTAGACCCAGGACTTGACAGAGTAAGGACATGACTAATTGAACTTCATCTCTGAAAATACAAACATGATATGGGGGGAAAATACCATCTAATGACTGACCCTCGTTTAATATGCTGGACAAGAATTTGTAGCAAATCTCAGTTCCACAATTTTTATACACTTCGGCTAGAATGGACTCATTTACAGGTTCACGACTCTTAGGGTAGTTACTGGGCAAGTTCAGATTTTCGCAGATGACCTTGGCATCAATTTTACATAGTATCCTAGACATGGGCTGACTGAAAATAACTCTCTGAGTAGAATAATAATTAACTACGCACCACTCTGCGAACTCGGGAAAATGCAGGGTTTGCTCAATAGCAAAATAATATAGAAATGATTTACAAGCATTAAGGACATCATTACCCTACGAATTGTATTGCCACAGTCTCTCTTTGCTAACTGATACACTTCCTATGGATAAGAAAGGGTCACATACTCCTATGTCCCAGTCAACCAGGTATTCCTCTCTATCATCCAAAATGCGACTAAACCCTTGCAAATCCTTTCCTTTGTCCATAATTCAGTCAACAATGGTAATTAGGTGGATGAATTTCGAGCGTTCGGGCCTTACCTGTTACTGTGACTCCGTGTATTCAAGATTGAATGCTGAGGTTGACGAGCACGCAGGTTCTTTTCATTTTTTTGGTGCCAATAAAAAATAATTCTTCAACAAGTCAACCTTTGTTTATATAGGACCCCACTTTGGAGGTTCCCCTTTAGTGGTTTCTGCCAAACAACTTTTGCTCGTAGAATGCACCACAAGTTGCCACATGTACTATGGTTTGCATTCCGCTACCACCTTTTGTCTCTATTCATCATGCAGCTTCTCGCTCTGGATCCATCAACGACCGTTGATATATTTCACCTTTATTTCCCAGCCGTCGGATGAAGCGACACGTACCCTATTTCGGTGAGCTCCTTTGTTTTATCAAATGTGCAAGTCTATAGGGTGGAGTTCACAACGACCGTAGATTTCATTGAACCAGATCATCAATCATTGTTATTCATGTCTTGTAGATCACCCCATGTATCCTTATCTTTCTCGCATCTTTATAAAGAGGACACATTACAAGCCTTCGATCTCCATCTCCTCGCTTTGCACCGTTGGATCCCGTGATAATTCGTCGTTTACTCACCCTTTGTCATACCTTATACCATAATATTTAACCAAAGCTTCACAAGCAACCATTATTTCCTTTTTATCATGGTCCCTTCGAGCCTCTGCTAGGTAGGGTTGTTAACAACTGGCTCCATCTGGGGATGATATCCTCCCTACGAGGTATCAAAGAACTCGTAGACCAGGTGCCTGTATTTAATCTTTCCTACTAACTTCCAGAAAAATTATCTTTGCTTTTTCATAGATATATTATTTTTATTTTTAGAAAGGAATGGAACGCCTTCTGAATCTTAGGGCCTTCACCGTGGGCTTCAAATACATTCGGCCTACCCTCCGTATTGACTTGCAAGGAAAATAAGTATTTACAGGCTATAATACAAAATATTTTCTCCTCCTTATGACAGGTAATGTTTAAGATACCTTCCATTGACAGGGTTACTATCCAGAGGAACCTCGTTTGGATATTCTAACTGAAATGCATTTTGTCCTCTGTATCCAGTAACAACATAAGGACACACCCACATGTGATCAAATTTCCCATGTTTGTCTTCTCTAGGAGCATCCCACTTCAGGACCAAATCATTAATCTGAAACTGTTCTTCTTTGATTCTCCTGTCAAAAGTATTTTTCATTTTTTCCTGATGTAACTGCACCTTGTCATAAGCCTTATTTCTTCATTCTTCCAACTCAATAATCTGATTTATCCTCCTTTGCATGTGATTTGGTTCTTCTTGCTGATCTTGAAAATACCTCATAACTGGAACACCTAACGATGCTGGAAAAACAACTTCAGTTCCATACACCAGCTGGAATGGGGACATGCTGATTGACCTTTTGGTACTAATCCTGTCAGCCCACAGAGCATACTTGAGCTTAGTGTGCCAGGACTTCTTATTATCTTCCAACAGCTTCGTGATGATCCTTACTAGGGTTTTATTTAAAGATTCAGCTAACCCATTTCCCTGCGGATAATAGACAGTTGAATGATTGAGACTTATATGATACTTGTGACAAAAATCAATCATTTTCTTGGATTTAAAAGCGGCCGCATTGTCTGTTACTATTCTTTTGGGGCATCTAAAATGAGCCAATATGTTTTCCTCAAGAAAGTCCATGATTACAGTTTCAGTGGCTCTTCTGGTTGGAATTGCTTCAATCAATTTTGTAAAATAATCCATAGCTGTCAGAATCCATTTGTGTTGTCTTGACGAATTGAGGTTTATCTCGCCAATAAAATCCAAATCCCACTGTTGGAAAGGAGCTTCTATTTTTATTTGATTTAAAGGAAGAGGAAGTACCTTTCTCTTACCATCAAAAATTTGGCATTTATGACACCTGCTGGTTTCTTTATACACATCTGAAAATAATGTTGGCCAATAATAACCTGCTCTTAGAATTTTGTTTGCAGTCACCTTCCAAGAGTGATGTTCTCCGCAATATTGCTTATGAAATTCTTTGGCTGTTTGTTGAGCTTCATTTTCTAAAAGATAGTTTAGTAATATTCCTCTGGGGTCTTTCCAATAAAGATATTTATTTATAATACAATATTTGGCAGCTTTCAATTTTATGGATCTCGCCCTTGACTTACTCAATCCTTCTGGTGCTTGTAGATTTTGAAGGACATAAACAATATCAAAATACCATGGAGATGCCACAAAATCAGCCACTACTTCCACTTCTGTATCCAACTGATTAACTCGGTGGGATAGGAAATTGATTTGTAAAGCCTCACAATTTGAATTAGCCATCATCATTGCTAATCCTTGTCCCTTAACTAGCTTAGTAGGTTTTATCTCTATGTCGTACTCCAGTAACGTAGCTATCCATTTTGCCCTTCTTCCTTCTGGGTCAGGTTGTGTCAAGATTCCTTTTACTACAGCCATTGGAACATGTGCAATTGTATGTGAATTCAGAATATATACTCTGAAATCCTTCAATGCTTTGACTAAAGCATATGCTTGCCTCTCCATGATGTCATATTTTAATTCTCCATCTCTCAACATCTTTCTAAATAATGCTATGGGTTGTTCCAAGTTCTCATCATTCTTCTGCAATAAAACTGCAGCTATAGTATATTCTGAAGCATATGGAAATACTGAGAAATATTTGGTAAAATCTGGGCTCACCAACACAGGAGCATCTAATATTGCTTTCTTAATTTCCCAAAAAGACTTTCTAGCTTCAGCATTCCATTTCACCTCATGACCCTTCTTCAACATATTTGTGATATTCATTAAGATCTCAGCAAAATTTTGCACAAACCTTCTTAAAAAATTCACTTGCCCCAAGAAAGATTGTATTTCCTTTTTACTCCTGGGTTCACCTACTTTCAAAATTGCACTCACCCTTTCAGGATCAATTTTTATTCTGTCCTTGGATATTATATGGCCCAACAACTTTCCTTCTTCCAATGCAAAATTGGATTTCTTCGGATTCAATGATATACCAAACTTTCTACACTTCATGAAAACTTTCTCTAAATGATGTAAATGTTCTCTGTCAGATTTTGAATAGACTGTAATATCATCCATGTAGATTACCACAAAATTCCCAATTTCTCCTGCAAAAGCAATGTCCATAGCTCACCGGAAAGTAGCTCCTGCATTCATTAGGCCAAAAGGCATCTTTGCATACATAAAGGTGCCCTAGGGTGTAGTAAATGCAGGTTTCTCTTGATCTTCAAGTAATACTTTGATCTGATTATAGCCCGAAAATCCGTCCAACATTGAAATTCTCTCAGCTTTGACTACTTTTTGCAAAATACGATCCATCTTTGACAAAGGATAATTTTATTTCATAGAAACTTTATTTAAATTTCAGAAATCTACACATAGACTGATTTCTGCATTTTTCTTTCTAACAGGAACCAAATTTGCAACCCACTTTGAAAATCTTAGAGTTACAATGATCTTGGCATCAAATAACTTCTTAATTTCCTTCTCAATAATAGGAAGCAACTTAGGGTTTATCCTTCTGATATTTTGTTTGAAAGGTTTCTCCCCAGGCTTTATAGGAATAGTATGTTGTATGATAGAGGTATCATATTCCTTAAGGTCTTCATAACTCCAAGCGAAGACATCTGTATACTTTTTCATTAAATTCACATGTTCTTCTTTTTATTTTCCAGGCAATTTCTTGGATACCTTTATAATCTTAGGACTCTCTTCAGTGCCAATATTCCTATCCTCAACAGCATTCTCAACAGGCTTTACTTTAGGATTCTTAGCCACATCATTCTGATCAAAATTTTTTTCCAAAGGAATCAAACCCCTCGGTATGAAATTATTTTTTAATTGAATAATATCCTTACCTCCTAGGGTTCCCTTCAAATTTTCAGCACAATTCCCCTCTTTCTCAAGTTCTTCATTATCTTGAATATTCTCGTCATTGTCATTTTCGGTGTCAATAGGAGTGTTCAAAAATTCTCCTGAGAGTTCCAAGAACCTTCTGATTTGCATGTCATCTTCAAATACTTGCCAATATTTAGAATTACCAGGAATAGACGGTCTATTCACAATTTCCACCTGGTATTCCCTCTGACCAGCAACGGGGGTTTCAAATTTTCCAGCAGCCACAGCTAAAGAATCAGCCACCAAATTTTCATGTCCGAGAATTACCTGAATTGTATGCTCTGTAAAAAAGTTACGAAACATATCCCATACTTCGTTCCTATAAGCCCTCATCTAGGGATGCCTGGTTTGATAGCTATCATTTACTTGATTTATCACCTACTCTGATTCTCCTAAGACTTTTATTCTTTGAGCTCCCAAATATTTCAAAGCATGCAATCCCAATAATAAAGTTTCATATTCTACCACATTATTTGTGCATTCAAATGTTAATTTATATGACAAACCTTTGAAATACCGAATAGGAGAAATTATATACACACCGGCTCCAACACCTATTTTTGTAGTCGATCCATCAAAATACATAATCCACTGGCCTTCCCTTTTTTGTTTCGCCTCCAAAGCATCCTGTTCTATCACTTCCTTTTCCTTATCTTCCTCAGACTTCTTGCACGATGCTTCTTCTAAATCATGTGGGACAGCATCATTAAAGAAAATAGAAGACCCCAAATCAGTATCAACAGCATATATGTGATGAATTTTAGGTTTATCTTGACTGCTTACTACATAAGGAGTTATTTTTTCACTATATAACCTTCTTCTCCCATATCGAACATGAATTGTAGCATATGACATATCCATTTGTAAACTACCTTTCAACTTGGAAGTCCAAGATCTTGAAAACAATACCCCAAACTTAGGTGGAATATCTGCCACTACCACATCCATGACTATAGTTTTAGATGGTAATTTATTCAGAGTCACTACCATGTCTTTGATCAAACCAAGGCATTTTACTCTTTTAGAATCAAATGAATACAAATCTTTATAGGGTCTTGTTACTTCCAATCCCAAACTTTCAACCATTCCCTTCGGCATTAAATTATGTGATGCTCCTGAGTCTAACATAGCATTATGGACCACCTTATCATGCACATTCAGACTCAAATAAAAAGGAGGGACTTCTTCATTTTCTAAATTTTCAATCTTTGGTCCAAATGGAATAGTAGGATTATCATCATTCAACTCTAAAATATCAGATTGCCATTCTCCTTGACCTTTGACCATTTTTGTTATAATGTCTCTATATTCATTTTTTTCTCAACAACTCGTTAAACGGAACATAAATTTTAACTTTGAAAGCTCATTTTGCAAATTAAAACCGGAAACAACCCTTTCTACATCAATTGGGGCCACTTGCTTTATTCTTTCATTTCTTTGTATCTCATTTTCAGCTTCTTTATTTACAAGAGACTCTTTTTGCACTTCTTTTCCCTTTTCTACATTTAGGGAACTCGTGGAAGGTTGATTTGGATTTGCCTTCCCCTTATTTATAAAAACTTCCCTATTTCTCAATCTGATTTTCCTCTGCACATCATCCATAGCATGTAAATAACCCCTTTGATACTGCTCTGTCTCCCTTTCAAATTATTCATCCCCACCTTTCTGTTCAAACATATTATGCTCTTCTTCAGTAAGATATATCTCTAAATCCAATTCTCCAAAAAGATGAATTTCATTCTCAGTAGGGTATTCCTCATCAGCAACATAATTTTCAGGGAACGGTGGTCGAATTGGCTGTTCTTCTGGGTTTCTTGGGTTTCTTATGTCTCTTTGCTTGTTTTGTGGAAGAACAGGAAGATTTGGTCTTCTAAAATTGGGGTTCCTGATTTGAGGGTCGGCTTGTTCTATGTTGAACCCCCTATTATCCATAGTTAATATGTCCATCAAATTTTCCACAGTTTTCAACATCATTTCAAATTTGACGTCATTGGTAGAAGAAGAGGCAGAAGGCAAATTTTCATCCTTTTTCCTTCTATCAATATCTCTATGCTTCATTTTTCCACTCGCCATCATATTTGCTTCTACTTCCAAAGAATCTATAAACATTGCAGCAAGGGTTGCCGATTTCGTTTCTCTTAATGAAAATGGAAAATCATTGTCAAAGGATCCAACATAATGTAATTTGGCAGTAGCCATAGAAGGTTTTCTATCTTCCGGAATGGAATTATAGACCCTCGTGAACCGGCTGGAGAATTCATGGACAGATTCAAAACCTCCTTTTTTGAGACTATTATACGGAGGCAAGAGTTGCAGAGGATTCTGTTTATCATCCCACCTATCTAGAAATGCATTCTGGAAAGCCTGAAAATTCATTATGGATCCATCTGGCAAATCTTTAAACCATTTCTTTGCTTCACCTGACAAACTTTGAGCAAACAACTGCATTTTGACATCTGGATAATCAACTTCTTCTAAGTCAATGAAATCTTCAAACTTGGCAACATGCTGCTTCATGGGTATGTCACCTTCTCCATCAAATAAATAAATTCATTGGGAATAATTCTGAGGGAGGTCATGTAATAAAGCAGGTAAGCGCAAGGGAGCAAATCTGGCTGCCATGGGTCTAGGTGGGTTCGAGGGAACTGAAGATTTTTTAGTATTTTGAACAGCAAAGGTTTCAGCTTTTGTAGTCTGTTATAAATCTCTCCAGAGGGAATCCAACAAATAAGACTCTAATCTACGAGAATTAAACTCAGTATTCTTAAGATCTGACTTAGATTTGGTTTTCAACAAACTTTTTCCAACGTTAACTTCCCATTCTGGATCAATAGGGGAATCTTGAGAAGATGATGCACCAAACAAAGGAAAACCTATCTTTTCTTTATCTTTTCTCTTAAATAACTTTTTCAGATCTTCCAAACTTTTCAAGACTTTGGTATCAGAGTTACCTCGTGTGTGTCTTCTCGAAGCTAGAATGACTCCTTAGGTTCTAAAAAAGTTTTACAATGGAATCGCCATGGAAAATATACAACCTTTCTACTGGTAAAAATTCTTGTTTGCCCACAGAAATCTTCTTCAACTTTGTCATTCTCCCCAGGGTAGATGTGCACTTTCGTTCCTCGACAACGGCACCAATTTGTTAGCACTCAGAATGTACCTAGGTTGTAAAAGATAAATTCCAAGGAAACAACAAAACCACTTTTATAAATAAACTGGCTTTTCTTTCCGGAGAAGGATCTCTCAAATACAAATTTAACAAGGCCAGATATAATTCAACACTTAAAAATTGTATAAATAGTTGAAACAACAAGTAACCATTGGGAAATGGAGCCGCATATACATAAATATATCACAAAGACATATGCATGAGATTTTGTCAAAGGAAAGATAACCATTCCATCACGGTCATTCATTTAGTTCAGGTGAAACAGAAGAGACAATGAACAACCCATTAATACAGAGCATCAAAGATGAGTTCTATATTAACTTTAGTAGAAAAATGTATAAAATATATGAAACGATGATTAGAGCATAAACACTATGAATTCCAACCATCCAACACTGTGTTTTCAGATATGAAGAAAAACAGAATGAAGTGTTACACTGGAAAAAACAATCACAAAAGAAAAGAAAAACGGACTATAATGTAAATGACATAGGAATATCTGATAAATCTTATGAATTCACTTTGTTATTCAAAAAATATATGTCTTCAGAAGAAACAGTCAACAACCAGATGGGTTCCAACCCCCATCGTATAAGATAGATGCACTTATACACATAAAATCATTTCATCTTCCAAGAAGATTTATAATTGAATAACTGAATAATCAAAGTCTTGTAACTATATTCCTAACTCCTAGGAATAAACTACTAGCTTCGATCCTAACAGATCATCAAGTTAAAATCAACTCAGTAACATGGTCTCGTCCAAGCAGCTCCTCAGCGCGCAACACCTGTCTTCATGAATGAAGGATATATTTCGTTTTTCCAAATCTTTCTATGGATCTCCATTGCTCCGCACTTGGAATATCATATTCGATCATCTCGTGAATAGACACCTCTAGCTCCATGTAAGCTTCATAAGAAACATTAGGCAACTTTCCCCTGATGATTAGGAATTTCTGTAGTATCTCAAAATCTTCCGTCAGCTTATCCACAATGAATTTCCCTGTTAGCCCCTTTTCCAGATCGTCAAATTTGGAATGATCCATGTGTCTTTGTACCAGCAGGTTGTGATAGTGGTCTTGAGAAAACATTCATCCCTCTTCATCCCAAAATTAAGGAAGTCCGTCTTCGAACAGTTCTTTGAAATCCTGTTTGAAATCATTAACCTGTGAGATCATTTCATCCGCTTTGTCTTGGACTGCCTTCATTAGATGATGCTTATGGTAAAAATTTTGGCCCACAATACCATTGTTATCCTGTCCTTTACACCTATATCATGCAACTTTTTGTATGTTAATGAATTTAAGAAGTTTAACGCATTCTGGGCTGTGGAAAGGGGTTTCCTATCCATATTTTCGTTTACTAATTTCAGTCTCTGATTGGCTAGATTGATCAATATGCTTTGATCATCAATGAAATTTAAATAGTGCCTGAATTTAGTAATTTCTATGGATAATGTATCCCAAATTATGTGCTTTTCTCCCTGGAGAGGACCCTTCCCGATGTTTCTTTCCTTCAATTCATTAAATTTCTTTTGTAGCTGATTTCTATCTTGCAATATTTTATTTTTATTTTCAGTAACTTTGGCAAGCTCGAATTTGACTTTTTCATTTTCTACCTTTAATTCTATGATTTCTTCATCTTTCAGACTGACCTGGGACATAGGAACTAATAAGTCTTCTGCAGAAAAATCATTTAATGGTTTCTCAATATTCACAATGAATAGGTCTTCATCAGTGGGAGTTTGGCTCATCAACTCCTCCATAATCTCTTTTTCATCGATTTGGTCCTTTTTTAGCAGGGAGATTTGGGCTATTAGCTCATTCCACTCTATTTCCCATTTGTCTTTTTCTTCTTGTAATTTGACAGCTTTTCCTTTATGCTCCATCATCTCCTGGTGAATCTTGTCCTTCTCTTCTTGTAATGCCAATAATTCGGACGATTGAACATGTTCTGTACTTGGGATCTTCAACCTTTTCTTCAAAACTTGGAGGGCGTTGTCCTTTTATTCCAGAAGTCTTTTGTTTGCCTGGGTGTTATTTCTTTCATTTCCTGAGCTGATGATGTTTGCTTGTAGCTTTTCAATTTGAATAGCATTGGCCTTATTTTAAAATTTCTCATGTTTTAGCTGAACTTCTAACTTGTCTACCAAAATTTGTAACTTATTAACTCTCATCGTAGCATGCAATAAATCTGAATAAATAATGTCACCTGTTTGCTTATGTAACTGTATTTTGTCTGGTACACTAATCTTGTCCAGTCTTACCTCCATTTCTGACATCTTCTTATCACTTACCATGGCCAATTTAAAAGTATTTCTTTCTATGTCCCTGGTAGAAAACAAGGAAGTTTTTGGATTGTTTAAACTCCTCACTCGCAGGAGTAGATTCCTTGTCTCTTCTAGGGATTGATTTCGCTTCTCCACATAACTGGCCATGAGCTCCTCTTTGGACTTGAAAGCTGGGCTTGATTCTGAATTGTCTATACCTTTAAAAGAAAATTGTTTCACTTGTACAACTTTTGTTGGAACTAAAGTAACTCTTTTTGGATCATCTGAAATAACTTCACTCAAAGCTTTATCATCTTGAAACAACCTAGCCTTTTTATGTGAATCATCCTCATCCACTTCCATGCTTTCAACTTCAAAAAGACTCCTTTTAACCAAAATATTAGGACCCTTTGTTACTGGAGATATTGCAATTGGTGTAGTACTTGCATTTTCATCAGATCTTGGAATTTCCATAAAATGAAATAAATTGGCTTCCTCTCCTAGACCTTCAACGACTTGGTGGTCAAAAGGCTTGTTTTTGTTTGCCTTCTTTCTTAAGGAAATCATATGACGTGGATCATAATTTACCCTTTGCTCCTTTCGAAATTCCATGCTGTTTAACAATTTTTCTATAAACACCAGAGCACCTTTACTTTTGAAAATAAAAGAACCAACTTTGAGAGGGAACTTGATATTTGAAGATTTCTTAAAGGCCCCAAAGTGTTCTTCTTCAGAATGCAATCTTTGTCTCATAAACTCTAATGCAAAAATTTTTGGAGTAAGGAAAGCAGGTAACCTATATGGTTCTCTAGTAAAACCATATATTATTAAAACAGTGGAATCTTTATATAGAAACCAATCCCCGACTCAATCCTCAGGTGAGGATTACATCATGTTTTTCATTTCTTCTAATACCCAGGGTAACATCTCATCAAATAACATCTTGTATATTTCGGACATGATAGAATTGGAAAATTCAAACATGTTGATTTGCTTGGGAAAATCTGTAGAGAACATGGTACTTAAAAACTGCAACTCGGTGACGTTCGAACACAGCAACATGTTCAGTAAATAAGTCTGAAACTTGAAGAACCTAACTTTTGGAAACTCACTCAATTGAAGATGTATAGTCTCTGCCAAGTACTCGTCTAAACTAAGTACATGAACTGACTGACACTCAGAACTCAATGAACTGATTTTTAACAGGAAACCTAAGATGACTTCATTTACGTGACAATGATCATCTAGACCCGGGACTTGACAAACTAAGGACATGACTAATTGAACTTCATCTCTGAAAATACGAACATGATATGGGGGAAAAATACCATCTAATGACTGACCCTTGTTTAAGATGCTGGACAAGAATTTGCAGCGAATCTCAGTTCCACAATTTTTATACACTTTGGCTAGAATGGACTCATTTACAGGTTCACGACTCTCAGGGTAGTTACTGGGCAAGTTCATATTTTCGCGGATGACCTTGTCATGAATTTTACATAGTATCCTAGACATGGACTGACTGACAATAACTCTCAGAGAAGAAGAATAATTAACTGTGCACCACTCTGTGAACTCAAGAAAATCCAAGGTTTGCTCAACAGCAAAATAATATAGAAATGATTTACAAGCATTAAGGACATCATTACCCTGCGAATTGTATTGCCACAGTATCTCTTTGCTAACTGATACACTTCCTATGGACAAAAAAAGGGCCACTTACTCCTCTGTCCCTGTCAACCAAGTATTCCTCTCTATCGTCCAAAATGTGACTAAACCCTTGCAAATCCTTTCCTTTGTCCATAATTTAGTCAACAATGGTAATTAGGTGGATGAATTTCAGGCGTTCGTCCCTTACCTATTACTGTGACTGCGTGTATTCAAGATTGACTGCTGATGTTGACAAGCACGTAGGTCCTTTTCATTCATCTGATGCTAATAAAAAATAATTCTTCAACAAGTCAACCTTTGTTTATATAGGACCCCACTCCAGAGGTTCCCCTTTAGTGGTTTTTGCCAAACCACTTTTGCTAGAGGAATGCACCACAAGTTGCCGCATGTACTGTGGTTTGCATTCTGCTACCACCTTTTGTCTCTATTCACCATGCAGCTTCCCGCTCCAGATCCATCAACGACCATTGATATATTTTTCCTTTATTTCCCAGCCGTTGGATGAAGCGACACGTACCCTATTCCGGAAAGCTCCTTTGTTTTATCAAATGTGCAAGTCTACAGGGCGGAGTTCACAACGACTATAGATTTCATCGAACCAGATCATCAGTCGTTGATCTTCACATCTCGTTGATCACCCCGTATATCCTTATCTTTCTCGCATCTTTATAAAGCAAACACATTACAAGCCTTCGATCTCTGTCTCCTCGCTTTGCACCATTGGATTCCATGATAATTCGTCGTTTACTCACCCTTTGTCATACCTTATACCATAATATTTAACCAAATCTTGAAAAGAAACCATTATTTCCTTTTTATCATGGTCCCTTTGAGCCTCTACTAGGTAGGGTTGTTAACACACTCGACTCATCGTGATCTCCCTGAGCAACGGCCCAGACAGGTTTTACCCTGTCCGACATAACCCACAAAGCGGATGAAGTCTCACCCGAGATGTTGGAGGGAGGGATGATGGAACCAAGTTTCCATAGAATAGAAGAGGACTATGGGAGTCAACAATTCATTAATTTATCATATCAGCTAATTACTTAATCATCAATAGAACCATTTATTATTGATCGCATATCACATAACTAACCATGTTCTTACACAAACAAATCTAGAAAAATAACATCATTCATAAGTAGTAAGAATTGCATCAGAGATCCATGTCGCACACATTCACCATTGGATTGCAGAAACATAAAAATAGAAAGAGACAAAAAGGTAACAATATTCAGATCAACCCTTGTCTTTTCATATTACTTCTGCGCAATCAATCACAAATCCAAAAACATACAACAATTCAATTCTGAATCTAGGATTCTCTATGATGAACATGATCATAATGATTATTTCCATCCTTACATTCACAATTCTTCTTCTATTTATAGGCACATGCCTTTACATTCATGGTCCACTTCTAACTAACTCCTAACTGATTCTACCGACTAATGATCAATATCCACAAAATATGGTCCAAAATACAAAAAGTGACACAAAATATTCAAAAGTAGTCTATCTTCTACCTTGCACGCTATGTTCATCTTGTGTGGTGTCTTTCGAGTTTGCACTTGTGCGGTGTCGTCAACCCCTTTCCAACAGGACCCCAACACAATATTGTGGCTCGCCCTTGAGCCACGTTAGTTAGACATGGTGTACTAGTTAATTTTTATCTTGAAGTCATCGTACTGCTGAGAAATTTTTGATACCTGCGTTTTGATTCTCTCAGCAAGGTCCTGAAATCCAAGCAAATCTCGGTTTAATGGGTGCTCCACCATTTTTTCATTTACTGCATGCTTATCATCCTTCACATCCTGCAGCGCAACAACTGATTTTACCGACAGTTGGGCTCTAATTTCTTGGAACTCGTTGAGCTGGTCATTGCATTTCTACTATCGCTCCTGTGCTTTTCCAACTCATTGTTGTAGCCCCTTTAATTCTGTGGATTGGAGAATTGAAACAAGTGGTGGCATTGTCCTCAATTCCGTCTTCAGAGTTACCAACTGGTTCTCGACTTCCTGCAATTTTTTTGTAAGTTGCTCTAACTGTTCATCTTGAATGACACTACCCCAAAATTTTGTCATCACATCAGTAATCTTCTTGGCATCTTGCTCAATTTATTTGAACTGTCCTGCGATCTCCTCGATGGAACCCGTTCATGCCGCAACTTTCTATGGTGGTGTATTTGGGTAGACCATAGCATTCAACAGGCTGCTATCCAGCTAGAGCTACATGATGACTTCTCCAAGTTGCTTTTCCTTTGCACTTGCATCCATCTCTGTCATGCTTTCATGGATGTAATGGAATGCATCCGTAATGGCCTCTTCTACCTGACCCCAACTAGCAAAAATTTTTGCCTTTTCAATAACAAGGCGGCTAGTTTATTTCTTCAGTTCTGTTATGTCTTCTGCAGTTTTTGTCTTGAGCTCCTCTTGTGCTTTCTTTAGTGCCACAATTTCCTACGCTTTGTTGACCGTTAGTGTTTCATTTTCGTAGCGCAATTCCTATACTTCTTTCCACAGCGTCTCCTCTTCTTCATGCAACTGTAGGTACTGGCTGCTGATCTCCTTCTGACGATCGGCCAACTCCTGGTTGGTGACCCACTGTATGTGGAATAAGGTCTGGGTGGTCAACTTGTTGATGTCCACTGCAATGCTCTGTAGCTGATGTAGTAAGGATTTCACATCTTCTCGTACAATGTCGATTGCAGTTGGTAAAACCTAAACGTTCCTGGCCTGTGGCTCAGTGCTAATCGACGCATAATCCTGCATAGCTACGCTCTTTAGTGCTCTTCATGAAACAACATCACATATAGAATATAACTTGGTTTGTACCTCAACAAATCCTTCCTGGGAATAATTTTGCATCTCTTTTGCTGCAGTATCAAATGATTCAGTGACAGCCTGAATAAGCCACTGTAGTTGTGCCTCCATCATAGATCTGGTACTACTACTTGCATCCTGCTCCATGCGCTGCTTCATCCTTATTTTCTTAAGGATGCATCATTCCTCTGGGTCAATTGGATTATCTGTCAATGACTTGCCATCAGATTCATGGTGACTCTTTTAGTCAACTCTTCGTACAGGATCATCGAGTGCATCTTCTAGTGGTGCTGCTAATACTTCACTTGCGCTAACCGGCTCCTACCATGTTACAAGCCAGTCATCAATCACCACCTTTAATTCCTCATCCTTTATGTAACGTCCTTGACCCTCCAACCAGCGAAGAGGACGCTACCATAACATTAACATGTGGTCTAAAAGCCCCATGAAGTTGAACATACCTAAAAATTTAAATGCTTGAACATAAAACATGCACAGATACATAATTATTCATCATACAACGGAAGAAAACATACGTTCATTCTAACATTCAACATGTTCATCATCATCCATTAGACAATAATATAAGTGCAGAGACGAAATGGTCAAGAATTCTTATCTTATAAAGAGCTCATCCCACAACTAGCTACATCACTGTAATGTTCCACCCAACCATATGCCATCGTGCTACTTAATCTCTCAGCAGCGTTAACACCCTCAAGCTGGGCATGATTCCCAAAGGAATAAGGAACAAACAGGCTTACACATAGCCAAGGATACACAACACAACAAATCAGTCAATCCAACACAGTTGGGTTTGTCAGGCCATCAAGGAGCCGGGAAAAGGATAATTGCTAAGCTGGTGAGAGATTAAGGAGCATGCTAGCCTATGGTTGGGTGGAATGTTGCAGTGATGTAGCTGGTTGTGGGATGAGATCTTTATAAGATAAGCATTCTTGACCATTTCATCTCTGCACTTATATTATTGTCTAATGAATGATGATGAACATGTTGAATGCTAGAATGAACATATGTTTGCTTCCACTGTATGATGAATAATTATGTATTTGTGCATGTTTTATGTTCAAGCATTTAAATTTTTAGTTATGTTCAACTTCATGGGGATTTTATCCCACATGTTAATGTTATGGCAGCATCCTCTTCGCTGGTTAGAGGGTCGGGGACATTACAATATGGTATCAGAGCTCTGGTTGCAGCATGGGCCTGAATGGGCCGTGAATATGCAGTGACAGAGCTTATGTTGTAGCATTTGGGCCTCAGAGGGCCATGAAAGATTAGTTAGCAAAGGTAGGTTTCCTACTACCCAGAAGAAACCAGGAGAAAATGGGTGAATGACAGGAAAATTCAAAAAAAAATTAAGTGCCAGAAATGTCGGCTCATCGGAAAACTTAGTGAGAAGTTTTTTTGATGCAGTGGAAGAGCTAGTCTAAGGCTCACCCTATGAGGGACATACAGCTTTGGTTTTGGAAAATTCTCTATGTGTTTGGCCATCAACACATCAAAAAAATTAGACAGATGAACCTCTGATGCAGACCAGAAGGAGAAAATTAGTCGATTTGATCGGCAGAGATATGAGGACAAAAGTGCCGAAACATCGGCTCTGTATGGTTAAAGGTCGCTAATACGATGGAGAAAAATAGTTGATTAGATCGATGACATATAGGAGAATATGGAGCCGATGTATTCGGTGGAAGATAAGGGAATATTTCACTGAAAGGTAGTTAAACGGATCGGCGAAAGATAGACAAAGAGACCGCCAAAACACCGGCGGAGAAAAAGACAAGAGAATTTTTTTGGAAAATTTTTCTAAGTCATGAAATCATCGGCGATTGGTGATGATTAGTTGATCGAATTTTTGATGCTTAGATGATTAATTTGCTGATGAAACGTTGACGGAGGGAAGATAAAATTTCGACGATAATTAGTTGAATTCATCGCCGATGGTTAGACGATGGAACCGTCGATGAACTACGTCGGATAAAATTAGTTGATTGGGCGTCCATCGTTGTGGCTAGCTAGTTGACTATCCTTCTGATGGATAGAGTCCCCAACTGCCGATGCCACAGAGGAAAATCATTCCGATAGCCGATGCAGCCGAAAAATTTCCAAAATTTTTCTAAGGCATGAGATCATCGGTGATCGAAAAAGTTTAGTTGTTGGGATCACCGATGACTAGAAGATGCAGTTGCCGATGAATAGAGGATGAAGCTGCCGAGTTCTAGTTAAGTGGATCAGTGAAAATTAGTTGAAGGAAGAGCTGATGCAAAGAAGAAAAGTAAACTTTCAAAAAAAATTCTAAGTGTCGAACCCATCGGTGATCGGCGGATGTTAGTTGATGAGACCGTCGATGCCACAGTAATTAGTCCTTTCAACAGCCGATGGAGTATTGGGGTCTGCAAAAACCATAGTAGAATCACCTCTCATTGTTGTGGCTACTTAGAAGACTAACCGCCTGATGTTAGCACACCCAAGTGCCAATACTGCGGAAACTACAGTTGTTGAAACCGCCGATGCGGCGGACAAGGAAAGATGATTTTTCCGGAAAGAAAATTTTCTGAAAAATTAATCCAAGTACCAGAGACATCGACAAAACTTAGTTGTTTGGATCGCCGAAGCACTGGAAAAATTTTGGCAAAGTTTAGAGGATCAGACCGTTGATGGAAGTCAACGAAAAATATTAGAATATTGGAGCGTCGATCGGAAAAATTAGTTGTTCGTGAGTCCGTCGTTGCGGCTGTTTAATGGCATATCCTCCCAATGGACAGTTGTTCTGACCATCGATCGAATAATTATAGTTGAAGGTACCATCGATAGGAAAATATTAACAGTTGATGAACCACTGTTGTAGAATCCTATAGAACTAGCCATCCGATGAGTAGAGGATCCAATCGCCGATAAATGACTCAGACGCTTAGATGGCTAAATATCCGAAACAACAGAAAATGTTAGTTGTTTGACCATCGATGAATAGTCCTTGGCATCACCGATGCAGATCAGAAGCTTAGACCACTATAGGTACAACACGTTGGAAGGAAATAGGTGAACAAACCATCGATGGGCAGTGAAGGAAATTAGACGTTTTGATCGCTGAAACATTGGAAAGATAGTGGGGAAGAGACCCGATAAGGAGAAAGAAATTTTGGGTTTTCCAAAGTGGAATTTTTCTCAGCACATTCCAACTGTTTTTTAGTGGATTTTCAGCAGAATGCCAATGGACTGCAAACCTGAAAAGGAAGAAAATTCCAGGTGGTTGAGGTTGACATTTCAGACTATAATACATTTGCTAAAAAACATAATTTTTGAAGTGGTGTGGTTTTCACACCTGAGGTCAGAATAAGGCATGTGGATAGGAATTGGAAAGCTTATCGAGCAGGGAACAAGGGAGAGTCACCAGGATTTGAATGTGGAGTAGAAAAGTGTTAGTGATTGCTTGAAAGAGAAATGTGCTCCTGTCAATATGGACAAATCTAGGAATTGCATGCCTAGAGGTAGCAAGACCATGAATTTAGACCAGCTGTTGTGTGGAAGGGGAGTTCCATGCAAAGATGAGGGACTTGAAAAGGGAAATTTCCTTAAACCCTATCTTGCTAAATATGATTACAAGTTTTATACATGAAATGTATGAGGATATGCCTTGTATGGATAAGATATTACATGTTTGTAAGAATAGTGAGAATTATACATTTATAATGAGCCACTAATGATAATTATTGCATTAATGTTGGCATTAGTGGAAAAACCAATGACAACATGGACATGGCTGAATACGTTACTGATTTTGATGAAGGTGACTAGAAACCCTATGGAGAAAGGGATAAGACAACATGTCCAGAGTCAAAATTTGGTGAGCACTTTTGCAATCTCCTGCAAGAGACCGACCAAAATGGTAATGTGAAGGGTGTAAGTAGGACCATGAAGGTAAGGGTTCAATTATGACAATTGCATGGAGTGGTAAAAGAAAGGGATCTCATACCATGTGGGTATTTAAAATTTAGGATGCATTCATACAAAAATGTGTCATGCCTGTATGTGTTATTATGAATAACTAATGGCTGAAATGATGAATTGATGACAATTCTGGAACCATTTCAAGAGCTGATGTGAATTCAGGATAGTAAGTACATGAAGAAGGTAGTCATGATCAATTGACTACCAGAAATTCCCTATGAAAGGGTTTCAGGTAGATTTCCTGGTGCATGGAAATGTGAGTAAGACCATGACAAAGGTTGGAATCTACCATGTTAAAAAGCCAAACCTCATGAGAAGAGTCTCATGGTTGTAAAAATAGTTTGTATGCAGAATGAGTTGTCAATTTGGGCTTGTAAATTTCAGAATTGAGAAATTGCTGACAACTACTAATCACTGTTGGCTTTCATAGAACTGTGTCAGGAGGACGTGTCGTAAGTAGATGTTCATGTTATGACAATAAGCATAAAAGTATAATGGGAATAGTGGTGCTACTTACAAGAAACCAACAAATGAGGATCACCTCATTGCTAAGCAAATCAATTTCTGGAGTAGACAGAGTTGCAAATTCATATTGAATTTAATTACTAATGCCATTGCTTGGTTATGGAACAATCAAATTTGGATTTTATTAGTAGATACTGATTGAATGTTTGGCTACTTGATGAATGTACCATGGGTACACACTGCAGGAAGAGCATGTGTGATAGCCTGCAGGGGCCAAACTTCATGGGAAAGGGTTTCCCTATCTTGGAAATGGGTTTTGGGTTAAACTCCATTGGGTATTTTGGAAATTTCCCATCTACACTGCATGTTTGGTAAGCAACATGAGTGATATGGTATAGATCATGTCAGCAAGACATGTGTGGATATGGAATGTGAAAGGAGTTGGGATGGAAAACCGAGGGACTGTCAACTCAGAGAAGCGAGCCCCCATTCTTCCTTGACGAAGGAATACTGCATCATCAAATGGATAAGTGTTATGTGACCCTAGCTAAGAATATGAATGTCAAATTGTTAAAATTACATATGCAAAGCATGTTTTGATTTTATTATGACCGATTGCTTGAGTATGAATAGGGCCTACATGGCACACACCGGAAAAGGGTGCACACTTTCCCGATGTCGAGTCATGAAAGGGTTTTCAATATTGATTACACCCTAAGGAGTGGACGCACTCGTGGTGTCTCAATACTTGATAGAGAATGATATGAAACATGATTACAGTTTTTAGAGCAATAACACTGATGAGTTTGCTTGTATTTCTTATGTTGTCAGGCTAAACAGTTGCAGTCTGGTGTTGCACTCTAAAGAGAAAAGGGTAAATGGTTGTTACAGTATTGGCTTGGTTTCCTACAACTTGATAAACTCAACTGTGTATTGGCTTGGATGGACAGTTTGATAAACCCAACTGTAGGTTGGCTTGACTATGCTTCATATGTATAAAAGGATGTGGTGAAGATGTCACCGAAATAGGGCTGTTATATGCCTAGGGATCTATAGTAGATCCTGGACCTGGAAATGGTCATTTATTGTTGATATAAGTGCATGGTTGATATAAGTGTATTGTTGATATAAGTGCATGGCCTGATAAACCCAACTATGTTGGCTTGGATTTGTTACTTCCTAGTTGGCATGAAGGTGTATTAGTTGGACATTAATTATTTGGTGTTGAGGAGCAGCCTGTGTGCTGACCTAACACCCAAGTCCATAGGCAATCCCAAGGCTTGCAAATCGAAGTAGAATCCTGTGGACCAACGAGGAAATGCACAATACATATAAGTATTGGACTATTTTGCAATTCCTTGCTTATGAATATACATATGTATATGATTTGGTTATGATATTCTAAGCTCTTGTTTAAGAGATAAAAACCATTGAGAATAAACTAAACATGTGAATCTATTCAATGTTTGAATATAGGTATTGCTGGGAGTGAGGACTATGAGAGAATCCTAGGGGTGCATGTGGACATGTGACTGTCTTGGAGAGCTCAGAATGAGCAGTAATGAAAAAGGTGCTAGTGAGACTGTGAAGTTCCTAGTAGCCGTGAAAAACCATGTGGGGAGGCTCCATGGTTGAGAGGTTTGAAAGAGACTGAAGACACTAAGTGTCATGACCAAGAGGTATTGGTCCAACATTCACAGTGAAGTGAAAGAGGTTGAGAGCATGAAAAGCCACAGTGGTGGTGTGGGTTCCAGGATGGAACAAGACAAAGAGAAAGAAAAAACTCTTGCTACTCTCTCTCTTCCTTCTGATTATATATATGTATTGTGAAAACAAAGGATTGTTGAAAGCATGTCTGACTGAAAATAGAATGTGTTTATTTGCTTAAAGTAAATTGTGAATGCTGAAATAGTTAATTCCCCGCCCAATAATGGACATGAATGAGCTCATGTGCCTGTTGGGAAGGCATGCAAAATATGAAAGTCTCCTTGATGAGACTTGGACTTTCATGCCAATTGGGAAATTGATTGTGTTGGAGCAGGGCCCCGCAGCTACAGGAAAAGCTTCTATATCGGAAGAAGAGAGTCAAAGGAAACAGTACCCGAGTTACCGAGAAGAGAGAGCTCAACCACTACACTTAAGGCAGCGGCGAAGACAGGAGGGATTAGCTACCCTCATAAAGGAAAAGGAGCAATGGGCCGAGGTATTGAAGACAAAGGATAGAAGGGGAGCGACCGAGTAAGTGGCGCCCATACCCACGATCAGCGCCGAGAAGCGTGGAAGACTGTAGAGAGCTGCAGTGTGACTAGTAAGCGGAAGTTCAAGTAAAAATACACTAACTATCACAGTTAGGGTTTTTGGGTTACTGTTGGGAAAGGCCCATAGTGTTGTAACAGGGAGAGACCTTCAGACCGCCTATATAAGCATGTATTTTGTATTATAAAAGGTTAGACAGTAGAGAGAAATAAAGCTATCCAAACATTCAGATAGACAATTAGCTAGTGGTCAGTTAGCTGTTCTTCGAGTCGAGCTCTGGTTCTACTATTTAGTCTGTAGTTATCTTACTGTAACCAGTAGCTAGCTCCTTGAGCATGAATGTAACAATCCACAGGGATTGAGAGAGAGAGAGAGGAAGATTATATTGTAAGAGGGTAATATAAGAAGGAGAATAGATCTAAGAGAGAAGGGCTCCTGGTTGTGTGTGTAGAGTTTCCCAGAAGATCTCAAGCTGCATAATAAGTTGCAGTGGAACTGTGTTTACTCTCTCAAGATATAATATAAAAACCAGTTCCCGTGGACGTACCTTCCCCACTGGAAGTGAACCACATAAAACCTGTGTGTTGTGCGACTGCTCATGTGATTGTGTTTCACCTGTTTGCTATCTGTTATCTGTTACATGAATGTTGCTTATCAGTTGATGAACATATGTATGTTATGCTTCAGTTTATAGCACATAGAAGGTTAAACGCAACTTGAATGTATTAAGTATCCTGTATATGAGTTATCAGTGCTTGATTCATGATAGTTGATAGTTACAACATTAATTGACTCCAGTATATGAGTTCCGCGAGTTGAGTGTAGTTGATGTTAGCGTGTTAAACTGTAGAGATTTAAGTAAAGTGGTTTAACACCCTTGTGAAGGTTAACAGAGTTATTAGACCCAGGAAGGAGGTCGCAGGATCTTGAGAGTTGATACGCATATTAAGCCTCATTATAGGACATATTACAACATAGAAAGGCGATATCACATCGTCTGAGGAGCTGCGGTGCGAGATATCATAGGGGGGGAGCTGAGCAGAAGGGTAAGTTTGCACATCACCATAAAAGCTGTGATACGATAAGAGTCCACTCCCTACCAATGCCATCTAGAAGGAGAGATCGCCCTCGTAGAGAGATCCCGCTGGCTAAGAAGAGTCGCGAGACCCTAGGATGCTACAGAACCCGGTTGAAGACACTTGAGTCTTCAACCACCCCATCTAAGATCACTTCGGGTGAGACTTCAGGCCATTCTGCGGTCTGTCGCCGAAAGGGCCAGTGAGCTAGGGGTATTGTTGGTACATTAAAGTAAACCTGGGTCTACCCAGAAAATACCAACAAATGGTTCCGTTGCCGGCTTTGAACAAATTGAAGAGCTAATGTTATGTTGGCATACTACTAAAGAAGAACTCAACCAGTGGGTTGGGTCTAAGGAGAGAGAATTTGCTGCGATGGAAAACAAGAGTCCTAGGCTCAGTACAGAGGACTGGTTACAAAAACATATCTTCACAGATCTGCATGAGATATTTTTTGCGACCTATGCGAATGAGTTGTACAACTGGTTGTCAAAGTTGACTGATAAGGATATATTCAAGAAGAAAAGAAACATTGTCTGGACACTGGAGTTGATTCAGACTGTGAGGAGCATAGACAATACCATTTCATGGGCAGTAGACTTCTGGCTTGCAAGTTTGCTGGAAGGCTTCATTATCGAGTTTGTAGTTGATCAAAGAAAAAGTTTCAGTGAAGCCGAGAGGTACTTCTTCAAAGGATATCGTGGTAAGTACTTGAACTCTTTAAATTCATCTATTAAGATGTTATTACATGAAAAAGGAGTAATGGATATATTCTCAGATGAATAAGTTCAGTAAGTGTAATGTCACAAGAGTTTGAGAGTGATTTTGATGAAATTGGATGTACACGTAGTGGTAAGAAATGTAAAGTAGATTTCAGATCTTCCCTTGTGGAAGAAAGTTCAGACAATACTAGAGAATAGAGCCAAAGCAATACAGAAATAACAGTAGGGGGTATCCCTTACCACCCTTATACCCCACAGAAAACGACCGGGACTCAGAAAAATCCCATAGGAACTCCATCTAGTAGTTCACATACAGTACATACTACCTTTACACCACCTACATCTACACCGCCTAGTGGTAGTAATACAGCAACTCAGAATCCACCACGTAGAAATAGAATGGGGGACGACATGAAATTACCTACCTTTAAGGGTACAGGGGCAGAAGACCCAGAACACCATTGGTTCCTATGTGAAGCTGTATGGACCATTAAATAGATCTAGGATGATAATACTAAACTTGTCCAGTTGGCCACTACATTAGAGACAGAGATTTAACATGGTATATGAAGTATACAACAGTGCAGGCCAGAACGCTCATACAAGTCAGGACCGCCATGATCAAAGAATTTAAGAAACCTAAGTCTGAGTCACAGTGTATCATAGAGCTTAAAGACATTAAACAGTTACCTACAGAGTCAGTATGGGACTTTGATTAGAAATTCAAAGCTCTTATAGACCAGGTTAGCTTTGAGTTTGTGCCAGAGCAGCATAAGGAATGGTTCATCGCAGCACTCCTCCCGCATATCAGACTTCCCCTTATGCAACAAAGACTACGTACACAGGATGAAGCGTTGGAGATGGAAATGAAACTAGAGGCTTCACCTCTAGTTGAGACTAATATAGGTATGACAAACCTACAGAATCAGTTAGCCAATCTCACGTTACAGCTACATGAGATTAAGAAAGGGAAAGAGGTTGCAAAAGAACTATGGTGTATAAAGTGTAAGGGATAGGGCCATACTAAAGATAACTGTCCAGTATTTGTTGAATATTTAGCAAGTGGGGCTTCGAACCACATAATACAGAACCAAGGGCCATGGTGTGAACTCTACAGAACAAGAGGGCATAGACCACAGGAATGCCCTTTACTTCAGAAGTATGTACAAACCCCTAAGAACTTATATTGTAACTTCTGTAAGTCAGTAGGTCATGATGAACATAACTTCCAAGCTTATGATCTCATGATAGAGAGAAAGCATGAATTGTACAGAGTCCAATCAGAGACATCAGGTCCAGCAGCAGGACCACAGCACGAACCGGCTCATGTTGGTCGTAGTGGAGGATTCAAAGGACGAGGCTGTGGAGAAGGCTTTGGCCATGGTGAAGGCTTCGACCGTGGCCATGGACCGATTATTTGTTACAATTATGGAGTTGTAGGACATTATGCTAGGGATTTTCAGAACCCTTGTAAGACATGTAAGTATTGCAAGTCCTATGATCACACTATAGAAGAGTTTTCGATCTTTATAGCCAAGATTAGGGATCCTAAGGCAGCAGTAAACTGGAACATTCAGCTTATTGCTGCTGAGCAGAAAGAACCAGAACCAAGATTCAATATTGTGACTCGTAGCAGTGCTTCTAATAGTAGGACATCGAAGGATACCAAAAAGAATACAGGTACGGAGTGGGTGCGCAAAGAAACTAATAAATCAACACCACTTGACCTGCAGAAGAACAAAGAAATGTTTCAGCAAACAAAAACTTTCTTTACTGACCCTATACCATCAGGATCACAGGTACTACCTTGTAGGGGCCTACCGCAGCAAACACCTTGTGGCGTTAGTCCTGTGCAGATATTGCAGGCTACCAGATCTGGAAGGTGCGAAGAGGATGAGTCGACAGGAAGTGTACAATCATTCCTGCGGAGCTGCTTGAAACTCGTATGAAATGAGAAAGCTATCGAAGAGCTTCAGTGCATCATAGATCAGTGTCAGCCATCTTCTTCCATGAACAGTGCGTAGTAGGCTGTTCATAATATTATGGGCCATACAAGAACAAGAAGAGAGATGAGACTCACAGTGCAAATTGGAGAATTTGAAATGGATGAGGTAATCCTATATTTAGGATCAGAGGTAAATGTTCTAACTAAGAAGACATGGGAACAAATGGGTAACCCTAAGTTAGCAAGATCACCTATCCATCTGCGACTAGCCAATCAGCAGAGGGTATCACCACTAGGTCGATTACCGCAAGTACCGGTTGATATTGATGGAGTTCGCAGAGAGAAAAAGGGCTGTTAGGTCATTGTCAATGACCTAACAGCAGACTTTGAAGTCATAGAAATCATTGGCAATAGTAGACCGTACCCATCTTTACTAGGAATTGATTGGGAAATCTATAACATGGTTGTTATCAATTTAAAGAAAATACAAATGACCTTTGAGGATAATCAGATCCGGGTCATCACACCGTTGGATCCTTTCCAGGGTCCTCGCTACGTTGACCCTATCAGAGCAGAGGAGGAGGTGCACAATATGGAAAGCCTTTATCAGATGACTGCTAATCAGAGTGATTACATCAACCCCACCACAGAAGGAAATATCAGTTGGCGATGCGACAGCTCATGCACGTCAGATTCAAAGGTTGGTTTAGAAAATTGGCAGAATAGATTTTACAAAGTCTCATCTCACAGATGTGCATTTATGACTAAGTCACTGCAATGGATCGACGCAGAGATTATTGATATTCCATTGTTTCTTTGCTTAGCGGATGTCAATGACTTTTTACAGCAGTTTGAGCAGAAAATTCCTCGGGAGCAAAGGATGAAAGCTATTGACCTTGCAGTAAAAGCCACACCTGTAAGATGGTGGCATGCACATAAAGAACATATCGCATCATGGGATGATATTAAGAGACTGATGGTGATCAGATTCTCTAATGACAAGGAGCCTTTATAGCAGAAATATATAGGAGAAAGTGAACCCAGGTCACATATTCATATTTGTGAACAGAGGTTGTCGGACATTCCAGAGGATGAATGGGTTCACCTATTCATTCACACTTTAGACACAATTCCAAGGAACTGGTACACTGAGACAGAGTTGCGCAGAGGAACCATCACATGCCCACTTATGATAGACAGCTTCCTACTCACTTTCTCTTTTGAGTCTCAGTATCCAAGCATTGATCAGGCTCTAGATGTAATAAAGACTAAGATATTTGACGACTGTACCCTATCAGTGTATGCTCAGCCTGATTGGGCCATACAGTTGGAACATGCACTAGAATGTTATAACTTCGCAATAGAGCCAGATGATGAGGATGAGAATCCTTGTACTGTCAACATTCCAGAGTCAGAAGGGACTCGTGATGTTGATGGACCGAGACTAGAAATTCCCGCTATCACAAAACCTATCAAGATTAAAAGGATCAATATTGGCACAGAAACAGAACCAAGGTTTGCCTCTATTGGAGACTATTGGGATGATGAAGCAGTAGGACACAACATAGATCTCTTACATGACTATGATAACTTATTTCCCACTAAGTTGACAGAGATGAAGGGAATAGTAGGAGATTTGGGATTCATGCACATACCTTTGAAAGAGGATGCCAGGCCAGTTAAGCAACGTCCATATAGATTGAATCATCTCTATAAAGAAAAAGTTAAGGATGAGATTGATAAGATGATAGCAGCAGGAATCATTGAACCTATAGAAGAGAGCGAATGGGTTAGTCCCATGGTCGTGTAGGAAAAGAAAACCAAAGGAGAAATTAGGATTTGTGTCGATTTGCGCAAACTCAACGACGCATCACTTCATGACCCATTTTCAACACCTTTTGCTGATGAAGTTTTAGACAATGTGGGAGGATAGGAGGTCTACTCCTTCACTGATGGCTTTTTAGGCTATCACTAGATCAGAATCCAATCAGAGGATCGACATAAGACCACCTTTGCGACAGAATGGGGCTCATTCCAATACACGGTAAATGCCCTTTGGTCTTAAAAATGCACCAGCTATCTTTTCTAGAGTAGTAGTTGTTGTATTTAAGGAATACATCCATAAATTCTTAGAAGTCTATTTTGATGATTGGAATGTATTTGTATTAATCAACAAGCATATAGGATATTTAAGGCTCATGTTAGAGAAATGTAGGCAATATCAGATTTCTCTTAACTTGAATAAATGTATATTCTATGCGCCATTTGGTATTTTGTTGGGTCATATTGTTTGCAGACAAGGCTTGATAGTAGATCCTGCAAATATTTCCATCATTTCCAACTCAGTCAAGCAATTGAGGACAGTGCTCGGTCATACCGAGTACTATAGAAAATTCATCAAAGGTTATGCAAAGATCACAGCACCTATGGAAAAGGTGTTAAAGAAATAAGTGAAATTCCTATGGAATGAGGAATGCCAGCAAAGTTTAGACACACTTAAATAAAAGATGGTTACATCACCCATCTTAGTATTCCCAGATTGGAACAAGCCATTTCATGTACATATAGATGCATCTGGCATCGCACTGGGGATTGTCTTAACCCAGCCAGGAGAAGGGGGTATCGATCACCCTATCACGTACTCAAGCAGAAAGTTATCTACCACAGAAAAGAACTACACCACTAGAGAAAGAGAAGGATTAGCTATGGTGTATGCTCTACAGAAGTTCAGGAACTACCTGTTGGGTTCCCCATTCAAGATGTTCACTGACCATTCCACTTTAAAGTACTTGGTCAATAAACCAGTATTAGGAGGAAGGATCTGTAGATGGTTACTATTATTTTAGGAGTATGATTTTGAAATCATTGTAAAACCAAGAAAATTAAATGCTGGACTTGATCACCTGTCATGGATAGATTCAGGTGAAGAACCAAGTAATTTAGAGGACAATTTTCCAGATGTGCAATTGTTCTCTATCTAGATCGCAGATGAGTATTACGCTGATATTATTCACTTTCTCACTACAGGGTGGGCACCTATTGAGTTTACTAAACAGCAGAAGAAACAGTTCGTTGTTAAAGCAGCAGACTTCACTTTGATCACGGGACATTTATATAAGTTAGGTCGAGATGAAGTGTTGTGCAGATGTGTTATGCCGCATGAGAAAGAGGCCATTATTAGAGAAGCACATTCAGGTGTTGCAGGAGGTCATTTCCCAGGAAAGCCGACTGCTCAGAAAATCTTGGGTGTAGGATTATGGTGGCCTACTTTGTTTTAAGTCATGAACTTGTCTTCTTCAATTTTATATTTTGCTTGTGATTTTTATTTTTAAGTTTGCTCATTTGCTTACTTTAGAAAATTTTTGGTTTTAAGTGAAATTTCGATTTTTGCTTTAGATTTTCATTAGGTTTGTTCTTCTTATGGTTTTGAAGGGTTCTATAGGACATTATGTGGATTAATTGGTTCACTAATAACACCATGATCAAAGTTTAACACAAAACCTCATTCAAAACGGAATTAATGACTAAAAAAGCACCAAATTTGGTTTTAAATTATTCTTGTAGCGCAACGGCCAAAATCTTACACTACGATGCTACAAGAATATTGTGGGCACTAAAATTGCCAATTTTTAAGCCAAATTCTCTCATGATTTCGATTTCTGGATGACTAATCACATGTGTAAAGGGTTTTGATACGTGTTTCATCAGAAATTATCATGCAAACAGGTGTGGTCTGTGAGGTGAAGGAGATCATGGCGATCAACAGTTAAAGTTGGGCTAATGATGACATATCGAGGAACGAGCCTAGATTGATGGGAAATAAGTTCTCCACATATGCATTATGAAGCTGGCGGCGAAGTGGAGCGAAGACATCTGCTTAAAATCCGGAATTTGCAGTTATAGAGGAAAATTAGGGCTTTCTCGTCGTTCCAGTTGGAAGCAAATTGAAGACCTGAAGACACATGGGTAGTTAAATTCAACAGTCTGATACTCCAAGGATTAATTTCAAATGTTCGCAACCGGACGGGAATGAGGTATTCCGCATAAACTTGGTCGTGGCTGCCAAATTGGGGGGTTTTCATTAAGGCTGGTTATGTTAAAAATGATTAAAGAAAGCCTTAATTAATTTTGTTAATAAGCTCTCAACGATCAGATATCAGTCCTAAAGGTTTTATATGTTTTGGCAAGTGATAAGTCGAAAAACAACTATTACATTGAAGAATTTCCCTGTTAAGACCAGCAAGTATGGTAGGTTGAAGGTCTGTATTGATTTTGGTGACCGGAGTTCAAAGGTTTACTTGTTACCTATAATCAATGCAATGAGTTAGATGAGCATGTCGATTGCATGAAAACCTTATCTGAATATGTCCAGAGGTTTATTGGTTTTGTGCTGAATGCAAGTTGAAGCAAAAAGTTAGCACACATAAGTTTACTCTCATATCATCTCATTCCCTAGTTAAACAATCACAATCTGAATCTAAGAAGCAAGCAATTGAGAGTACTAATGCAGAGTCCCTATTACAAAGAGATAGCTCATTAGTGACATTAAAGGGAGCCAAGGGTGCTATTTGTACAAAAACACAACACACAGATGTTTCCATGAAATCTAGAGATGGTCTGGCATCAAAATGAACATATTGGATGTGAGTTTAGTTCAACAATAGTCTAGTTACAGATTTTTGGCACTCTGTTAACCTAAATTACCCAGCCTAGTGCAAAACATTTCCTACCGTGTTAATACAAATAGACTGTTAAAAACTAAGAGAAAAACAGCCAAGGAGAATCAAAGCAAGATGACTATCAAAACTCTAGGAGCTTGAGAGAAAAAGGGCTGTTAGGTCATTGTCAGGGTTTTAAAAGCATACGGAAACATCATTCATCCAGGAAAGTAGATGAAGAAAAGTGGCAAGACTAACAGAGCTGAACCTACTGAGGTAAATTGGATTAACCAGTTTCCAGGTTATGTAGAGCTCTTCCAAAATGATGGATGGTTGGATTTCTTTAAGAAGATTGATGGCTATAACACTGAGGTCTCTCATAGATTTACCCAATGTTATAACAAAGACATGGTATCATTTGATACCTGTTGTAATCTCACAGATCACATAAGGTTACCAATAATACATACTAAAACATACATAAATATAAACAGAGACAGAAGACAAGAATAGATTGGATAGAACATAATATTTTATTATAATGAGTTCATACAAAGCACAGAACTGAACTGAGTTCTTGTGTGGCTCAACAGCCTAATATATACAAGTTACAAACAGTTACAAAATAACTTCCTGTCGGTTCGGTGAACCGACATGACTGCTAGTTAGTCGACTTAATTAGCTAGTTTATTCGGCCGACCGACTTAGTCGGTCCATCGACTTAGTCGGCTGACTAAGTCGGTCTTCGTTCAAGTCGACTGATGTCGACTTGCTCCTTCTACATCTCCCCCACGAACAAAACGTTTCTTCGTCCTGAAGAAACAGGGAGGTACAAAAATGTGTTGTATGCCGAACCCTGCAACTGCTACTGAGGTGGGTTGTGCAGACGGATAGTTGGTCTTCTCTGGACGCATACTTCGACTATGGCTGGTGCAGTGATGGAAAGCTGGTGTTGGAAATCTGTCCATGTCTGCAAGGATTTCTGGATGTCAATCATCAGAGTAGTAAGGTTTGAAAGTACCGACATCTTTTCTGAAATGGGCCTTTCGGCAATGTTCTCCATGTTGGGACCCAACATTTGGTTCTATTCTTCTGCAACCTCAAGGAGTCTTTTCATCTGCGGGCAGATGTTGTCGACCTTCTCTAAGTTTGGAAGGGTTTGCTGGACCCACTGATGAGCTTCTCGTTCTAGCTTCTGCAGTTTGCTATTCTCCATCACAATCTGCTCATCGATGGTCTGCCTCATTTCTGCCTCCGTCGACTTACGTCCCTCCAAGGCCTGAATACCTTGTCTTGTCTGCCTGGTCTGATGATAGACTTGCCCATAATGAGTAGGCCAGTCTCTTAGTACTTCCTCAGTAACAATGGATTCCTCCATATGGTCCTGTAAGACTTTGTAAGCCTTCGAAAATGCAGTGTGCTGGGTCAAGAGGAGTCGGGCGGTCTCTTCCTTTTGTTCTGCTTTAGTCTCTTGGAGATGTGTCTATATAGTCAACACCATGCCTTCAAAGAGATGGTATGCCCTTTCTAGAGGTTGATCTGTAGCGTCTTCGACCGGGCCTGGGACGACAAATTATGCAAGAGACCTGCATTTTCCGAGAAACTCAACCTGTTCTGCCTCCTTGTCCTTGAGCTCTTTACTTTTGGTGACCGTCCTCTTCTTTGACTCTTTGGCCAAGGTTTTGAGTAGTTGGCCAACCTCTGAGTCGGTTAGCGAACTTGCATCTTTTAGGCTAATCTTCAGGCTGGATGTTCGATGGTGCTCTTTCTTTTTCTTCTGGGTGTCTGTCTGTGGCTCTTGGGTACCTGCAGTAGTGGAAGTGGGATCAGTGGTTGGTGGGACGGAGGCCGAGGGTTGCTCTACTTGGTTAGGTGGTATAGAAGTTGGGGGTGTTTGTTTTTGAGGAGGGGGTATGGGGGACGGTGGTTTTTCTGCTTGAGGAGGTGGTATGACCACTTCCGGCTATGAGGATGATGGTGGGTTTTGCTGTGAATCAGGGGGTGGCGGAGCTGGTGGAGGTGGAGACGGTGTGGGGGAATGGTCAGGGGTAAAAAGGGTGACGAGACTGTTTGGTGGGCTTTGGTCAAAAGAGATACCTGCTTCCGACGGTGATGTGGGTGGTTCATTCTGGGCTTTGACGTCGAGTTGCTCTGTGACATAATGGATGGATCCAATCATGTCGCCTCCGTCGTCGATCCTAGTAAATGTCATTGTTTCTTGGGCGTAGATCTGTTTGTGTGCTTTGAGAGGAGTTGTCGTCTGTATTTTCTATGCCGACTGGAACAGTGTAGGCAGCGTCGCGAAGAAGGCTCTAAGCTCAGCGTCTTTGTCGGCCCTGGCTCTTAGTGCTTCCAGAATTGCTCTTTGATATTCTTCCATGGGGCTGCCCAATTGTTCTACTGGACCGTGTTCTTCATCTACAGGCATCGGGGATGGAGGAGGGGGGGTCGACACAAGGTCGACGACGTTTTCAGGCGTCTTTTGTGTTTTAGCCTTCTTGGGCCGACCTTCTGGGGCACCTGCCTCGAGATATCATTGAAACTGGGTTTCAACGGACACTTTATTGGCGTGGGCATCTTCGACAATGTCGACAGCCGCGGCGGCGAGTTCCTCCTCATCGTCAAACGAGTCCAGAATAAGCTTGCGCTTACCCCTGCCTGTTTGTTGTTTTTGAGTCTTAAGTCTTTTCCTGGCGACTGTGATCTCCTTAGCCAGTTTTTTGATGATGCTTTTGGAGAGGGCATACTCAGGGTCGTCCTCTTCGACTTCTCCTGTTGGTTCTTGAGTGTGTTTGATGATTGCTGGAGTCGGAGGGGTTGTCTGTTGCACTGTTGGCTGCGTTTGTATTGTTGGTTGTTGTTGTTCTGTCGGCTGGGGTTCAACAACCTGTGCAGTCAAAGGTTTGATAGTAATATGTACCTGACTAGTCGTCACGGTTGGGGTATCCTCCAACACGAATGTACTGATATACAGATTAAGCTCGTAGTCCTCCTCTTTCTCCTGGTCTGTCAGCGGTTCGATGGTAGAGAAGTCGACCTTTTTGGCAGCCTCCGGAATTGGTACCTTTGTTCCTGCCTGTCGGGTCAACTCTTTGAAAATCTATTCGACTGTCGGGTAGTAGTCGAGGTCCTGTGCTTTGGGGTCTCGACCTCGCATGTACCATACTGATGTATGGTCAAGTGTTAACTGGATATGTGAGTCGATAGGGAGGTTTCGTTGGATGTTTTGGGGAACCCTCCACCTCGTCGTTCGAACCTTTAACTGCTGGAACCAAGTCTCCAAGAATACTTTCCCCAGTTCCAGCTCATGCAGGGTGCCTTTTGTGAGAAGGGTTTGAAACGGTGCATTTCAAATCTAGTCCGCTCCCGAAAGACTGAACTGCCTTCCGGACAGAAGTGATACATGACTATCCAGATAATCAGGGAGGGGAATTTGATGATACCTCCTGTCTCCTGGCAGCGTTCACAGATGGTTTTGACCATGTCGGCAACATAGTCTCCCCATCGGTAGAATTTTTCATTGGTAGCGATTGTGTCGACCGCCTCCAACATCTCCAATTTAAGGTCACTGCTTCGACTGGCCAAGGTAAGGGTGATTGCGATGATTTTTTCCACAATTTGTGGTGTCCAGGTCGCAATCTGTCCTATCATTAATCCTTTAGAGTTTTTCCCAGTCGGTGTTCCTGTAAGTTCTTGGACGAGTCCCTCCTTAATCCCAATTGGGACAGGGTCGCCTTTGTTCGACAGACCTGTAAGCGTCGAAATAACATCCCTGGTGATGTCAATCGGCTGGTCGAAGTAGAATCGGCCGTTGTGGTAACGACTGATAATAAATTTAATAGCTGCTTCCTTCGTCCCACCGAAGTTGGCCATCAATGGTGCGTTAGGGTACTGGAGAATGCTGTTGTTCCGGACTTTCTCAACGGCCTGTGTCATTTTACTTCCTTCATATGCCCAGTCTTGGATTTCTGCCCAGAGTTTCTGAAATGGACCCTCCTGGACTTTGGCAGTTTTGATATTCTTCAGTCTTTGGACCAAGGGTGTGTCCTCTGCCTGCAACTCCTTTGCTTTAGCTGCGGCACGGGTGAGTTTGGGAGCCATGATTTTGGATTGGTCAGAATTTGAACAGGGTTCGTGGGTGCTGGTCGACAGAGGATGCGAGTGCTCTGTGTGTAAGGGGTGTGGTGAATGAACTTTCGACGGTCCAGTATTTATAGGCATGGGAATGGTGGAGTGTCGAACTAGTTGTATTAATGTCGGACTTGACAGTCCAACTGTAATACTCGAGTGCGATTTGGGGGATCTGGTTCGGCGCTCGAGGCCATTAATGTGTGATGGGACTCTCGAGGTCGACGGTCGGTGTCGGTGATGAAAACGGTCGGCATGACTGGTCGATGAGGATGGTCGATGAAAATGATGTCAGTTGTCGAAGGGTTGAGTTGCTGTCATGCTGGGTATTTTTGAGTGGATTTTTTTGTTTTTGGAATTTTTCTAGCTTTTTATAGGTTTTGGGTGGTAGTTACGGTCGTTAATTTTTTTTTTTTTTTTTTTTAGAGATTCAGTTTCTGTATCGTTTAAGTCGGGCTCCATTGACGAGCTTACGAAATACTAGGCCCTGCAATGTTTTTAGTCGGACTGAACCATTGGGGTGGATTTCTTCGACAACATAGGGTCCCATCCACTCTGTGTGTAGTTTCTTTGGTTTTCCTTTTACTCGACTGTTATAGAGTAGAGGAAGGTCTCCGACCGATAAGTTTTTGTTCTTCATGTTACGGTCGTGCCAGGATTTTTGCTGTTGTTTTTGGATTTCCTGGTGTTGAATAGCCATAACTCTATGTTCTTCCAGCTTACTGAGTTGGAACAGTCGATCCTTTCTTGCATGCTCCACATCGATATGTAGTAGTTGAGCTACAATAGGTGCTTGCTGTCAGAAATGTAGGGGGATGACTGCTTCTTGGCCATATACCAGTCGAAAGGGAGTTTGGTCAGTCGACCGTTTGTACGCAGTCTTGTATGCCCATAATACTGCAGGAATTTTCTCATCCCAGTCATCTTTGTCGGTATTGCATATTTTTGTTAACCCTTTTGTCAATGTTTTGTTGAAGGCTTCAATCACACCATTCGACTGAGGATGGTATGCTGTACTTCGACGGTGGTCGATGTGAAACTGGTCGGTTAAGTGTTTGATGGTTTTGTTAATGAAGTGTGATCCTTGGTCGCTGATCAAGGTGAGTGGACATCCAAATCGGGTAATGATGTTTTCATAGATGAACCTAGCAGCTAACTCACTTGAACATGTTTTGACATGTTCAGCTTCTTCCCATTTAGTAACATACTCCACTGCAGTGATGATATATCTTGCACCTGATCATCGGGCTGGGACAGGGAATGGTCCTATGAAGTCTATGGCCCAAAGTTCAAATGTGAGATTAGGGTTTATAGAGATCAGGGGCATTTCTGTACTTGGCAGTGGTTGACCAAGTCATTGGCATCTGTCACATCGACTAACAAAGGTTTTACAATCTCTGTGAATTGTCGGCCACCATAATCCAGACTGTTGGATTTTCTTGGCAGTTGTGTCGGCTTGAAAATGTCCTCCTGCAGGTCCATAATGAGCTTTGTGCATGATTTGGTCTCGTTCATGGTGAAGTACACATCTTCTAAGGACATCGTCTAGCCCCATTTTATATAGAAATCCATTGATGAGGCTGTAAGGGGAAGCCTTCATAGCTAGGATTTGCTTTTTATTAGTGTTCAGACCTTCTGGTGCCTGACCTGTCCCTAAAAACTGAGCAATCTCCTCCAGTTCTTCTGGTACTACTTCTATACGAAATAGGTGTGCGTTCGGCAAGTCGTCGTCGACTCCGGTCGGTTCCTCTCCTGTGTCGATACGGGATAGGTGGTCAGACCCGACATTGAGCTTTCCTGGTCGGACCACTACTTCAAACTCAAACTCTTGAAAAAGAAGTAGCCATCGACAAATTCTTCCATGATGAAGGGGTTTATTAACAAGGTATTTCAATGCTTAATGGTCGGTGTAAAATATGAAGGGGTTGGCTAACAGGTAATGTCGATACTTTTGAAGGGCAAAGGTCATACCTAGGGCTTCTCTTTTAGTGGTCGAATAGTTCTTTTCAGCCATATTGAGTTTTTGACTGTTGTACACTATTGGGTAATCCATTCCATCATCCCCTGGTTGGGTCAAGATTGCTCCAATAGCTATCCCTGATGCCAGGGATGATTTTAGGGGCGAATTATAGCCCATTGGCGAATTTTAAAGGGTACCCAAAAAAAGATGGACGAATTTTTAATATTAAAATGGTTTTTTTTAATTTAATAAATTAGCCCATATTTTATTTTATATATAATTTCGCTTGACTAAATAGCCCGCGCGAATAAACTCTAAAAATTCATATAACCTAATTTAGCCAACCCGTCGATGTGAAAATTGTGACATTCGCCCCCGATTTCTTCCGTAATGGAGGTGAAATCGCCAAAAATTTATAGTTTTGGAGGATAAATGGAGATGATTCGCCCAAATTTATTGTAGATAGGTTAAAATTTTGGTATTTCGCCCCTATTTATGGATTTTTGGGTAAATTTGTTTTACTTCGTCCCTGATTTGCAGGCCCTAGATGTTCATCCATTGGATATGGAGCAGCACAAGATTTGGGTCTGCTTCAGGTGAAAACAGATGGCACAGGTCTGCGACATCAATTTACTTCGAGAGTTTTCCTTACAGGGTCAGCCAGGAGACTGGGTTCATTGATTATGATAAGCTGGAGGAGAAAGCCTTGGATTTCATGCCTAATCTTATTATCTGTGGAGGCAGTGCTTATCCCAGGGACTGGGATTATGCTAGGTTCTGCGCTGTTCTTTATGTCATCCCATAAATTTAATTGTAATCGTCTGAGCATAAAATACAAGTTATGTGGTGCTTTCCAGGCCAAATTGACCACATTGGATCTCAAATTTTCGTTCGAAGCTCGGATTCAGTTTCTAACTCGGAACAAAACCCTTCATTTTTCATCTTCAATACTGCTCTTTTATTTTGTTGTTCACACGGAGATGCTAGGTAGAGACTCTCAATTGAATTCAAGATTGAAAATCCCATTGATAGGACTTGGTACCGCTGCCTTACCTCAGAACAAGAACAATTTAAATGAAATTGTTGCTATGGCTCTCAAGGTACAGTTTCGTTATATTTATTCAATGCACTTCAAGATTCTTAGAGGTTTGTTAAGTCCTACGGAGAGAAACTAATATTTTTATTAATACTGCCTTATTTGGGTTCACAGGTAGGTTACCGGCACTTTGACACTGCAAGTTTTTATGGCATAGAGCCAGGTTTAGGAGAGGCTTTAAACGAGGCCTTTCAGAGTGGACTTGTAACGCGGGATGAAGTTTTTGTTACCAGTAAACTCTATGCTGGCGATCATGAGGATCCTGTTTCTGCATTGAACACAAGTTTAAAGTAAGTACTTGTTCAAATCCAAAGCCAACACAAACCCATGTAAACTTGGATATGATATGCGCCTCAACTTGTGAAGTGTAAGGTTAAATGACTTTGGTCCATCATCAAACCGAGGGTCTGTGCTAGTTTATATCTCTCAGTACTTAATAGGTCTTTGATCTTCTAGCTTGTTTATGTTTCTCTGTGCTTAATAGATTTTTGCACCTCTAGCTTGTTTATATCTCTCAGTGCTTAATACTTATTAGATCTTTGATATTCTAGCTTGTTACTTAATAGATCTTTTTTTTTTAACTAAAACGGTTATGGGGCTTTTATATTAACTTCTGGCTAAACGGCTGCCAACAACCTTACAAATGGTAGTTCTGATATAGGAGATACATTTTGTCCAGTGATACAGGGGCATAGTCATACTAACAGATCCCTTTACAAAAATTCTGGACTTTGCTAAACAGAAACAAGAAAATCCATAATAACGCATACAAAATATAGAGAACCAGTCTTGCATGGGAAAAAACCGAGCTGAAAGGAGAGAATTCGACTGCGTTTGGCTACGGGCCTGCCTCAGCGTTCTATCTTCGGTGTCTTGCCATGTTCCTTGAGTAGTTCCTCTACCTTCTTCTCTAGTTCTGCCATCTGGTTCCCTATTCCTCCTGAGATGTTGGCAATGTCCTTCATGTTTGTCATGTTGTCCTCGAAGATTTCCTCGCAGATTTCTTTGAGCTCTTGGGTCATGGGTTCCTAGCGGCTTGTTCCATTTTTTTGTATCCTTGTCTGCTTAACCTCCAACCTGTTTAATGCATCCTTCACCTCGTCTAGGGCATGTTGAGTCTGACTGAGTCTTGCCTCGAGTTGCATGGAGGACGAGCCATCCATCTTGAACGGCTTGGCCTTCGATCAGACTAGAACCCTGCGCAAGGATAGACCTCTGTGAGAAACTGGGCGATTCCTTCTCGACCAACAGAGTAGATTTCAGTGAGCACAATGCAGGATAGGGCTTCCTGAAATAGGCTCGAGCCTGCCTTCTCCTCCATCCGTTGTTCAGATTCTCGCCGATTTCATCAGATTGCCTGCACTGGGTACTTGTCTCCCTAGAGGACGATGATTGGGGGATATTCCCCATGTTAGCAGAGCCGGTACTGGGTAAAGCAAGAACCATGTGACTGTCCTGAAGGCTCTGTCCAAATTCTGTCGTGTCCCTGTACTTGTCTTTCCTCAAATGCCTCATTCCTGCACGCCTTCACTTTGGATTCCTCACTATCTATATTCGGGCTGCTCCCTTTTCTGATAGGAGATTTCCTGTCGTCCTGCTCTCCACGATCGCTAAGGGATTGGCTCATGATTCTCGGTCCCATTGACGAGGATAACTCCCTTGCTCAGGGAGGCACCTATATTGGCTTCGTGATCCACCATTTGGTTGAGGTTCCTAAGGACGTGGTAGCACTTAATTTCTTCAAATTCTTTCCGCTGGGCTATAACCTTCCGGTAGTAGTGAGCCAGGCCCATGTTTTTAGGGGCCTTTTTCAGATTGAGAGCTTGGATAATGATTCTAGAATCCTCTATGACCGCCAATTTCTTGATGGATAATATTCTGTCCTGAGCCAACCCTTGCCAGATGGCTAGAATTTCGGCTATGTTATTGGTGTTCTGACCCAACCTCGAGGAAAAGTTGAGAACAATTTTCCCTGAGTTGTTGAGCAAGACCCCTCCACTTCCTGCAGGCCCGAGATTCCCTTTCAAGGCCCCATCCACATGTAGGATATGCTTCTCTAGAGAAGATCTCCACTTTATGAACTCTTTCTCCTCCAACCTTATTTCCCAAGGGGAGTAGTGCTTGGAGGTTTTCTTGGTTCTGGCAAGAAGGGAGGAGTCTAGATCATGAAACCAGCTGTACTCATCTTTGTTAGGGATTACCTCATTGGTGATATTAGAATTTGAAGCTACCAGATCTTCCAGAAGCGCTTTCACTTTGAGTGCAACTTGGGGCGGCGTCCCCATAGTATCCCTGAAGATCTTGTTATTACGTTCCAGCCACAATTTCCAGTAGAGGATTTTTGGCACCCACATCTAGCAATGCTTTAGCAACTTCAGCTTGGAGAAGGAGAAGGGGGCTATATCAGGCCAAGTGGCAAACAAAGAGGTAACAGAAGGAGGGAGGGGCAAATTCAGCTGACCAAGAATTATATTCCAGAGATCCAAAGCAAAAGAGCACAGAAGAAAAATGTGAACATAGGTTTCCTCATGGCAGGCATAGAGAGGGCATCGTGAGGGCCCTTCCCAACCTCTTTTTATAAGGTTGTCCCAGGAAAGGACACTATCGTGCAGAAGGGACCAGCAGAAGAGATCAATTTTGGGGAGGGAGGGATGAAGCCAGATATTTCTCCACACAGTGAGGTCAGGGGCAGCCCAAGGGATATCCAGCAGGGCTGCATAACTAGCAGCAGCTAAGTAAATGCCAGACGAAGAACCCCAGCCTCTTTTGTCCTTCTTCTTGGCTGAGGAGGGGGTAAACCCTTGAAGAGCATCCAATAGGGAACAAGCTTCAATTTCTAAATTCTGCGGGAAGCCCCCAGGTCCCACTTATGCCAAGAGTCATCCTGATTCCAAATAGAAAGGTCCCAAAGGGTGACTTTGATTTTAGAGTGGAGCCAATTTTTGATGTTATCCATCCCCTCCAAGAGCTTTAAGGGGGCCTGCCCTAAAATAGAGTCCTCCCAGAACTTGATTTTGTTTCCATTCCCTGGGATCCAAGTGAGTTTGGAGGTAATCAAATCAAGGTCTTTTAGGAAGAGAGAGAGAATGGGGGATCCTTTTCTAGTCCAGAGGGGACGATCAAGGCACCTTTCTTTGTGACCACAGAAGTATTTAGTCTTGAGGGCTTTGGAGCTCCAAGTGGTTTTGCCGCTTGTCATTTTCCAAAGGATATTGCCTCCCATGGCCAGATTCTGAGTGCCCACATCTCTGATTAGCAGACCGCCTTCCCTCTTAGGGGCTTTGACCTTATCCCAGCTGATTAAGTGCATTTTTCTCCCCTCATTTATTCCCCCTTCTTAGAGGAATTTTCTCAAGAGGCTATCAATGTCTTTCACAATTCCTTTCAGGGCTAGCAGGATAGATGCCTGGTAGATAGGAAGGGAGGTAAGAACTAAATTTATAAGGATTATTTTCCCTGCTTTGTTTAGCTAGGTTGCTCCCCAGGCCATGATCCTGGCCTTTAGCTTGTCCAATAGAGGCATCCAAAGGCTACTTCTGGGAGCTGCTCTAACTAGCGGAATTCCTAGATATTTAATGGAATCCCACATGGAGGTTCCTTCCATTTCCAGCGCCCTGGATATGTCAATCATTTCTCTAGGAGGGTAGATCCAGCCATAAATTTTGCTTTTCCTCAGGCTGATTTTGCTGCCTGAAATTTCTGTGTAGGAATATAGCTCTTTCTTGAAGGATATTGCCGTGGAAAGGTTGGCCTGGCCCAGGAGGAGTGTATCATCAGAAAATTGAGCATGGTTAATTCTCTTAACTCTAGGAGAGATTGAGAGACTGATAAGAGAGCACTGTTGAAGGCTCTTATCCAGTTGGAAACTTAGCACCGACGCTTGGATGGCATAGAGCAGGGGGGATAGTGGACAGCCCCGCCTGAGGCCCCTAAAGGCTTGGAAGAAGTCAATCGGTCTCCCGTTAACCAGGGGGGCAATCCACGGCCCCGAAATACAGGCTCTAACCCAGCAAACCAACTGGGGGTGAAACCCCAGCTTGAGCATCACAGCAAAAAGGAAATTCAGCTGAACTCTATCAAATGCATTAGCAAGATCCAATTTGACTATCATACCTTTCTCCTTCCTTTGGTAGCTTGAATGGATTGCATCTTGCACAAGGATAATATTGTCCTGGATTTGTCTTCCCTGGATGAAGCCCACCTGGTTCTCCGGTATGATCCTGGGGAGAACTTTTTTTATTCAGTTTGCTATAATTTTGGTGATGATTTTGTACCCCGTATTGCAAAGCGAAATAGGACAGAATCTGGAGAAGCTTTGGGCACCTTTCTCTTTGGGAATTAAAGCTAGAAAGGAGGAGTTGGTGCTCCCTCCTATTTTGCTGCAGTTCTGGGATTTCCTCACCATTTTAACCAGATCTTTTTGGATGATATCCCAGCAAGCTATGTAGAATCTGGCCATGAATCCATTAGGCCCGGGGGCTTTATCAGGATTCATTCCTTGGAGAGCTTTGCTGATCTCCTCAGAAGTTATAGGGGATGTCATCCTTCGATTGTCATCTTCATTGATAAGATTGGGAACCATAGAAAGTGGATAGTGATCCGGTCTAGGAGGGGCCTCCATCTCTCCTGTAAACATATTTTTATAGAACGAGTGGGCTGCATGTTTGATGTCATCAAATTTTTTGAAGGTTTTCCCCTGAAATTGGATCTCTCTGATAGTGTTGTGGTTCTTTCGATATTCTTCTTGTTTATGGAAGAAAGAAGTATTTTTATCTCTTGCTTGGAGCCATAGGCTTCGCGACTTTACTCGCCAGTATTCTTCTTCTCTTCTAAGTGCTTTGTGAAGAGCCTTTTGCAGATCTAGCTCAGCGTTCAGCAATTCCTGGGTGACCAGGGTAGACTCCATTTGCAACTGGTGATTTCCCAGGGCCCTTTGGGATTTTTTCCTTTCAAGGATAGGGGAGGGCAGGTTCTTTGCCCAATTTTTGAGGTCAGCTTTGAGCCTTCTCAGTTTTTCTTCCCAGATGAAGAAAGGTGAACCCGAAACACTCTTTTACCAGGACTCCGAAACTAGCTCGTAGAATCCATCCATGGAGACCCATATAGGGCTGAAACGAAAAGGGATCGGGCCCAAATTTTCTCCAGGGGACAAGGAAAGGGAGATGGGATTATGGTCCGAGGTGCAAGCTTGAAGAATTTCAGAGGTGGCGAAGAGGCCAAGAGTTAGGAAGGAGGAGTGAACTAGGAACCGATCCAAGCAAGCAACAATGTGCCCTGGTCCCACTCTTTTATTGGTCCAGGTAAATTTGCCTTTACTGGGTTTGATATCCTCCAGATCCAAATCCAGCATGATGTCTTCTACCCACTCCCTTACCGGGTCTCTTACGGGAGAGCCTCCTTTTTTTTTCGAGAGGGCAAGAGTGACATTCATATCTTCGGCGAGGACAAGATTCTCATGAGGGTTAGTAGAAAGAAAATAATTCAGAGATTCCCAACAATCTTTTTTTTTCGATACGAGAACCGAGGCATAAATGTTAAAAAGGGTAACTTGATGTCTCGATTCGCGATGCAACAACTTCATGAACATCCAGTGGGTGGTACTATGTTCCTCGAGCAGATCTAGCGATGAGGAGTTCCAAAAGGTGGCTAGACCTCCTGAGGCTCCCCTGGCACTTACGGCTCTGCCTACTCCTTTTTTCCAGAAATTTTTGCTAGCCTAGATGGTCTCAGGCTCCTCCATTTTCGTCTCCTGGATCAGAAGTACATCCGGGGAAGTCATTCTGACTAGATCTTTGACTGCTTCTTCTTTAGACTTACTTCCTAGCCCTCTGCAATTCCAGGAGACGTACTACATTAAGAACCGGAGGGGGGGGGTGGCTCCTTTCGAAGCCTTGCCTTTTTTTGAGGATCTAGTTTCCATCATATCCGGGATGGTTTTTTGGACTCCTACTGTAACATCCCTGTATGATTTCTCCTCCCTTTTTTTCCTCTCTGGCTTCCTTCCTCTAGGGGCCTTCTCAGGGGTTCCAACAGAGCTGCTGGTCTCTTTGGCCCCCTCATCTGAATCAGCTCCGGTTTCGAAGCCTATAGAGATATGCTCCTTATTAGAATTCATAGGGTCTTTTGCGGGAGGGGTTCCATTGTCCGGAATCATATTTTCTGAGGGTGGTGGGGACTGAGAAACTATATCGATGGGCTCTTTCACAGGTTCCTATGATTTTTCAGCAACTTCTTTCGACGGCTCCTTCAGAGGACTTGGATTTGAAGATGACAGTTGATTCTCCTGCCCGGCCCTTGGATCTTTGGGTTTTGGGCCTACTTTGCTTTTCTTAACCCTTTGCCGTCCTTCAACATCTTCCTTTTCTGGGATTTGGTTCTTTGTACAGTTCCTCTGAAAGTGTCCATGCTCTTGACAGGTTCTGCATTTGAAGGGGAGGTGTTCATAGTCCACTTTCTGGTAGTGATACCAGGTGCCAACAGAAAGCTTCACAGCCTCCGGGAGCCCTGCCTCCAGGTCAAATTCTACACATATCCTAGAACAGTTGTATATGGACTTATTATATGCCTTATCAACGAATTTCCCTATTATGTTCCCTATCTTCTGCAGCACTTCATAGTTCTAGCAGTGAACCGACAGGTTGGGGAGCCTGACCTATACAAGCACCTCCTTGGGCAGGTCCACCGTGGGATCAAAATCCGGGGTCTAGGGGTTCATATATAGCCCCTGGGTTCCCATAAAATATGGTCCATTTCTGAATATGAGATCCTTATCTTCCTTATTTATAAACTCAAAGAGAAAGAAGCCACTCCTCAAGGGGTGGCAGTTAACTCCTTGCTTGAGATGGGGCTTCCAGTTTCTTTGGATCCAATCATCGGTGGTTTTTGCTGAGGGCCAAAGACCCATGAACTGGCCAACCAGCCCTCTCTCAGAGAGTGCAAGGGCTATCTTCACCGATTGCGTCTCCGGTAGGCTCTTTCTGGGATTTCGTCTAGCTTTTTTTATGAATTTTGGAACAGAGAGGGGGACTTTGCGCTTACCTCCGCTGGTAACCAACCTCCTGAATGCGTCCACCTCTAAGGTCGGAGGGGGAGGGGCCGAATCCCCACCCCCAGGGGTGACCATGGTTGACTCTTGCTGAAGCCCGAACCCTAGGCGCTCCTTCTAACCCTAACACTCTCCTCGCGTGCCTACCAATCGACTATGGGGGTATGCATGAAAAATTACTTAATAGATCTTTGATATTCTAGCTTGTTTATATTTCTCTGTGCTTAACAGATCTTTGCACCTATAGCTTTTTTATATCTCTTAGTGCTTAATAGATTTGGGGTTCAGTGAATCTATGCCAGTTTAGATTCAGTGCAGCATTACACACTTATGCACATCAAGTTGTGAAATGACTTTAGGTTCATTATCAAACCCAAGGTATGTGCTCCTGTCCATATTCAATACATTGTTGGACATATCTCCTTTGTGTAATGCCAATAAACCTCCTTTGTGTAATGCCAATAAACCAAAATAGAAAAGAAAAAGGCCATTACAATGTCAACAAAGATCTATCTTAACTCCAAATCTTTTAAGAAGAAAAAGGCCTTTGCAATGACAACAAAGATCTATCTTAACTCCAAATCTTTTAAGTTGTTGGATGTTTGCAAACATACATAATAAGAGTTTTCAAAACACTAAAATTTTAAAGCTCCAACTTGTTTATACCTCTAAGTGCTTAATAGATCTATTCTAACTTTAGATTTAGCTCATCATTATGCACACTTATACATATGAAGATTTAGCAAAACACCTAAGTTGTGAAGCTCTGGGTTGTAGATTGAAATTTAAATGCTTCTATGCAAGTGTTCATATTCAATGCACTTATACATAGTAGCATAGATCTATCTTAACCCTAAATCTATTCACTGCACTCAATGTATTTAGATACTTTTTACAATTTCCAAAATATTTAATATTAAAATTTACACCCTAACTTTTATGAGTGTGTATATATGCATAATTTATTAATTACACACCCCAACACTTTATGCATATGAAGATATGAAGAGTTGACAATTCACCCACACCCACCCTAAACCCAACTGGGTTGTAGAAAGCACCTCACTTCTCTTGATTTAATAAAGTTTCTTTTTAATGCTGCTTCATCGATTGATGATAATGGATTAATTGCTTTGTAGGAAGTTGCAGCTTGAACATTTGGACTTGTATATGATCCACTAGCCTATAAATTTGAGAAAGGGAGCTTCGCATCCATTTCCTAAAGAGGAAGACTCTTTTCCATTAGATATCAAGTCTGTATGGAGGGGATTAGAGAAATGTGTGGAGTTGGGTCTTACTAAGTCTATTGGTGTTAGCAATTTTTCATGCAAGAAGATTGAAGGTTTGTTGAGATATGCCAACATTCCTCCTGCTGTCAATCAGGTAATCCTTTTACTCTTGCTGGAGACTGAAATGAATGAAATCCATTTATTAACTCTTGGCGCAACAAACATTTGATTTTCTTGAGAGTCATTGGCCCATAAAAAAACAGCCACAAAACAGCCTGCTTTCGAAGACAAGCCAACCCATGAAGGGTGACATTGTGCACATGCCTCCTGGGGATTGGAAGCTTGACAGGTAGCTTGAAATGCCACCATTCACACCATTGAACTATAGCCCCATAGACAACAAGCAGAATGGTTTGAAAAAACATTTGAAAATTTCTCAAAATGTGATCATCAGTAAACTGCACTGTATTTGGTTATGGTAATGACAATGCATATTCATAAAGTCATCTAATTGTAGTTAAATTTAATGGGAATATTCATAAGATTCAAATGATAGGGAATTGTTTCTGAATTTGTTTTTATTAAGCAAAACATTATATTACTGAGTCAAAAAGAGTACATGGGAATCAAAACATGGGGCCCATAGAAACACGGCAGCCAGATAGTCATCCCATAATTCTCCAAATAACCCCCTAACCCTGAGCTAGTCCTATCCACATCAAAACTATGACAAACATTCCCACCCATTACATAGTCCATTTCTATATAAGATATAAACCCCACCCTGTCCATAGCTTCCATACAGCTGAAATGATAAACTGATAAACTAAAAGACAAAACATGAACCATTCCACTTATTAGACAAAGAGACCAAACCAAAAAAACAAGCCTTCTGCACTCCTTAGCTGGAGCCCCATTAGAGGGCAGGCCCGAATGGCCCTGATGACCAATGTGATTACAAGGACAACCTTCAGTTTTTCCACCAATAGAGCCCAGTGCCAAACCTTGAGCTGTCCCACACGAACTAGACGGACATGCACTAGAACATCCTGTAGGAGGATAGAACTATAGACCCATTTTATTGGCCGTCAAGTTGATCTTCCAATGCATAAGACAACAGTCATGAATGTGTTCCTTCCATGCATTCACCGGCTCCACATTGCCATCCGCTTTATTTTTTGTTTCCATCAACACATAGGACATGAGGCCCTTCATCACCCAGTAGGTGGACTGTGGCAATGATGCGGTTATATGTAGGCATACACCCAGTTGTCGAACCTAGATCTTGCAACCTTTTCCTAAATATCCTCCACATTGAGAGCGTTTACCTACACCCACAAGTCCTTCTCAACTCTTTCAATCTCCTCTCTAATAGTGAGAGGGATTTTGTCCTTAAAAAACCTTGCCACACGATACGCCTTCTTTTGTTCCCAAGTGGCCTTCACCCTTTTTCCCTTCCTCTCCTACTTCACATGTTAAAGTTTAGGGTTAGCTTTGGGTTTAACAACTTTGCATACTAATTAAATCAATTACTTAGTAACACAAGATAAATTTCAAGATGCAGAACAATACAGTAGTAACACTGAATAAAATTTCAACATAGTGCTAGATGCAAACTGTTGATTGTTCCTGAGCAGCATCGAGAGTCGTTCTCTTAGGAGAATGGGGACACCTGGTCAAGGACTAGGATGTGGAACCAGTCCAGCACTGGGAGACTCAACCTTGTGTCGAGTAGCCATTTTGTTGAATGGATACATCTGGTCAGGGACCAGGATGTGGAACCAGTCCAGCACTGGGGGACTCAGCCCTAGATAGTAGAGTTGAGTGGTCATTCTGTTGAATGGAGACATCTAGTCAGGGACCAGGATGTGGAACCAGTCCAGCACTGGGGAACTCAGCCTAGAGCCGTGTGGCCATTCTTTGAATGGAGGAAATTGGCCAATTATCAGGAAGATGACCCCATCTAGTACTGGAGGTCTCGGCCTAGGGCCGAGGGCCATTTCCCAGGAGAATGGAGGCGCTTGGGCTGTTACTAAGTATTTGACCTTGGGTCAAATTATGCAGCCTATGGTTGAGGCACTTGGTTTGTTACCAAGATATCACTATAAGTCCTAGATAGGGTCTGGGCATGTGAGGCACTCCGACCCTCGATCTGTGGGCTTTGTGATCTTCTCCAAGGCTTAGCTACCCTTGGTTAAGACACCTAGTGCTCGATCTTGGTGTCACATGGAGTGTGAAATAAACACATTAGTAATTCTCTTTATTTTATGATGATGTACTTTGAGTGGGGATGAAGGACCACCTTGACCACATGTTTTGACCACAGAGCACTTGAAGAAGGATAAAGGTAAAAGGAAAAAATACATAAGGACCCTTAGACCACTAAGGAGTCAAAGTGAAAGTGCAAAAAAACCTTTAGTACCACTAAAGGTAAAAGTAAAAAAGATAAAAGAATAAAAGAATATTATTTTGTTCTTTTGAGTTTTGGTACATTCGAATCACGTTATTCAAAGGATTTAAAAGAAGATCACTCCATTTCATTTTGGCACACACTTGCTCATCATCAACAATTGCTTTGAAGGAAGATTTTGTTGGTCTTTGCAAGAAGGAGGATTTTTCTTATGTTTTGTTTATGCCCTAGCATGTAGGATTCTAGCTAGGGCAATTACATCTAACCCTAAGTCTACTAGGGTTTGCATTTGAAGAAGCTGCCACTTCATACTTGGCTCAGAGAAAAAAATTTCTTTTACCAGAATTCCTCGATCATATGGAAAGGTTTCTTAAAAACAATATCTTGGTTGGGTAAAGGAACTATTTGGCAAGTGGGAAATGGATCAGACATAAGATTGGGAGTTGACCCTATGGTTGGGATGAGCAATTCTTATGTCCTACCTGTTGATCTGAGAGCATATCTTGAAGATTATGGGATATTCACCTTGACACAAGCTAGAAATTCAACCCCTCACGCAGCTTGCTATTGGTTCACGGCAGAGGATCTTGATTTAGGTGGTGAGTGGAAGATTCTCTGGGAAAACTTTATCAGAGGACTGGAATCCAACAGAATTCGTCTCTATGGTTCTCGTGATAAGCTCCTCTTCTCTCATTGCAATTATGTGGGAACGATTAGTGCAGCAAAAGGATATGATTGCATTTTCGAGGATTACTCAATTGAATATAGTAACCTGGCTATTGACATTCTCTGGTCTTTGAACTTGCCTACTAGACTAGCCTGTTTTAATTGGCTCCTCATTAATGAGAAAGTACTCACCTGGGATCAGCTGCAACATTGTGGGTATTCTGGACCCAGTCGATGTGTATTGTGTGAGAAGTTCATTGAGAATATCCATCACCTCTTCTTGTCCTGTTCTTTTACAGTGGATATATTCACCCTCTTCGAGGCCCGTTTTGGATTCTCGGCCTCCCCTCAAAACACTGTCAGTTCCTTTTTGGCTCATTGGTTTTGCTCCATAGCGCGTTCAGCCTCTTTCAGACAACTTCCACTCTTAATTTTCTGGTGCATTTGGACTACCAGGAATATGTGTATTTTTGAAAATGTGAAGCCTTCTCAGCGATCCCTTATATCCAAGGTTGAGAACTTGTTAAATCTGTATCCAGTTCAGCAAAAAATTAAAAAATCTAGAGCTATTGGACCACAGCCTATGAAGTTATTTCCTTGTGCCTATTTTGATGGGGCTGCTGCTAATAAATTGGGAGGTGCAAGAGTTGTGGTTTATCTGAGTGAAAACCATTACTATTGCTTCTCTATGGGCTGCGGGGGCAGCACAAATACCAGAGCAGAGTTATTAGCTTTATGGGCTGCTCTAAGAGTCAGCTTAATTATGGGACTGCCTATTCGATTGATTTTTTGTGACTCTTTGGTTATTATCTCATGGATCAATAGACTCTCTGCCCTTGATATACCTATTTTGAGGCACTGGTGCGAAGCTATTAGAGATATGCTGCGACACGCCCCTTCGGTGATGTTCAAGCATATATACCGGGAGCACAACTCGCTGGCAGACAGTCTCTCAAAATCAGCTTTGAACTTGGAGATGGGTCATGGAAAGTTCTATGAATCATTGGATGGACTGGTTATAGCACAGGATCTATTTGTGCTCTTTTAGCTGGCTGATTTCTTATCAGCATGTTTATTTTTTCAGCATAGTATGTTAATCTCTGTTTGGTACTATTTTGAGACTTTCTGTCAGCCAGCTCTGCTCAGGAATATAAGCTTGAGATCACCTTCGGTTCCTCCTATTATTCTTACCTGATTTTACTCAGGAGTGATGACTAAAGTCTGCTATGATCATACTTTCTCTGCTTCTCTGTTCTGGCTAGTTTTTGGTAGGAATGATCTATGTATTATGATGGCTGTCTTTTTGCTGATTTCTGTTGTTTGGTCAGAATTGTAAAAGATGTCTTTTGATTCTATGAATAACAAAGACTGGTATTTTTTCCTCTGAAAAAAAAACCATCAAGTCCAAGCTAGGGTTCACCCCTAGATCACTGCAACTCCACGAGCAACCTTCAAACACTCACGGGAAGCCTCAGAATCCTTCCAGGCAATCTCCAAACCTTCATCGGTAGCCACAAAACCTTCACGGCTGCTCGAATCAGCCACGGACAGCCTCTTCATAGCCCGGGCAGGTTTCGAGCAAGTCATATCTACCCTCGAGCAGCCATGACAAAGCTTCGGAAATTCTGTTTCACCCTCGGGCTGCTCCAACATAGCTCTGGCAACTCTGTCCCTTCTCCGGGCAACCCCATTACAGTTCGGGCAGTCCAATACAGGGATCGGGAAGTGGCTCAGGTAGCATCAACAGGTATCCGGGCAGAAACTGAGTCATCCAGGAAACATCCGTACAGCAGGCACAGATCCGTACAGACTCGGGCAGGTTGGTACAGTTTTGGGCAGGCAAAATTTGATTCGGGCAACTGATATGAAAATCTGGGTAGCTGAGAGAAATTAGGGTAGAAACCCCTAATTCGTATTTTTTTGGAAAATTCATTTTTTTGGGGATTTTTATCTGTGGTCCAAACCTATTAGGGTTTGAGAACTATTGAAGACTCAGTATCTCATTTAAGAGATGAATTACTAATGTTTTTGGGGTTTTCCCGTTTTTGTCCTTTAAAGTTTTCCTCGTGAAAAACTCTTGTGTTTGATGTGTGTGATGTTGTTGATGTTTCTATTACACTTGTATATTGTTATGACAAGCTGGAGGAGAAAGCCTTGGATTTCATGCCTAATCTTATTATTTGTGGAGGCAGTGCTTATCCCAGGGACTGGGATTATGCTAGGTTCCGCGTTGTTCCTCCATTCTTTGGCTCTTTTTTTTTTTATACAGATCTGTCACATGTTCTGTCTTTTCTTGATATTAAAAACACATACTTATTAGCTTAAAGGGCACTAGTTCTGAGAGTGGATGATATTGGTCACACAGAGAAAAGAGATGGTCTCTTAATAGTTAATACAAATGCATACATTTATGAACTGTTTGAAATTGTTTACCTCATTTTAACTCCATCCATGTTCTAACTGTGTTGAGTCCTCTCTTATGTCTGCAGCTATTGAGTTCATGCTATTTTCTATTTTAGGGTGATATTCATAGGCACGGTTGTTGTCATAACAGACATATCAGCCTTATCCTCACCTGGTGACAGAGCAGAATCTCATAGAGAAGGTCCTCAAAATCGAAGTGCAGCCAGTGGTTTTGAAGGAGTGCGTGGGATTAAATCTCTTGTTGTACGAGATCTCTTGTATCATCTGGCATTTATTGCCAATTCTGTGCAGGTATTATAGGTCTTGTTATCCCTTACTGTACTAGATCAGTGATTCTGCATGTAAATCATAACTTGCTCTAGTGGTTTTTTTCAAAGAGTTCTCAACGTTGGTTTGTTTCAAAGAGTTATCAATGTTTTTTATCATCATGGGTAGCTTCATGACAAGAAAAGAGGTGTTGATTCTAGAGGAGTAAAGAAGGATGATGCACCCCATTTTACGATAACATTTGTCCTCAATTTCTAATCTGATTTGTCAGCATCTGGGGGGAATCTTTGGTGAGCTAAAGCATCAGGTTACCCCTTTATTCCTGTAATTTATGAAGCTGTCTTTCATTTTTTATATATACATATTATATTAATTCCAGTCCACGAGCTAATTCAATTATTTGTGTAATTTAATGTTTTTCATTATGTCTTCTCAGGATCCCATCTCAACATACAACTAAAGCAAATTAATGAAAAGTTTCAAAGGGAAGATGTCATTCAAAACTTCAGCAGCGGTTGTATATAATGCAGAATAGGAAAAAGCTTGATGTGGTCGATTCATTTTACATGACACGATAAATCATTCTGAATTGATTATATTGCTCACATAAATGGATTCTTATCTTGATAAGTTATCTTGGAGGCTGGGATAAAATTTGTCTTATGCCCAAGGATATAAGAATTGACATAATATGTATAGAGTAGTGAGTGTGTCAGCAACAAATTCAGACGACCATATTAAACTCCAGCATATTGGTGATGCCATTGCGTGGCATGTATAAATTTATCATTTGTTGGGATGTTTGATTTTCTCTTCTGGTGATCTCTTGGTAGTTCTTTTTCAATACTATTATACTTTAAATTTTAATTATGCTTTCTGGGATTTGTAACAAAATTGAAATTGTCAATATCTGGGAATTTACCTGTGGAAGAAATCTGATATTCAAAGATGCAATTTTTCTTTCAAGATGTTTTTGAGTATTTTCTTTCTACCTTATGCAGCACTTTCTGATTGATCACAGCTTTTAAGTACTGACAACGTTGCAGCATGCAAGCAATCTGGTCTGTTTTTCTGGCATTAATAGTACTTTAGTTAGACTGCCATTTTGGATTGGTTACAAAGTGAGGAAATAGCAAGGAGATGACATGTTTTGCTTGAACGTATTTACTCCATTAGTTTGTTAATCATATAGTGTGCTTTTGCTTTGATAAATTAAGATACTGGAGAAAATATGCTCAAAGGAACTACTCTTAATTGTTAGCTTGGGTTTCATTGCATACTTATATTTTATTTTCTTCGTAAATTTTTAACTCAACAACAACATTGTCTCCTTGGGTATATGCTGATACAACAGAGTAGCATGTTCAGATTGGTGGGCAAGAGGTGATCACAAGATTTGAAACTAGGTTTCATGGTAGTACCTTCGACTTACCATCAGATCAATAGGTGGTGGACCATTTGCTTTTGTTGCTATGTGATTAAGAGGACGTGATGTTTAAAACTAGATCCAACAAGATAGTTTGTTAAATACAACGACGACGTATCCAGTCCTACATAATGATCAAGGTATTCCCAGAGTTACCTAGTGGTCAAATTTAATCCCTCTATTGGTTGGGAATCCAATAAGTTGAAACAAAGAGAATTTTGTTTTTGCAACACCATGATTTGACTATGGGGTTTAATGAATTAATAATAGTAATGTATTCTTTAGTTGACAATATATAATCAATTAGGTCACATTTAGTTGTATTGAGAAGGGAGTATACAAAAAGACAAGGGAGTACACAAAAAGACATCAAGGGAGATTTGCCTACTAAATAACTATGTTATGTTATTGGTAGGGTGCAGTTTATAGGGCAGTAGCTTTAAACGTTTGAATCACTGACTGAAAAAAGTGAACTTCCCATTCGTTCGAATAGAGTTTGAACTACTCATTCAACAATTGAACTTTCATTTCTGGGAATTGAATTTTGCCAGAGTTTTGTCAAGAAAAAAACACAGATTAAGCAATGATCTTGAAATATATCTGATGGTTTGGAAGATGTGCATTTCTGGAAATTTAGTCAGCTTTGTCAAGCAATAATTCCATGTGTTTTACAGGAATTAAGAAATGATATTGAAATATATCCAATGGTTTGGAAGAGGTGCATTGTTTCACGAGTGATGGTTTTCAGGAGTGGCCTACCAGTATTGACCCATTATTGAATATGAAGCCTGATTGTTTAGGCAAGACATAGGGTTTAAAGACTTGTTTTAATAATAATAATAATAATAATATTTTTTTAAAGGTTACCACCATGGGAGATCCTTTTGTTTGTGGGACAAGGAACCTTCCTTTGTGCAGTGATTTAACTGTGTTTATAGAGGCATACATACCCTACCCCTGCCGGATTTGAACATGTGACCTCTTAAGAGAAAACACATGTTCTTTACCGTTGGGCCCATATGTTCTTAATTTTATTTTGTTGGATACACAAGAAGTATGTTGAATTATAAATCTTTGATGGTTTTAAAAGTTGTCATTAGATTCCTATGATATTGGAATTGATTAGAACATTTAATTGGTTCTATACAATGTAGAAAGATTCATCATTATTTTGAACTTGGCCTATGGTCTTGCCCTTGGAGAATATAAACCTCAAAAATTATTTAAATCTATAAAGACCAATTATAGACATAGTACACTTCAAAATCACCTATTTTAAAATAATTCATTTTTATACAAATTGTGGGAAATCTTCTTCTATTTGAAAATAAAGTTCTTTTAATTAGAATTTGAAATAAAGTAGCAATTCAAAATCACCAATTTTGAAACAATTCATTTTTATACAAACTGCGGGGAATCTTCTTCTATTTGGAAATAAAGTTCTTTTAATTAGAATTTGAAATAAAGTAGTAAATTGTTTAGATGATTTATTATTACACTAGTGTACTAAAGCTGAAGTGAATTAAGGGATGGCACATAGGATGACGAAAGGAAGAAGGATTAGAGTATTGTGAGTGAGAAACATAGGATAAGGCAAGGTGGAGGGATGGACACAAAGGATGAGGCAAGGAGAAAGGATTAGAGTGTTGTGAGTGAGAATCATAGGATAAGGCAATGTGGAGGGAGGAATATAGTGGGGTATCTATAGATCTTGCCTTTGTTTGCCTTTGGTAGTCATGCACTTGAATTGAGTGGCCTAACCTAATATGATTTTTCAAAGGGATTCATTGACCATTCTTTTCACTTTGACTAGTGTCTCAAATGATACCTGTGATGAACACTATATATATTTGTTATTAGGATTTTGTAATTGTGGAGATGAGCACCATCAAAAGATCCATAACAAAAATCATGTAGTCTGGGGCATAGTGGACCTACATCTCACATGCTAACTATTTATTATTCCTTAAAGAAGATATGACCAAGATTTTCAAGTGTGCATCTTCTCATGAATACTAATGTAAGAAAGAGGCATCCTTGATGCATGGATGGATGGAGGTAAAGACGTTATGTATTTGTAGTGCATAATTCATTGGTTGAGGCTCCTTGGAAGGGGTTGTGAGAGGCCATGTGTGTGAATATGTTTACTAGATTGACACAATATCCTTCGAAGTTGCATCCACTTCAACTCAAATCCTGTATATTGTGTCTTCACATTGACATGAAGACAAAGATGATGAAATCTTATCCACTACAACTCTATCTCGTGTCTCCACATTGACATGAAGACAAAGATGAAGAGATCTTTCTCTCTGTTTTGTACTCTATTTTCTAGCTCCCTACTTAATGAGATCCAACATCGACTAAAACAAAGCAATTGAGATACCGATTCAATTTTCGAAGACCCTTAAATTTTGTTAACATGACAAACTTAAGAGTAGGCAAAGTATGTCACCTTGTGGGAGAAGGCATTGCACCGATTAAAAATCATTAGTGTAATGATTTCCCGACTAATTATTAAAATTGATTCATTGAGCTATATCTAAACTAGGTCCGTAGAAAGCATGGTTTGCCCTATGTTGGCAAATTCTAAAAGATGAAATGTATTCTTGAACAAGTATTTTCTTTCATGTTCACCTGAAAAGGATATCTGAGTGCATGTGAAATGTTTTTTATTTCTTTTATATGAACATTTAATATATTATAATTAAACTTTGGGCAAGGAATAGTTTTTCATATATTGTGGATTGATGTCTTTAAAAATACGGTTCTTGTAAATGTATAATTGCAAAGTTCAATATTGATAACTCTAGCTTGAAACTATATGTGCTCAATTATATATTTTATTTGATAAGGTCCAAGTTAAAACTTAGGTAGCAATGGACCTTTTGTGCGCCCATCTTTTTGATGCAATGTAAACTGAAAAATAATGCCTCAAGTTATATATATATGCCCATATTTTTGATGCAATATAAGCTGAAAAATAAATTGTTTGACCCTCTTGTAGTGAAGCGAAGAATGACATAGTTTGTAATCTCCATAGTTGCCCCAAGGTCACATTGATATCAATAGTCACAAATGGAAAACACTATGTAGGAAATGAGCATGCCCACTAGGATTTGAACTTGTTGCATTGTTGCAATCATTGCTCCACATTGCCCTTAGATCAAAACTTGATAGATAAGCCAATAAAATAATGTAGCTTCCCTAAACCTATCTCAAACTTGTTTACAAGAATAGACTTCACTTAGTAGATTAAATTAGGATCATTGCCAATGAGAATGAGATCATC